>OY992886.1:45742133-45947133 GCA_963921405.1 Cepaea hortensis
AGGATCTCCGTCTGTCTGTCTGTCTGTCTGTCTGTCTGTCCGTCTGTCCTTTGTGCGCTCGCGAACGGCCCATCCGATTGAGATGAAATTTTCTACACGCCTTTCTTTCATTCCAGTGCAGCCCACTGTCATATTTTTTTAGTGTGAAATCGCATGCTTACCCAGTATTATTTCATTTTTCACTTTTCATCATAATTTAATATATCTCAGGGGACCTAACTCTATAAAAGTTATTTCAAGGGGCATAACTTTTCTGTATAACTTATAGTCATATTGTGGCATCGTTTTCAAAGATTTATAAACTGTTTGTCCATAGTTATGTACCGGCATATGAGTTATAATAAATAATGATACAATCTGTAAGGCATTTTCAAAGTTTTCATAAAAATAATGCACAATGCATAACAATGTAACTCATCTTTTTTTGCTTAAGAAGTTACTGTAGTCATGCAGGTGATTAGAAAGCGTTTTCATTAAAAATAATGGATGGTGTGTAGAAGGGCATTTTTTTTAAGTTACTTTTTTTGTTGTATGAATTTAATGAGACGCTACACTCCAGGAGCTGGGCGAAGTCACGCCGGGTCAGATAGATAGACAGACCCACCTTTTCGCTGCAGTTGTCTACTCCTCCTTTTCCTTCTTCTGCTGATGCTGCTGCCGCCGCTCCATTTACCCAAGTTAATTGTTGGGGGAAGATGTAAAGATCTTTCAAGTGCTCTTTCAAATGCTTTTTGTAAGTTGGTCTTCGTTTATCTAAGGTTGTTCTAACTGCAACCAATAAATGATTAGACAGACAGGCAGACAGACAGACAGAGAGGGAGGGACGGACAGACAGACAGACAGACAGACAGACAGATAGTCGGTAACGGGAACGGGAACTTATATGACTACTTATATGAATTAAATGAGATGCTCCCCACCAAGGACTGGGCGATGCCGGGTCAGACAGACAGACAGACAGACAGACAGACAGACAGACAGACAGACAGACAGACAGACAGACAGACAGATAGTCGGTAACGGGAACGGGAGCTTATATGACTAATTATATGAATTAAATGAGATGCTCCCCACCAAGGACTGGGCGAAGCCGGGCCGGGTCAGCTAGTACTCTATATATGAAACAAGAGGGGGAAAACAAAACCAACGAAGAAGGACCTACTAACCTTTGCAACAGTGATCATAGGTAAATAGAGTACAACGCTGACTGCACAAGGGCCAGAGGAAACAATGAATACAAGAAGAAAGAGAAAACCTATCACCTTCCGCAGCTTCAGGAAAAGAATATATATATATATATATATATATATATATATATATATATATATATATATATATATATATATATATATATATATATATATATATATATATATATATATATATATATATATCTTCTTCTTCTTCAGCGTTCCGAGCCATTGAGATTCTTTGCTGCAGATACAATCCGTCTCCATTCGTCTCTCTGGTTGGCCTTCTCTTGCCAGTCGTTAATTCGAAGTGCTTGTAGGTCTGTATATATATTATCTCTCCACCGTCTTCTTGGTCTACCTCGGGGTCTACGGTCATTTATTTCCTGAGTGTAAGCGAGTTTTGTTTCCCTATTATCTTCCATTCTTTCTATATGCCCCAGCCATTGTAGTCTATTAGCCTTCATGATACCAGTGATTAGCGGGGACTTAAACAGATCATAAATGTCTTTGTTACTTCTTCTTTTCCACTCTCCACTTTGTATATCCCTAATAGGTCCAAAGATGCGTCTTAAAACTTTGTTCTCAAAGGTTTGTAACAAGGCTTCGTCTCCTTTCGTTGTACTCCAGGTTTCAGAGTCATACAGCACACCTGATCTGATCAGTGTTTTGTATATTGTGATTTTGGTGTTACGAGATAGCGCATTTGATTTTAGCAGATGTTGTAGTGCATAGTAGGCCTATATCTTATTTCCAGAATTGATTCTAGTTTGTATTTCTTCCTTTATGATGTTGGAGCAGTTGAAGATTGTATTCAGGTATTTGTATGTTTCCGTTCTTTTAATGGTCATATTATCTATTTGTATGTGGCCAGAGTTTTTAGCCATTCTTTCTCTTGAAATTACCATATATTCTGTCTTATCTTGGTTGATAACCAGCCCCATTTGTTGAGCTTTTTCCTTTAAGTGAGTCAATATTTCCAATGTCTTTTGTTCATTTTCCCCTATAATATCGATATCATCTGCATAACCAAGCAGTTTGGATGTTCCTGCTTTACCTTCCTTACAACTTTCTCTAGAGCCAGATTGAAAAGGAGCGGCGATAGTGCATCACCCTGTTTCAAGCCAGATGTTATTTGGAAAGGGTCTAATTTCCTGCCTTTATATGTTAGTATATTATAAGTATCTTCCATGCATAGTCTGGTCATGTTGATAAACTTTCTTGGTATTCCAAATTCCTGCATAGCATTCCATAGACTATTCCCATGGACACTATCATAAGCCTTTTTAAAATCCACAAAAATATTATGGAGATCTCTTTTATATTCCCAACTTTTCTCGGCTATTTGTCGTAAGATAAATATCTGATCTATTGTTGATCTGTTTTGTCTGAAACCCGTCTGATAGTCACCTAATATGTCTTCTGAATATGGTTTTAGTCTATTTAAAATTACCGTGGATAGCATCTTATAGCTTTTGGACAGGAGTGATATTCCTGGAGGTTATAATATCAATAATATACGCTATGCAGATGACACAGTATTGGTGGCGGATAAATCAACAGACATACAACAATTGTTAGACATTGTAGTAACAGAGAGTGCAAGGAAAGGACTCTCCTTGAATATTAAGAAAACAGTAACAATTGTGATATCAAAGAAAATGGTGACACCAAAGTGTGACATAGAAATAGAAGGAAAAATTCTTAACCAAGTTGATAATTTTAGATACCTAGGGGCATTTATAACATCAGATGGAAGATGTACAACAGAGATTAGGAGCAGAATAGGGCAGGCAAAAGCCGCATTTCAGAAAATGAAGAGTATCTGATGCAATAAGTCACTATCACTGAATGTAAGAAAGAGAGTGCTGAAATGCTATGTAGAACCAGTTTTGCTGTATGAATCTTGGAATGTCTCATCTCATCTCATCTCATCATGTTCCTCTTGTACCTTGCGGTGTCGAGGTGAAGTATAAACAGCGGGAGAGTGCCCGCTTATGGGCTTCATGTATCGATATTCCCATGGACTCTGTTATTCCCTGCGTCCATCGTTTACGTGGTCGGCCTCTTCCTCTGCTTCCCTCTGGTCTGTACATCATTGCTTGTTGTGGTATTCTGTTAGTTGGTAACCTACTTGCATGGCCAAACCATTTGACTTGCTGCCTTCTAATAAAATCTAGTGCAGCTATAACCCCCACTTTAGTCCTGATTTCTTCATTTCTGATCTTATCTCTTCTTGATACATTGAGTATTCTTCTCAGGAATGTCATTTCTGTTGTTGTAATTTTTCTTTTCTCTTTTTCTGTCATTGTCCAGGTTTGGCATTGGTAACATAGAGTTTGTAGGAAGATTGTGTTGTAAAGTGCTTTCTTAGTAGTTATTGACACGTTTGTTCTTAAGTATTGGTGCAATTTGTCCAATGAGTTGGTTTGCCTTATTGCATCTATTTTTGATCTCGTCTTCTGATTTGCCATTTGATATTATACTTCCTAGGTACTTGAAACTCTTTACTTGTTTCAAGGGATGTTCGTTTAGGTGAATCGTTGTTGTATTATCTTGTCTGGCTATAATCAATACCTCTGTTTTACTTGTGCTAATTTTCATGTTATGTTCCCTACACATTTCGTTTAGACTATTCATGTGGTCTTGTAATTCAGCGTACTAATTAGTGCTTGGTCGTCCTTAAACAGAAGTTCTCTAATGGTTAGATTTGTAGATGGTTCTTCTTCTGTGTTCTCGTCGTGCGGTGTTCTTGAGGTCTCTGTTTGGCTGATTTCTTTAATATGTTGTCTATATATGTTATAAACAAGAGAGGGGACAGGACACAACCTTGTCGTACTCCAGATCTTATGGTGAAGGGTTCTGAGTGTCCTCCAGTTGCTCTCACTATGCATTCACTGTTGTTGTATAAGCTTTTACATAGGTTTGTTAGATGTGTACTCACCCCATACTGTTTAAGGATATCCCACAGCGTGTTTCTATCTTGGAATGTAAATGAACAAATTAAGAAGAACTTAGAAGCAATAGAGATGTGGTTCCTGAGACGAATGTTGCGAATTCCTTGGATTGCCAGAGTAACTAACAACGACTGCCTGACAATATATATTTATATATATAGCGACTTAGTTGCAGCAAAAGTAATCCTTATGTATTTAGGAAGACTTTCAAAGACACATAGTTTCATAAAGTCTGTAATGTGACTGGGAAACCTCTAGTCTGTGATACACATTATATCTCTCAAGTTACTGAATAAATCTATTTTGCTGAAATACTGCATGGCTAAGTCCTAACTTTGAATTCCAACTTGTTGTTCCTTTAACTGATTAGTTGCAACAACAACAACAACATCAACAAAATTGGTTTGGATCATACATGGTACACGATCAAATTAATAAGTATTATAATGTATTTCCTTTCACTGAGCACTGGAATTGCGGAAGATACAACGAAACAAAACAAATAACACGATGATTCCAGTATGACAATATATCGTCCACCTGTGCAAATGGGATTTCACATTTGGCGATAAGTTATCCTTCGGCACTGAATCAGTGAAAGTCTCTGTACGGCTAAGTGTCCAAGCTACTTCTGTGGTCACTTGTCTTACAGCTGTGGACACTTGTCTTACAGCTATACTATACAGCTGTGGCTCTTTTGTCTGATGTCTCTATGTGGGTACCGCGGCACCGCGGGGGCTAGCACGCTTGACTGCTAACCTGGTGCTCACGTGTTCCAAACCCATTGAAGCGCATCTTTAAACTTTACTTGGACTCTCATGTTGACTCAGCCTAAATCGGGTACCAGGAAATGTCATAGGAAGTAAAGACGGCGGGCATGCTATTGATCACATGACATTACGATTGCCAATTAATCTGTAAAATGATGAAGCTAGTACCACACAGTTATTTAGTTGTTCTTCCCATGAGCCCTTCGAGTGACATCGGTCAAACTGATCAATCATCATCCTCATCACAATGTGCCATGTTGATAAGCGTGGGAAATGATGGTTTTCTACTCCACACGACTTTGATCAAGTCTATGCTCATGCCTCGATTATACCATGTACTCAGACATCCAGATGTTGATCTCTTTATATTCCCAATGCTCCATTCCCATCGTGTTTGTCGTTTGTCACCAAATGTTCATTTGTAAATCTTCTCGTTATACGCCCAAACAGTCTTAACTGTCCATGTCTAATTGTCCTAACCAATTAACGACTGTCATTGATCCATGAAGCGCCGCCCTAGTCGTTACTCTGTCCGTTCATTGTAGTGTGTGAATTTCCCTCAGAAACCACCAGAAGCTTGTGCCTATTGCCCATGTGTCACATGCATACAATAGTATCTGATATATACCATATTTTAACATTCTTGTTCTCACTGCAATTGACAGCTGTGGATTGGTGAGTATACGTACCATTTTACATGAGGGCTATTGTTTACTGTTGGCCATTCTTGCCCTACAAGCATCAGTCTCGTGTTATGACGGTTCCAAGAATGCTTTTCATCTCAGAGATGACTCTAATTAAGTACTTCAATACACGAGTGAGTCAGGAGGAACTCATCACTTTACATCACTACCACCCAGCCCAGTTGTTATACTTTACCTCTACTGCTCGCTGTAACGTTCGTAGCTTGCATGTGTAACACTATTTAGCAGATATAGGGAAAGAGGGAGGGGAGGGTTCTATGTTTAGATTTGTTTGTAATTTTAATTGTTTCTGCTGTAATCCATGTTTTATGTTGTTTCCTGTCTCAGAGCACTAAGATTCTTCCATAATTAAGACCGGAACCGACTGGTTCTGTAAACAATACAAGGGTATAGGTAGTATAATGTCTGTGTGGACAACATATCTTCTAGAACAGTGCTTCTCAACCTTTTGTGGCGCATGCACCCCTTCACCATTTGTTCAGAATGTGAACCCCCCCGCCCCCCACTTCCCTTTGGTATTTCCTCCCTATAAATCCCCCACCCCGGCCCCTACACAGTATACGTAAAAATGGAAGCTAAATTTAACAACAAATACTAGAACAAGTCTAGACGTCTACATAAGACGTGATTTGCGTGTTTACTTACGTTATAAAATGAATTTCAGAAAGGCGAGAAGTACAGACTCGTAAAGTATGAGGGAAAACCAACATCAACATCAAGTAAACGGTTCTTGCATTAACGCGATCTTGAAATAATCTTAACACCCCCCCCCCCCCCGAAACCCAAGGGGGGGGGGGAGGATCCCCCACCGGTTGAGAACCACTGTTCTAGAAGAGACATAAAGTCACTCTAACGACCGCTATTTACAAGTATACGGCATGGTGTTAACTAGATTCTGGATAGCAGATAATCTGGTTTAGATCTACAGTTTACATACAGAAATAATTACATTACTTAGATCCCATGATTTGCTAATATAACATTAGAACTATATTTTTGCTATCTATTTGTGAGTTAATAGTTGATTCTCTTGAACCTGCATCTTTTCTCGCCATTATAGTATTTAGCGATGTGTTATATATATTTTTTCTCTATTATGGTGTTTAACACTGTGTTGTATTTATTTGCATCCCTTCCCACTATTATGGTGCTTAGCTGTGAGTTATGTTTGTATAATTTCTCTCCACTATGGTGCTCAATTCTGTGATATGTTTGTATCATTACTCTCTATTAAGATGCTTAGCTGTGAGTTATGTTTGCATAATTACTCTCCATTCTGGTACTTAGATGTGCCATTTCCAAGAAGAAAGTAACAATCTTTCTCAGAATGAAGTAGCAACATTTCCCAGAAGAAAGTAACAACCTTTCTCAGAAGGCAGTAACAACATTTCTAAGAAGATAGTAACAACCTTTCCCAGAAAGAAGTAAAAACATTTCTCAGAATGAAGTAGCAACATTTACCAGAAGAAAGTAACAACCTTTCTCAGAAGGCAGTAACAACATTTCTAAGAAGATAGTAACAACCTTTCCCAGAAAGAAGTAAAAACATTTCTCAGAATGAAGTAGCAACATTTCCCAGAAGAAAGTAACAATCTTTCTCAGAATGAAGTAGCAACATTTTCCAGAAGAAAGTAACAATCTATCTCAGAATGAAGTAGCAACATTTCCCAGAAGAAAGTAACAACCTTTCTCAGAAGGCAGTAACAACATTTCTAAGAAGATAGTAACAATCTTTCCCAGAAAGAAGTAAAAACATTTCTCAGAAGGAAGTAACAACCTTTCCCAGAAGGTAGTAACAACCTTTCTCAGAAGGCAGTAACAACATTTCTAAGAAGATAGTAACAACCTTTCCCAGAAAGAAGTAAAAACATTTCTCAGAATGAAGTAGCAACATTTCCCAGAAGAAAGTAACAACCTTTCTCAGAAGGCAGTAACAACATTTCTAAGAGGATAGTAACAACCTTTCCCAGAAAGAAGTAAAAACATTTCTCAGAAGGAAGTAACAACCTTTCCCAGAAGGTAGTAACAACATTTCCCAGAAGGTAGTAACAACATTTCCCAGAAGGAAGTAACAACCTTTCCCAGAAGGTAGTAACAACATTTCCCAGAAGGTAGTAACAACATTTCCCAGAAGGAAGTAACAACCTTTCCCAGAAGGTAGTAACAACATTTCCCAGAAGGTAGTAACAACATTTCCCAGAAGGTTGTAACAACATTTCCCAGAAGGAAGTAACAACCTTTCCCAAAAGGAAGTAACAACATTTCCCAGAAGGTAGTAACAACATTTCCCAGAAGGTAGTAACAACATTTCCCAGAAGGTAGTAACAACATTTCCCAGAAGGTAGTAACAACATTTCCCAGAAGGTAGTAACAACCTTTCCCAGAAGGTAGTAACAACATTTCCCAGAAGGTAGTAACAACATTTCCCAGAAAGAAGTAAAAACATTTCTCAGAAGGAAGTAACAACCTTTCCCAGAAGGTAGTAACAACATTTCCCAGAAACAAGTAAAACCATTTCCCAGAAGAAAGTAACAACCTTTCCCAGAAAGAAGTAAAAACATTTCTCAGAAGGAAGTAACAACCTTTCCTAGAAGGTAGTAACAACGTTTCCCAGAAAGAAGTAAAAACATTTCCCAGAAAGAAGTAAACACATTTCTCATAAGGAAGTAACAACCTTTCCCAGAAGGTAGTAACAACATTTCCCAGAAGGTAGTAACAACATTTCCCAGACTGTAGTAACAACATTTCCCAGAAGGTAGTAACAACCTTTCCCAGAAGGTAGTAACAACATTTCCCAGACGGTAGTAACATCATTTCCCAGAAGGTAGTAACAACCTTTCCCAGAAGGTAGTAACAACCTTTCCCAGAAGGTAGTAACAACCTTTCCCAGAAGGAAGTAACAACCTTTCCCAGAAGGAAGCAACAACTTTTCCCAGAAGGAAGTAACAACGACAATCCCGCAATTGATGGATCGGTTGCCCTCTCTACTGCAGACTGTTGCCAAAATGACTGGATTATATACAGTCAACAGCTATCTGTCTCTTTTAAATAATTCCTGAATAATTGCGTTTATCTGTACTAGGTATTGTGTTTATATTTTTACACTATATATCCTTCAATAAATGAGATACACTTGTTTCAGTTTTTGTTTTTTTGTAGGTTGTATATTCTCGTGAGTAACGTAACCTGCGCGAGAATCGGTAGAGGTTCTCGCCGCGTTGGTAACTTACGGGTTATGTGAGCTGGAAGCTCAGAAAGCAATGGCAAACTACTGAGGGTAATCTTGCCTAGTACATCAACAGCAGCTGAAAAATGCTGATGCTGACTGCAACGTCCTGTAAAGGATATGCACACACACAAAAATACAAACAACACATGCACACACACAAATACAAACACCACACGCAAAACATCAATTTCTACGTGTACTATACATACATTGGCACTTTGCCGTCTTGACAGACGATAGTTTGTTATACTGTGTTTCAAAAAGGCTTAATAACTACAACCCATGGCGGTGGCGAATGTGACTGTTAAGGCCAATTCGCGCTGTAAATGTTCGCCACAGTGGATGCATGTGAACACATGGTTATTTTCACCATCATGCACCATCTTACGTCTCACATGCTCGGTGTGTGACTTATCTGCAATCATTTTCTCCTCTGCCTTTATTCCATTTCTGATATTTGCTCTCCATGCAACATGTTCAGCGGCGACTTGCTCCCAATGTGCATTATCAATGCCTGTATCAATCATGTCCCGCTTACACACATCTTTGAATCGTAGTAGAGGCCGACCTTGAGATCTCTTACCCATCTGTAATTCACTAAAAATATATCCTTTGGTATTCTACTATCATCCATCCTCCAAACGTGTCCTATCCATCTAAGTCTACGAAGACTGAGCAAGGAATATACCGCCACACAATCTTATCTTTCCAATACTTCAGTACTTATGATCTTGTCTTGCCACTTAATATTAAGTATTCTTCGCAGACTGCGCATATGAAAGCTGTTTAAACGTTTCTCTCGGTGTGAGTAAGTTGTCCAGGTTTCACTGCCATAAAGAAGAGTACTAAGGACACAGGAATGATAGACAAGGACTTTTGTTTTGGCAGTAAGCTTCCTGTTCTTTCAGTTCTCCTGAGTCTCCTGACTCTTTTTCTTAACCTGTTCATTATTGTTGCTGCCTTACCAATCCCGATGTTGATTTCCTGATCTAGGGATAATTTGCTATTTACCTCGGATCCTAGATATGTAAAATGGTCTACTATCTAAAGTTCGGTGTCGTCAATAAAGATTGATGGTACACCATGTGTGACATAATCTGTGTCTTCTTTTTGCTAATTGTTAAACCAAATTCAGAACAAGCATTGGAGAATGCTGATAGTAGATGTTGTAATTCTTCCTCAGTGTGAGTCGTAATTGCAGCATCATATGCAAAAAGCATCTCTCTGATCACTACCCTCCTGTTTGGTCTTGGCCTTCAGTCTGTGAGCATTGTAGAGGCCGCCAACTGAGCGTGAGTGAATGCATATACCACCATCCTGATCACGAAAGGCATATTTCAGTAGAAGTGAAAAGTATATTCCAAAGAGGGTGGGAGCTAGTACACAACCTTTACTATATGATAAAACTATCAAGTGATTCAGAGTAGTCACTGCGAGCCTACCCTCATCTGTCCAGAGTTCCACCTTAGCATCCACTTCAATCCATTGATGCACAGTCGATCGCGTGGTTTGAGATCATGTTCAAAGATGCACTTAAAAGTAAGCAATGCTGATGTTATCTTGATATCAATTTAACCTAACCTTAAGGTGGCAATCAGATTGGTTAGGAATAATCATGCAAGAATTCAATTCACAGGTCCCATGGAGTGTCATGCCAGTGCTGTAATGAGATAACAAGCAATTTTGTAAGCATCACACAACACAGACACGGCACCATTAGTACCACCCAGAATTGAAATGACAATCTTAAAATTGTTAGATGTCAAATCAATGTATGTTAGTTTCATTTCAAACAAATCGAAACATAATTGTTCATTTTAATCAATGTTAGTTAATGTTAATCACTTTAGTCAATCAAGAATAGTAATTTTCACTTTTGAGTTCCTAATTACACTCAATCAATCATTATTATATTATAATTCGATCATCTGTAACCTAATTATGTTAATTTACTAAATTTATAACATAAACAAAAGTTAGTTATAATGATATCCTCAAAATTCATTAAACTATTAATTTAGTTCTATTTTAATATAACACTATTTTCGGATGATTAATTCACAGCAAATAAATTGTAGTAACTATTAACCACTAAATATTCATATGCTAATTAAGACACGCACTATTTCCAAGTCACCGATTTTAAAAATAATGTTTAGTTCTAAAGATGCTTAATGTAAACACCGATTTCTAATATCAAGCTAACCACAATGAAAGTAATCGAGGGATCATGCTTCATTGGGAGGTTAAAAGCTACATCAACTATTGTCTGTCCCCTAACCAGTACAACAAACCACATCATCTATTGTCTGTCCCCTAACCAGTACAACAAACCACATCATCTATTGTCTGTCCCCTAACCAGTACAACAAACCACATCATCTATTGTCTGTCCCCTAACCAGTACAGCAAACCACATCATCTATTGTCTGTCCCCTAACCAGTACAACAAACCACATCATCTATTGTCTGTCCCCTAACCAGTACAACAAACCACATCATCTATTGTCTGTCCCCTAACCAGTACAGCAAACCACATCACCTATTGTCTATCCCCTAACCAGTAAAGTTAACCACATCACCTACTATTGTCTGCCTCCTAACCAGTACAACTAACACATCACTCATTTTATATTCCGTAACCAGTACAACTAACTACGCCGCTCCTTCTCTATCTCGTAACCAGTACAAATGATCACATCATCTATCGTCTGTCCCCTAACCAGTACAGTTGGCTATGTCAGCTATTTTTGGTCCGGCCATAATTTTCCCATCTCCTAAAAGTTTCGTGTTTAATGTAAAATCGCCCTACCCACCCGCAAGAGTTCTACAATATCTTGCAAAAAGCCACAGACCAGTGTGTTTTCCCTGCTCCAGCGGAGGACTGAGGCGGCGGCTTGTGACCACGCCCTCGTGGGGTTCATAGTTGAAGCTATTTTCTGTCGCAGACGTCTGAGCCCGTCTACAAGGGCAAGGGGGAAAGATGAATCCAAAGTATTGACGCGGAGGGACGGTGTCGCAGAATGATGTTGTATCAAAGGCTTTATCAGCCTCGCTGAATATTTGCTTTTTATCAATTTGTCTTGTTTGATCAATGTAGGGTGGTCAAAATAAGGTTAGACATAGGATTTGTAGGGATAGATAGAGGATTTCATAGACGGCATCCGGGATGGGTTCACGAGAGTTCTTCGCGTCTGAAACTGGAAGGGGTGTTTGTATGATGATGCCAAGTAAAGCTTCCTTATGCTGACCTTCGAGTTGTGTGCGAGTAGTTTCTAGAACACTGAATAGTCCATCACCCGGACTGGAAATCTGAATAATGGATGGGGTGACGATGACACTATCACAACAATCAGTCATATTTATTTAATGACAGAGGCTAGCGGGATGGTAGTAGACATCCTAGGACGGAGAGGGGCCAGCAGGACAGTGGTTGTCGTCATTCCAACAACAAAGTGTACACTACTACACCGAGTACACTACTACACCGAGTACACTACTACACCGAGTACACTACTACACCGAGTACACTACTACACCGAGTACACTACTACACCGAGTACACTACTACACCGAGTACACTACTACACCGAGTACACTACTACACCGAGTACACTACTACACCGAGTACACTACTACACCGAGTACACTACTACACCGAGGAATCGCTAAACACGAACATATCGTTGGCACTCTAAATATAGAAATAACAAAAAACATGTGTTTGCAGATATTGGACTAAAGTGACAGAACAGTGCTATTAGCATTCAGACCTGTATGTTTAAACACTGGCCACCTGTCTTGTTCATTTCTCCACATAAGGTGACCACAATGTATTGGCTGTCTGCGACTAATTTCTCTGATCAATTTACGGTTTTCAATTGCTTCTTGTAAACTTCTCATTTTGTTTTTCTGTCTGTCCATGTTGTTCGTTGCATTTCCGCCAGAGACCACAATTTCACTACCATTAGATGTTTGTCAGAATGTCAGCTCATTGTTCATGTTTCACATGCATATAACAGTATAAGTTTATCACAGTTTTTTTCCCTTTCCATTGCATTTGACAGCTTTTATTGTCAACATGTTTTCCATCTCGCGAAAAGCTACCATTGCCATAGCAATTCTTGTTCTAATGATTCCTAGAATATCATCATCGGTCGATTCAAGAGGAGTATATACTTTCAAATGTCTTGGTGATGTGAACAGAAACAAAACTGATGTTACAAAAACCTTAGAAAGAAATCGAGCTGATGAACACTCATTCACAACCCTGTGCTAATTAAAATTACTGTACAGAGGAACGGTTCACCCAAACAGAGCATTAAAGAATCATATATTGACACATCATCACTAGATAACGAGATTAGCACCTGACTGTAAGCACATCACTCAGGAGCATCAGATCTATTGAAGAGTGTAGACAGCCGCGGGAGTGCTACGTCTGTTTGTGAGTGTTGACGTGGTGTTTGTAGAAAATACACAAGGGTCAAGTAGGAACCCATGACAGGTCTGCAAACCGGTGGAGAATTGACTTGATCCCAGACTATACTGCTCACGAAAATATGGAGGACATTAAAATATAGGCCCTAATCACAAGTGCTAGATCTTCAAGGACTCCTCCCCACAGCGACTAATGGCATAAAAGAAAGACACCAACAACAACAACAACAACAACAACAACAACAACAACTAGAGAAGTGCATAGACTGCAGCATTGTCTCAACCAACTCAAATGGCTGGACACTGTGTGGGACTCGATAAATCATGAAACACCTCAGACCTTTGAAGGGCATATGGCCATTCTAGACCTCATGACGGTCAGCTCGTGTGCTGTGCTGATGTGTGACCTGGTTACAACCTAATGTGCCACTGGGTAGAACTGAACTTCCAGCATCGGTTTGACACACCATGCTTGTGTTTGAACGTGGAGAGTTCCCGTAGAAATGGTACAAGAGAATTCTATCGACTTAAAAAAGGGTAGTTATGTAATAATGTTTGTTTGAATTGGAGAAGGAAGGTTTTGAACCACACACTTACTGCTGCGAGACTATTTACACCCAACTTAAGGAACAGTGTTTCTAAGCGACTGAAATAAACGAGTATTATGTAAATATCTGGATAGATTGGTCACATGGCACAGTGGAGACAGGGACGCAGAATTGATCCACGATCCACGTTATCGTGTAAGACGGCGAAACATGACCGTCCACGCTTATTGACATTACACATCACAATGCTAATTATCTATTGGAACAAAGAGCTAGACTCATAGTTGAACAACAGTTAAGCAAAGTACAATTCGATTTTCGGAAAGGTAAAAGTTGCACCGATGCACTATTTACACTTAGACAAATATGTGAAAAAACTATCGAATATAGTGGTCAGCAGAATGTTGTGTTTGTAGATCAGGAAAAGGCTTTCGATAGAGTAGACAGATACAAATTATGAATCATTCTTGAAGACTATGGGAAACAAGGGCAATTGCTAGAAAACATCATAACCATGTATCACTCGAGCCGAAGTGCAGTAAGAACACAAGAAGGTATATCAGATATGTTCACAGTCAATACAGGAGTGAGACAGGGATGTGTGCTCTCTCCTTTGCTATTTAATATCTACATGACCAGAATATCCAAAGAAGCAAGTCTTGACAGAACAGTTTCAGAAAATTTAGAACTCTTTACTCCAGACGAAACAACTGACCCACAGGAAATAAATGAACTTCTATTTGCAGACGATCAGTGCCTGTTTTACAGCGATGAGGGCAGACTGCAAAATCATATTACTAATTTGAGTTCAACCTGAAGCAGATACAATATAAGTATAAACACAGCCAAAACCGAAGTAATGGAAGTTATCAGATCGCCGGGCCCACTAAGTATACAGATAAATAGCACAACTCTGAAACAAGTTAAAGAATTCAAATACCTTGGAAGTATGATCACAGAAAATGGCAGATTGGACAGAGAAATCTAAATCAGATGTCAAAAAGCTAGTGCACTTACATATCAACTATCACCCTTACTGAAACATCCAAATATACCCATGTCCGCAAAACGACAGATAATAAACTACATATTCACACCAACCCTATGCTACCAATCTCAAACTTGGACTTATCCAAATCAAATTTTCGCAAAATTAACAACTGCGAGTTGAGATGCCCGAGGAGAGCTGCCGACTTAACAGTCCGAGACCGAGTAAGAAATGCCATTATCAGACAGACTGTGGGATCAACACCTTGTGCCACATTTATTGAAAGACAGAATATCAAGTGGTTTGGCCATGTCTTTAGAATGCAACACCTACAACTACCACCACTGACCTTACATCAAAGATCATCTGCGACGAGACCAAGAGGACGTCCAAGAAGAAGATGGATTGACGACATCAAAGACATTGTACAATCACACGGAATGGCACTATCCAGTGCCACCCACCGGGTGCTGGAATGCAAATTATTCCTCCCCACGCCGCTTGACGGCAGAAGTGGATGATGATGATGATGATGATGATGAATGTTTATGTAACAGGTTATTAGAGCCGTCTGCAAATGACAGCCACTCAAGCAATGGGCATCCAGCGTGAACTCCCCGAAGCATAGATCCAGTAGAGACATAATTACCTTCATTACTGAGTTATTGCAAAGTCATGTAAGTGCCTCAGCGGCATCTTCCATCTCCAATCGGACACTGGAGGTTGTTATCTATAGGCCACATTCTGTCCAGCAATAACTGCACCTGAGACTAACAGCCACACTCCAGCCGGATGTTGTGCCAGCAGCACTGCTCCATCTGTGTACACGCTTGTTTGTCGTCAGTTCTTCAGCAGGGATGTCCAGGCATGGAACAGACCAAGTCACTAGACTGCTGAACGCAATATATGAAACTGGAGATTTACCTTCCGAATTATGTAATTCTATATTTATTGCAATCCCGAAGAAATCAGGAGCCTTGGAATGTGATCAACATCGAACAATTAGTATAATGAGCCACATTACGAAGATTTTGCTGAGAATTATCATGCAAAGAGTTAGGAAGAAAATACAACCCGAAATAGAAGGAGAACAATGTGGGTTTGTAGAAGGCAAGGGTACAGTAAATGCTATGTATATAATGAGAACGGTAATTGAATGTTCTTCCTCTTCTTCTTTGCGTTCATCCGGAGTGTTTTTTCAGATGTGATTGCGGTGTGTCTAGTTAGGCACCCTTGGATCGAAACCCTCAGGCCAACACATCCGACTTTTAGCATGCTGTTTTGACCAGGTTAGCATTCCTGGGAGACTCTCACTTTTGCGGTACCGTCCACAACCCAGCTGGCCAAGTTGGAACGGTCGAAGACTTAACGGTCATATTCCTCAAAGGAAGGCAGGGACAGTCCATAGCATTTTCCGTCATCCTGGATGGCTTCCATAATTGCAGGGCCGACACATAGCGCCCTGGTGATGGGCTCACCGAGGGAATCGTCACGTCCTGCTCATGGCTGCTTTAATTCCTCACTTCAGTATATTGGGCTTGTCGTTTGCCCCGAGTCGTTCCTGCACAAACCAGAGAGGTCTGCAGATGATATCCACTCAGCGAGTTTTCGACACGGACATGTGCTTGTCGTTGTGCTCGTCAGAGGTGTTCCGGGCACGACGGACATTCGGAAAACTACCTATTCAGAGCTGTTCCGAACAAGAGCGACATTCGGAAACTAGATAGTCAGAGCTGTTCCTAGCACGAGAGACATTCGGACGAGACATTTCACTCGGACGTAAATGCGTAGTGCCAATTTTTAGTTTGCCACCCGTAGGACGGCACTTCCGACTTCGGGGGCATTTTTTAAATGAGGTTAGCCTTCCTCGGGTTTCGAGGCACGTTAGACTTACTGTTGTGATGTCGCCCTCATCTCAGCTGGTCGAGATAGAACGATCCTCGACATCACGGTCAGCCCTCAAGGGAAGGCAGGGGCAGAACATGGGCATTCCTTCGCTATCCAAGGAGGCTTCCATAATTGCAGAGCCGGCACATATTGCTCTGAGACTGGGCTCACCCGAGGAGTTGCCTCGTCCTGCTTATGGCTGCTTTAGTTCCTCACTTCCATGTGTTGGGCATCTCGCTTGCCACTGGTCGCTCAAGCACACACCAGGAATGGTCAGTCTGCGGGCGACATTCACTAGGTAAGCTTTCGCTTCAGACTTCGGACTACGCAATGGATTCTCTATCCGTCCGTTCCATTTCGTGTTATTGAGACGTTTTTTTTCACCTTTGTCTACACTCTCTATGAGTTAGATACAGTTTTCGTAGCCATTTCATTCGACTTTGGCACTTCTTCAACCTTTTTTGTACTCGCTCACGAGGTAGGCTACATGTGCTGCCGGCTCAGCACCTTACCTCCGTACAGCAGTGAGCGAGGAACGGCCAGGCCCTCTCATCCGGGGATCCCTCATATCCCCCAGCTGAGAGCCTTCGGACAGGTATTTGAACAGGGCATGTAGCGTGCTCAGTATCTCGCCTCCGTTTTTCGGTAGGTGAGTATCGGCCCGGCTCACTCATCCAAGGGTAGTAGCTTAGAGGCGTTCAGCTACATCTCTCAGGTGGAGGCCTTTGTGTAAGTGTCTGGACCAAGTTTGTGGCTTCCTGCACCTGAGTTTAAATTTTCACTGCTATCCTCAGACTACCTGCAGAGCAGCAGGTTGTGTCTCTCTTAGTCTGGTCCCTATCCCAAGAGCTGTCCAATATGTAGTTTATGTCCATTGGCACAGCTCTAGGGGTCAGTGGGACACTCAAGCTCCCCCACCGCGGCAAGCTGGAGACACATCGGGGGAGATTGAATGTTCTATAGAAGTAAGCAAAGATCTATATCTTTGCTTTATTGACTACACAAAGGCTTTCGATAAAATGAGACATATCGACAAGATAAGGATGCTTGAAGATCTACATATTAATGGAAAAGACCTCAGACTTGTAAAAAACATATATTGCAAACAACAAGCTGCCATCAGAATTGATAATGATGTAGGTCAATATTAGCCTATTAAAAGAGGTGTGAGACAGGGATGTGTCCAGATCTTTTTTCTATGTACAGTGAAAATATTTTCAGAAATATAGAAGATATGGAAGGAATCAATAACATTAGATATGCAAATGATACAGCCTTGATTGTAGACAAAGAACAGGACCTGCAACATTTAGTAAATGCGGTTGTTGCACACAGTGAAAAACTAGGTTTAGAATTGAATTGTAAGAAGACACAGATTATGGTCGTCACTGGGAAGAAGGAAATACCACAATGTGATATACGAATAAATGGGCATATTCTTAAGCAAGTGAATCTGTACAGTTATCTCAGAACAGTCACAGTCATAACATCTGATAGGATGATAGGCCTTGAAGAGATTAGAACAAGAATTGCCATTGCGAAGGTAGCCTTTTGCAAGATGAAAAACATACTGACCAATAAAAAAGATGTCAACTGAAACTAGAAAAAGAGTGCTGAAGTGCCACATAGAACCTGTACTTTTGTATGGATGTGAAGCGGATGTGATGGCTGTGGAAGTGTGGTTTCTGAGGAAAATGCAAAGAATACCACGGACAGACAAAAAAACCAATGAACAAGTTCTTCAAGAAACAAATGAAGATCGTAAACTGATTAGAGACATTAGACGCAGACAGTCAAAATATGGTGGGCATGCTATGAGAAGAAATGAATTGGAGAACTAGGTGACAACTGACAAGATCGAAGAGAAGAGACCAAGGGGAAGACCGAGAAGTAAATACCTGGATGGCCTGGCCACGTGGCATGATCGAGACAGAAACACTGAGCTGATCCACGACTCTGGTGATCGGGTGAGATGGCAAAACATGACCGCCCACGCTTACCGGCATGGCAAATGATGGATGGTCCAGGCATGATGTCTGAGACCACTCACCCAGACAGGGCACCATCCACGGTGACGTCAGTGCTGATTTGAAGACCCAGGAAACTTAAAGATAGATGCCCTCTACTCCTAATCCTGGAGTACTAGATCAGCCATCCAGCCTTCTCGGATTAGAACGGAGAACCAGGAAGAACAATCTGCACTCCAGAAAGCAATAGCCAACTACTGCACCTAAACTTGCCTAGGAATCGCTTAAATTAAATTGTTTGCATATCCTTTACAGGACATTGCTGTCAACATCAGCATCTTTCAGCTGATTGTTGATTTCTTGGCAAGATTACGCTCAGTAGTTTGCCATTGCTTTCTGAGCGGTAGGCTCACAGACCCCGTAAGTTACCGACGCGATTCGAACCACTGCTGATTCTCACCGTCGTCACGTTACTTACGAGAGTATACGAGATTACGGAGAAAAGTCGCTAACCTCTAGGCCAGGAAACCGGCTAGGAATCACTAACAACCAAAAATGCTGGAGTTGACTGCTACGTCCTGTAAAAAATATCCAACTAACTTTTTTTTAAAACTCACAGCAAGTTCTGGTATAAACACATTTGCATCTTTGCAAGTGCTTCAGAGTTCGTGCACTGTGATACAATTTCCCTTGGTGTAATCTATTGAATGAGACTGAAACACTTAACGGGCTATCGGTGTGCGATCAAAGTAATCCTGTACAAAGCATAACGATGTCCATGTCTGGTCATCTGTGGTACCGCTCTCGACACTCTCTTGGATCACGTGTGATGATCACCTGACGGCAGTTGTTCCTGTTACCGCCACTGTGCGTCCATTCCCGCCTGCCTTCTCCCACCGTGAGTACATATTCCACTGCCTCTGCTGGTGCCACCATGAATCTCGCTTGTTGATTTCTTCTGGCCATTAATCTATCTGTTTGAATAACGAAGACACAAACCATAGATTGCACGATTTATTGCCCGGCATATTTCGCCGCATCTCGTCAGGTACTTACTGCAGAAGTCTGTTGTTGTGTACTTCCTAACACAATATTAGTCCTCGTGTGCCAGTCGACTGCTAGTGATATGATCCTAATGTCTTATTCCCAACATGGCTTACTGGCATATCCACGGACGTTACTTGACGTCATTGCTATAACAACTCATAGTACACACATTGAAATAGGAAACTTGACATTGTTTGTTTCTGTCACGTCTCTCAGCGCGTGCAATGTACCGAAAATTCCCCTTGTATCCATGCTTATTGATATTTTTAGCATCAATCTGACAAAAAATTGCCAGACTAAGACTGATTCGTTAATTGCGTATGTGCAAGCGCCCGTGGGTTTATGTTCCAGCGTGAGAGCACTTGCACGCGCTTCTGTCGTCCTCTGGCGACGTATCTAGGTTAAAACAGGTCGTTAAACACACGGTGTGTATTCACTTTCATGATCAGAACATGAGCAGGTCACAAGAGGGAACTATAAGACACCCACGCCAATATTTTCTGATGATCCAACAACCAACTCGCAGTACGTTTGTCTAGTAGCGTCCCTATCACTAGGATTCACAGATGGGGATGCAAATATTACATTCGTTTACACACATTTTGGTTTCTTAAATTGTATAACTGTTCTTGGATAATTTTGTGTTGCTTATTCCAAATATGTAATAAAACATCTTTTTCTATCAGCTCTAGTTTTTGAGATAACTAAGAATTACCTTCTTAGTAGGGCAATGTATAAGCCTAGAGTTTAGTACCATCAGCGGCATTGTGACTGTAATCTGTATTTATATTAGATGTAATTTTTTTTTGCGTATCCCTTACGGGACGCTGCAGTCAACACCAGCATTTTCAGCTGCTATTGATGTACTAGGCAAGTGTTACGTTCAGTAGTTTGCCATTGCTTTCTGAACGACCGGCTCCCATACCAGCACGTTATAACACAACGCGACACGGTCTGCTGCACAAATCGGTCGCAGATGAGCTTCAAACGCCTGGTACCCGGCTCAAAAACGCGTTCGCAAGCCTTTAGCCACTGTACATTTATTACATTCATATAAAACACCAAACATGTACTAAAGCTTTATCACTATCATTTTCAAAAATCTGTAGTCAACACACGTAAAACTTCTTTTCGAGGACTTCCTGGAATGTGATATGCCCGGACAGTCATGCTTAAGGGTCCAACAGTAATTTGCTATCATGTGGCCATCCCAAAGTCCCTGGGATCCCTCTTCCATTGTTTTTATATCTTGGTGAAGTCTTTTACCGTGCTCCTCACTAAAGTCACCAAGAAATGTAAATGTTCATATATGTAGGAGCGTGATGTATAAATCTTTAACTCGAAAAATACGAAAGAGTACAAGAAAGGACAAAAACCAATATATACAAGATTGCTGTACCAGAATAGAGCAATATCATAAGACTGGAAGAGATTATGAAATGTTCAAAGAAATGAAGTTATTGACAAGAATTGTTCGATCTCAATTAAATGTTATCTGTGACAAGATGGGAAATACCTTAACAGAATCTAGACAAATTCTAGAAAGATGGCAGGAGTACTGCAATGGAATGTATAATACGAATGACAGCGAGGATATGAATGAGATACATGATCTAATGACAACAGAGACAGAACCTCATTAGATGAAAGTGCATGGGCAATAAATAACCCGAATGATGGTAAATAACCTGGATGTGATGAGATACCAGCGGAAGGAGAAGAGAGCATACAAATCTATCACGCATTATGTAAAAAGAAATATGGTATATGGCCAAAAGATTGGAAGAGAACTATCTTCATTCCAATACCAAAAAAGGGCAACCTGAAATTATGCACCAACTATAGAACTGTTGCCCTGATCAGTAATAGAGAAGTGCCGAGAATTTAATGTAAACCTATTCTCATATTTTGTGGATTATTCAAAGGCATTTGACTGTGTACAGCATCAGAAACTTTGGGAAATCAAGAGGAATATGGGCTTTCCATCACATGTAATACAACTCATCAAAATGCTCTATCTAGACCAACAAGTGGCGGTTAGAATAGATGGCGAGACATCAGATTGGTTTGACATCAAGCAAGGAGTCCGTCAGGGCTGTACGCTGTCCCCCTATTTGTTTAACCTGTACGCCAAAAATATAATGAGAAATGTCAGAGATGATGCCCTAAATATCGGTGGTCATGACATACCAGAGATTCGATATGCTGAAGATACAGTATTGCTATCCACAACACAGAAGGGTACATAAAACCTAATAACCTCAACCCAACTGAATAGTGAAAATCACAACTTATATCTTGACACAATGAAATAAGTTAAAAAGCGGATCTTCAAAAAGCTCTTCAAAGATCAAAATACCTGAATATATTGTGAAGAGAGACAGATATAACTACACAAATTAGAGTTTTAAGAGCATTTTTCTTTCCTATTGCAACCTACGCCTGTGAGACCTGGACATTTACTAAACAAGCTGAACAGCGCATAAATGCCATTTGAATATAAATGTTATAGAAGAGTTCTAAGAATATCTTGGATAAAGAAAAGAACAAATGCAACCATACTTCAAGAGCTTAATATTGAAGAAGGTTGGCTATTAAAGACGATAAAACAAAGAACATTGAAATATTGTGGACACTTGAAACGTCAAGAAAGTTTGGGGAGAACAATAATGGAAGAGTATATGCCTGTGAAGGGAAGAAGAGGAAGACTAAAGAGAAGATGGGTGCAGGATGTGGCGGATGATCTCCAGATGGGTGTATAGGACGCGGGGCATCTTGCTTATAATTGAGAGTTTTCCCGGAAGGTTGTTATGGGAGCGAGGTTCTGCAAAGGACATGCTACTGAATGATTGAATGTTCCATTGTTTTCTGAAACGGAAGATGCTCACACCATAGTGAAAGTCAACAGCGGCTGACCTGTAACGCGGTATGTCGGGAATGTCAGACCTCCTACACTACCCCTAGGCCACAGATGCCCGTAGGGAATTATTATAACTAGTATTTAACCTAACCTAAAAGAGTAGCCAAAATCACAACTTATATCTTAACATAGCAAAAATAAAGATAGCGCATACAGATTAAATTAATATGAAGAAAGAAATATATGTTAATGAAGACACATTTGAGGAGGTGGAACACTTCAAATATCTTGGGTCATTAATTACCAACAATTGCGACACAATAAAAGAAATTAAAAGACGATTATCTATTGATCTTCAAAAACTAAAATAACTGAATAAATTGCGGAGTGCGACAGACAGACCAACACAAATTAGATTTTTAAGAGCATGCATCTTTCCCACTGCAATATTCGCACGTGAGACCTGAACGCTTACTAAACAAGCTGAACAGCGCATAAATACCTTTGAATATAAATCTTATAGACGGGTTCTAATAATATCTTGGATAAAGAAAAGAACAAATGCATCCATTCGACAAGAGCTGAATATTGAAGAAGGTTGGCAATTAAAGACGATAAAACATAGAAAATTGATATAGTTTGGTCACTTGAAACGTCGTAAAAGTTGGAGATAACAATAAAATGTTATATGCCCGGGAAGAGATGAAAAGGTAGGTCAAAGAGAAGATGGTTGCAGGCTTTGGCAGATGATCTCCAGATGGATGTATCGGACTCGGGACATCTTGTTTATGACCGAGAAGCTTTCGGGAAGGTTGATAAGGGAACGAGATTCTGCAAAGGACATGCTACTGCACGAATGAGTATTTTCAAGCGTGGCTCACAAGACATTAGAATCTGGGCATTCATTTTCTCCTGATGATTTGTCTAATGATGCAAACATGGCCAGGAAGTGAAGTGACATAGGTAAACCAACAGCAAGCGGGTCACTGACAGCTACACTCTAGGAAAATGAATACACGAACCGGTCTAATGTCTGAGACCGTGTGATTTTCTGTGATTGTAAATGAAACTTAGCTGCGGTCGTCATATATTCTGTGTCATGTCTAATCTGCACTCAACAGCTGCATTACGCCTTCAAATAGCATTTCCAACGGCGTCACCCACAGCGCAGTCAGACAGCAACAACGGCGTTCCACCATGAACGAAAGTTTACACATTGTTGATACATGGTTGATAGATGTACATCCCTTGTATCAAGATGATCTTTTCTAATTGGAAGCTAACCTACGCTTAAAGTTACATTAAACAACACATCTCTATGTGTAGACCTACCTCCAGGTCACTATACCTACCTCCAACTCACTTTAACTTCACCCAAGCCACTCTAGCTATCCCAGCCCCCCTCCCCAACCATACCACCTACTCCTAAGCTACATTACCTACCCCAAGCCACCCTACATACTCCAAAGCTACATTACCTATCCCCAAGCCACTCTACCTACTCCCCCCCCCCAACCTCTCTACCTACTCCTAAGCTACATTACCTACCCCCAAGCCACTCTACATACTCCTAAGCTACATTACCTACCCCAAGCCACTCTACATACTCCTAAGCTACATTACCTACTCCCAAACCACTCTACCTACTCCCCCCCCAATCACTCTAACTACTCGTAAGCTACATTACCCACCCCAAGCCACTCTACCTACTCCTAAGCTACATTACCTACCCCCAGCCACTCTACCTGCTCGCTCCCTCCCCCCAAGTCACTCTACCTACCCACCCCCAAGCCACTCTACCTACTCCTAAGCGACATTACCTACCCCCAAGCCACTCTAACTACTCCTAAGCTACATTACCTAACCCAAGCCACTCTACCTGCTCCTAAGCTACATTACCTACCCCCAAGCCACTCTACATACTCCTAAGCTACATTACCTACCCCCAAGCCACTCTACACACTCCTAAGCTACATTACCTACCCCAAGCCACTCTACCTACTCCTAAGCTACATTATCTACCCCCAAGCCACTCTACCTAGTCCTAAGCTACATTACATACCCCCAAGACACTCTAGCTACCCTCTCCCCAACCACTCTACCTACTCCTAAACTACATTACCTACCCCCAAGCCACTACCTACTCCTAAACTACATTACTTACCTCAAGCCACTCTACATACCCCTAAGCTACATTACCTACCCCCAAGCCACTATACATACTACAAAGCTACATTACCTACCCCCAAGCCACTTTGCCTTCTAATAAGCTACATCACTTACCCAAGCCACTCTACATACTCCTAAGCTACATTACCTACCCCCAAGCCACTCTGCCTACCCCTAAGCTACATTACTTACCCCAAGGCATTCTACACCCCTAAGCTACATTTCCTGCCCCCAACCCACTATACATACACCTAAGCTGCATTACCTACCCCAAAGCCACTGTGCCCACTCCTAAGCTACATTACTTACCCCAAGCCACTCTATCTACTCCCAAGCTACATTACCTAGCCCCAAGCCACTCTAGCAATCCCCAACCACTCTACCCACTCCTAACTACATTACCTACCCCCAACCCACTCTAATACTCCTAAGCTACATTACCTACCCCCAACCCACTCTACATACTCCCAAGATACATTACCTACCCCCAAGCCCCTCTAGCCATCCCCCAACCACTCACTCTACCTACTACTAAGCTACATTACCTACCCACAAGCCACTCTACCTACTCCTAAGCTACATTACCTACCCCCAAGCCACTCTACATACTCCTAAGCTACATTACCTACCCCAAGCCACTCTACATAAACCTAAGCTACATTACCTACCCCAAGCCACTCTACCTACTCCCCCCGCAACCACTCTACCTACTTCTCAGCTACATTACCTACCCCAAGCCACTCTATCTACCCCCCCCCCACCAAGTACTCTACCTACTCCTAAGCTACATTACCTACCCCCAAGCCACTCTACCTACTCCTAAGCTACATTACCTACCCCCAACCACTCTACCTACTTCTAAGCGACATTACTTACCCCAAGCCACTCTACACACTCCTAAGCTACATTACCTATCACAAGCCACTCTACCTACTCATAAGCTACATTACCTACCCCCAAGCCACTCTACCTACTCCTAAGCTACATTACCTACCTCCAAGCCACTCTAGCTACCCCCCTCCCCAACCACTCTACCTACTCCTAAGCAACATTGCTTACCCCAACCACTCTACTTACTCCTAAGCTACATTACCTACCCCAAGCCACTATACATACGCCTAAGCTACATTACCTACCCCCAAGCCACTCTACATACTCCTAAGCTACATTACCTACCCCCAAGCCACTCTACATACTCCCCCCAACCACTCTACCTACTCCTAAGCTACATTACCTACCCCCAAGCCACTATACATACTCCTAAGCTACATTACCTACCCCCAAGCCACTCTACATACTCCTAAGCTACATTACCTACCCCCAAGCCACTCTACATACTCCCCCCAACCACTCTACCTACTCCTAAGCTACATTACCTACCCCCAAGCCACTCTACATACTCCTAAGCTACATTACCTACCCCCAAGCCACTCTACCTACTCCCCCCAACCACTCTACCTACTCCTAAGCTACATTACTTACCCCCAAGCCACTATACATACTCCTAAGCTACATTACCTACCCCCAAGTCACTCTGCCTACTCCTAAGCTACATCACCTACCTCCAAGCCACTCTAGCTACTCCCCCCGCATCTCAAGCCACTTTACCTACTCCAAACTACAATACATACCCACAAACCACTCTACCTACTCCCAAGCTCTCCCAAGCTACACTAGCTACCCTCAAGCCACTCTAACCATCCCCACAACCACTCACTCTACCCACTCCTAAGCTACATTACCTACCTCCAAGCCACTCTAGCTACTCCCTCCTCCCCCGCCCCCAAGCCATTTTACCTACTCCAAAGCTACATTAATACTCCCGAAGCCATCCTGTCTACATCCAAACCCCTCTGCCTACCCCCAAACCCCTCTGCTACCTCCAAACCTCTCTGCCTATCTCCAAGTCCATCTACCTTCAAGCCACTCTAATCCCAACCCACAGCGCCTTTTCTGCAAGCCGCTGTACTCTAACTCGATGCTACTATACCTTAACCCCAAACCACTCTACATACCACGAAGGTTCTCTAGCTACCTTCTAGGCACATTACTTAGACACTCTAGCCAAACTCCCTGCCATTCCGCCTTATGCACCCAATCTGTTTTTAAACAGTTAAATCCGCTGCTAATTCCTAACCAAATCTCCTCTAGGTCTGTCCGTCTACGCTAGGTGGCAGCACCGTGCACTTTGGGAACTTCTGGTTTAGAGCTATTTCTGTCCGTTGTTATCTTTCCATGATTATTTATACAACCAGGACTAAATATCAAAACGTGAACGAATGAAAGAACAGAGGGCACTTCTGGCCGTTTCGTGGTTTGTGTCCTGGCTTCCACTGCTACATCAATTCTCGTGGACCAGATACAAGTCGTTGGCAATTACGGATAGAATGACTTCCATAGGAGGCAGCAGTGGCTCAGTGGCTTGACGCTTGCCTGCCATCCCGATGCTCATGTGTTCGATTCCATCTGTATATTACTATGGCTCCCAGGCAACCCCAGCCACAAATGGGTACCAGCAAATGTTCACATCGCCAATCGTTTGTCGATTGTCTATACAATTATGAGGCTAAGACCATTTAACCAAAAATAGCCCCATGACGTGAAAAAAAGTTACTTACTTTACAGAGATCTTCGTCATTAATTAAATAAGAGTTTGAAAGTACGGCATAGCAAAGGAGCAGATAATGAGAAGTATCAGACGATAACAGAAGAGATGCATGAAGTAAAGGAACAATAACACATTGAAGACGGAAGCGTGCATGGGGGTTCTTTGTGACCAATGTATCTGGTGAGGAACAGTTAGTTACGTGTCCTCCACTGGAGGTTGTGTCTGGTGAGGAACAGTTAGTTACATGTCCTTCACTGGAGGTTGTGTCTGGTGAGGAACAGTTAGTTACATGTCCTTCACTGGAGGTTGTGTCTGGTGAGGAACAGTTAGTTACATGTCCTTCACTGGAGGTTGTGTCTGGTGAGGAACAGTTAGTTACATGTCCTCCACTGGAGGTTGTGTCTGGTGAGGAACAGTTAGTTGCGTGTCCTTTACTGGAGGTTGTGTCCGGTGAGGAAAAGTTAGTTGCGTGTCCTTTACTGGAGGTTGTGTCCGGTGAGGAAAAGTTAGTTGCGTGTCCTTTACTTGATGTTGTGTCTGGTGAGGAACATTTAGTTCTGCGCCCTTCACTTGATTTGCAGTCAACCCCAACAAGTATCAGCTGCTTGTGATGTACTAGGCAAGTTTGCGTTCAGTATTTTCCCTTTGCTTTCTGAAACTGCCGACGCCTCATACCATCGAAACAACGCAGAGCTATCCGCTTCTATGTCGTCCGCGGCTGAGTTCAAACCATGAACGCGGCAGGTTGGAGACTTGAAACTGCGTGGATACTACATTCAGCCGCTGGCCAGGATAGCTGACAGCCATGCTGACATCTTCTCACCGCCTGTCCGGACAGAGTGTAAGCCGTCACACACCAAACATCCTGGACTCAGTTGCTTTAGGCTGGCAAGTAGACGGGGCAAGCTTTCTTCGGACGTTATATCACCAGGGTGATCAAATGCCCACCAATACACTAGAGAAAGCTCTGTAATGAATGGTGGTAATCTGGATGGCGGATGCGTTGATGGCGAAATGGTTGTCCATTTTGGAACAAGGCAGTGGAAACTACTTGCATATATGTTTTGGCTTGCCTCTAGCTCTCCAAATACCTTGCACAGAGTTATCACACTGGGCGAAGAGTGTAGAGAGTGGTTTCATGGGCTGGCAGAGTTTGGTGACCCCGTAGTATACGTCAATGGTTCTTGGCATTGTGGACAGAAATGTGGCTCGGCGAGTCAAGAGACGTTCGTTGTTGAGTAGAATGGAACCTATCTCACGTAAGAAGATGGAGGTGACTGTGTTCATCGGGGCCCTTGGGGTAGCTAGCAGCTGTTGTGTTTAATTCTAGGTCCGTACTGGGTGAGACTCATAATAAATAAAGTACGTTTGGGCACCAGGCATAGACACATCTCTCTTACACAAAAGTACATATGAATATTGGTCACGGTCTTGCTGGACGCTTTAAGGACCAAAAAAAAAAAAAAAAAACCCAGACAAAACACAAAGGACAACTGCTTCTGCTGGTTTCAAGATACCCAGTGGTTGGAACATTCACAAGGACAAGGAGTATATTCTGATGACTATCTACGGACGACTGCTAGTTGAAGATAGAACAGCAACTGGACCAACATAAATAATGATGTTGGAATGTTGGATTTCACGTGTTTCAAGGAAATATCTATGAAGGGACGAATCTGCCGTGTTTACAATGTGCTGCTAAAGCGATGAGCGTCTACATTGTCTGAGGGAGACGAACTATCTACAGGCTGGCTCGGAGTGCTATGATGTAGATTCTTGTCAACCAAGAAAGCTGAATGAGCCGAACTTAAAAATTAGTGTAACATGTTTACGTACATATCAAATACACATACAATATGTCCTTGATGTCTGACAAGACAGGGGGCGGACACGTGCACACAAAGTGTTCACACTCGCAATGTTGTTCACTTACATCATGAAGCCGCTCACAGAAACTGCTCTCAGCGGTTGCGCTAGCAATGACCTAAACACATATACTTATGCATGCCTTCATTTCCCTCTCTGTCTCTGTCTCTGTCTCTCTCTCTCTCTCTCTCTCTCTCTCTCTCTCTCTCTCTCTCTACCTCTCTCTCTCTCTACCTCTCTCTCTATCTCTACCCCTCTCTCTCTCTCTCTCTACCTCTCTCTCTCTCTCTCTCTCTCTCTGGAGGAGAACAGCACTCACCGTGGATAAGCACCAGAAAGAGAAATCTCGCTCACAACCACGGCTGGCTGTGTGCCTGAGCTGCAGCATCTCAAGGAGCTATTTCAGTCGACACACACTCCATGCCAGCCTTATCACGCATGCTCACATCTTTCTTTCTTTCTTTCTTTCTTTCTTTCTTTCTTTCTTTCTTTCTTTCTTTCTTTCTTTCTTTCTTTCTTTCTTTCTTTCTTTCTTTCTGTCTGTTTGTCTGTCTGTCTGTCTGTCTGTCTGTCTGTCTGTCTGTCTGTCTGTCTGTCGTTATTTCTTAATCACATGCACAGGGATGCATGCTGGGAATTGTTCGTGTTTACCTTCTTAGTGACCCAGGGTGTCCCAGAATTCTTGTCAGTAAACAAGACATAATTTTGTTGTTTTCCTGCCACAGAAACTACGGGAGACTGAATAAATAATTGTGCTTCTTCCAGACAAAGCAAGAGGAAACAAGAAGAAGAAGAGGAAGACGAAGCAGGAAGAAGAAGCAAGAATAAACAAGATGTAGAAGCAAGAAGCAGGAGGAAGAAGAGGCAAGATGAAGAAGAAACAAGAAGCAGGAAGAAGAATCCCGAAGAAAAAAGAAAGCAGGATAAAGAAGCAAGATGAAGAAAGAAGCAGAATCACGAAGAATAAAGAAAAAGTGACATAACCCACGGGGTGTCGATTTTTAAGCCAATGAACGACTGGAAGATAAAAGACGCAGCACATAAACGGAGATCGTCAACGGGGTAACGTTAAACGGGAGATACATCTTCATTAATCATGCGTCACTTGATGGAAAGCAAGTATGCAGAACGTTGTACTGAAGTTGTGAACATGTACTCAGTGTGTACTCATGAAAGTGATCAGAAGGATGTTAACTTTGCTCCACGGACAGACCCATTTCCGATACAGCGGGAGAACGTGTGCCAGGACCGCTAAGTCTATCCAGTGGATCAAAGGAGAACTGTCAAATACATTAACAAAAATACATTTATGTGTGTGTGTGTGTGTGTGCGCGCGTGTGTGCGTGCATGCGTGCAGTGCGTGCGCGCGTGTGTATGAGCGCGCGCGCGCGTGTGTGTATGAGCGCGCGCGCGCGGTATAATTTCGAAACATAACTTTGACGCCGTCCCACGGATTTGAGTCTCTTAAAATGGGGGTGAAACTTCAGAGCAACCAAATGTAGATACTCTTTCAGGCTGCTATAGAAGAGTCTGTCATCAAGCACAGGAGACTTATAAGAGCTAACTGGGTTCACGGATGAATATTTATAACGATGGTTATATTATGAAACACTTGGCATCGTCGTGAGCTGGATGGTTTCAACACTATATTTACCACGTGTATCATTGCACCATGGAGTTCTGCGATCATTTTATGTCACCGTGTGCTGCTTACGTAAACAGAATTATTAAAGAATGGGGATTTGAGTTGTGGGGGAAATATGGTACTCACTAAGCCGAAACCCTGGTCTAACATTTCGACGGAATAAATATTACCCTATATGGATACTTTTCCCTAGAGTTGCTTTCATAGACATTATCTCGCAAAACGAGACATTTTCATTGACAAGACATGTCACTATTGCTTCTTGCATTTGGTATAGTTTTTGTCACTTTTAAAGTACTTTTAAATATGTCAATGAGGATATTGTCCGTTTGGTTTCAGATTTTATTATGAACTGCCCAAGTCCTTTATCATCTTGAATATTGCTAATAATTGACGTATTGAAACAATCATAACATGCTCATATGACCACTGTAGTCTTGCCCCAACCAAGTGGAGTGAAATTTAGATGCTCGTCCTTTACCGACGTGGCAACTAATAAAAACAGGATAGTAAAATTGTGATCAAGAAACAGTAGCATGAAGAACCAAGAAGAAGAAGCAAGAGGAAGAGGGAAGAAGCAAGAAGAAACAAGACGAAGATAGAAGAAGCAAGAAGAAGCAAGAGGAAGAAGAAAAAAGAAGAAGCAGGAAGAAGCAAGAAGAAGAAGAAGCAAGAAGAAGAAGCAAGAAGAGAAAGCAAGAAACAGAAGCAAGGAGAAAAAGAAGAAGAAGAAGAAGAAGAAGAAGAAGAAGAAGAAGAAGAAGAAGAAGAAGAAGAAAAAGAAGCAAGATGTAGAAGCAAGAAGCAGGAGGTAGAAGAGGTAAGATGAAGAAGAAACAAGAAGCAGGAAGAAGAAGCCGGAAGAAAAAAAAAGCAGAATAAAGAAGCAGAAGAAGAGAAAGCAGAAATAGAAGCAAGAAGAAGAAAGAAGAAGCAAGAAGGAGAAGCACGAAGAAGAAGCATGAAGAAGAAGCAAGTAGAAACGCACGAAGAAGAAGCAAGAAAAAGAAGCAAGAAGAAGAAGCACAAAGAAGAAGCAAGAAAAAGAAGCCAGAAGAAGAAGCAAGTAGAAACGCACGAAGAAGAAGCAAGAAAAAGAAGCAAGAAGAAGAAGCACAAAGAAGAAGCAAGAAAAAGAAGCATGAAGAAGAAGCAAGTAGAAACGCACGAAGAAGAAGCAAGAAAAAGAAGCAAGAAGAAGAAGCACAAAGAAGAAGCAAGAAAAAGAAGCCAGAAGAAGAAGAAGAAGAAGAAGAAGAAGAAGAAGAAGAAGAAGAAGAAGAAGAAGAAGAAGAAGAAGAAGAAGAAGAAGAAGAAGAAAAAGAAGAAGAAGAAGAAGAAGAAGAAGAAGAAGAAGAAGAAGAAGAGGAAGAAGAAGAAGAAGAAGAGGAGGAGGAAGAAGAAGAAGAAGAAGAAGAAGAAGAAGAAGAAGAAGAAGAAGAAGAAGAAGAAGAAGAAGAAGAAGAAAAAGAAGAAGAAGAAGAAGAAGAAGAAAAAGAAGAAGAAGAAGCAAGAAAAAGCTAGAAGAAGCAGGTAGAAGCAGGAATAAGACGCAACAAGAAGAAACAAAAAGAGATAGCAAGAAGATGAAGAAGTAAGAAGAAGAAGATGCAAGAAGATGCAAGAAGAAGTAGAAGCAAGAAGAAGAAGCAAGAAGAGAAAGCAAGAAACAAAAGCAAGATGAAGTAGAAGCATGAAGAAGAATAAGCAAGAAGAAGAAACTGGAAGAAAAAGCAAGAAGAAGTAGCACGAAGAGGCATGAAGAGGAAGCAAGTGGAATAAGCAGGACGAAGCACGAATAAGAAGCAACAAGAAGAAGCAAGAAGAAAAAGCAAGAAGAAGAAGAAGCAAGATGAAGAAGCACGAAGAAGAAACAAGAAGAAGAAGAAGCAAGAAGAGGAAGCACGAGTAAGAAGTGTAAAAGAATAAGCAAGAAGAAGAAGCAGGAAGATGAAGTACGAAGAAGAATCACGAAGAAGAAGCAAGAAGAGGAAGAAGCAAGAAGAAGAAGCACGAAGAAGAAGAAGAAAGAAGAAGAAGCTGGAAGAAAAAGCAAGAAGAAGTAGCAAAAAGAGGCTAGAAGAAGAAGCATGAAGAAGAATAAGCAAGAAGAAGAAACTGGAAGAAAAAGCAAGAAGAAACTACAGAAAGAAAAAGCTAGAAGAAGAAGCAAGAAGAGGTAGCACGAAGAGGCATGAAGAGGAAGCAAGTGGAATAAGCAGGACGAAGCACGAGTAAGAAGCAAAAAGAAGAAGCAAGAAGAAAAAGCAAGAAGAAGAAGAAGCAAGATGAAGAAGCACGAAGACGAAACAAGAAGAAGAAGAAGCAAGAAGAGGAAGCACGAGTAAGAAGCGTAAAAGAATAAGCAAGAAGAAGAAGCAGGAAGATGAAGCATGAAGAAGAATCACGAAGAAGAAGCAAGAAGAGGAAGAAGCAAGAAGAAGAAGCGCGAAGAAGAAGCAAGAAGAAGACGCACGAAGAAGAAGCTGGAAGAAAAAGCAAGAAGAAGTAGCAAGAAGAGGCTAGAAGAAGAAGAAGCAAGAAAAAGACGCAACACGAAGAAGAAGAAGGACGAAGCAAGAAGAAGAAGAAGCAAGAAGAAGAAGCAAGAAGAAGCAGGTAGAAGCAGGAAGAAGGCGTAAAAAGAAGAAGCAGGAAGAATAATCAAGAAGAAGCAAAAAGAAGAAGCACGAAGAAAAATGAAGCAAGAAGAAGCCGGAAGAAGCAGGTAGAAGCAGGAAGAAGAAGCAAAAAGATGAAGCAAGTAGAGACAGCAAGAAGACGAAGAAGCAAGAAGAAGCAAGAAAAAGCAAGAACAAGCAAGAAGAAGCTAGAAAAAGCAGGAAGAAGCAGGAAGAAGCAAGAAAAAGCAAGAAGAGAAAGCAAGTAACAGAAGCAAGAAGAAGAAGAAGAAGAAGAAGAAGAAGAAGAAGAAGAAGAAGAAGAAGAAGAAGAAGAAGAAGAAGAAGAAGGAAGATGAAGCAATAAGAAGTTGCAAGAAGAAGCAAGAAGAAGCAGATAGAAGCAGGAAGAAGAAGCAAAAAGAAGAAGCACGAAGAAAAAGAAGCAAGAAGAAACCAGAAGAAGCAGTTACATGCAGTAAGAAGAAGCAAAAAAGATGAAGCAAGAAGAGACAGCAAGAAGACGAAGAAGCAAGAAGAAGCAAGAAAAGGCTAGAACAAGCAAGAAGAAGCTAGAAGAAGCGGTAAGATGCAAGAAGAAGCAGAAAGAAGCAAGAAGAAGCAGGAAGTAAAAGAAGAAGAAGAAGAAGAAGAAGAAGAAGAAGAAGCAGAAGAAGAAGAAGAAGAAGAAGAAGAAGAAGAAGAAGAAGAAGAAGAAGAAGAAGAAGAAGAAGAAGAAGCAAGAAACACACGAAAGAAGAAGAAATAAGAAGCAAGAAGGAGAAGCACGAAGAAGAAGCAAGAAAAAGAAGCACGAAGAAGAAGCAAGAAGAAGAGGAAGCAAGAAGAAGAAGCACAAAGAAGAAGCAAGAAGAAGGAGAAGAAGAAGAAGAAGAAGAAGAAGAAGAAGAAGAAGAAGGAAGATGAAGCAGTAAGAAGCTATAAGAAGAAGAAGCACAAAATAGAAGCAGGAAAAAGAAGCACAAAGAAGAAGCAAGAAGAAGCTAGAAGAAGCAGGTAGAAGCAGGAAGAAGACGCAAAAAGAAGAAGCAGGAAGAATAATCAAGAAGAAGCAAAAAGACGAAGCCAGAATAAGCAGGTAGAAGCAGGAAGAAGAAGCCAAAAGATGAAGCAAGCAGAGACAGCAAGAAGACGAAGAAGCAAGAAGAAGCAAGGAAAAGCAAGAACAAGCAAGAAGAAGCTAGAAAAAGCAGGAAGAAGCAAGAAAAAGCAAGAAGAGAAAGCCAGTAACAGAAGCAAGAAAAAGCAGGAAGAAGAAGAAGTAAGAAGAGAAAGCAAGAAACAGAAGGAAGCAGAAGAAGAAGAAGAAGAAGAAGAAGAAGAAGAAGAAGAAGAAGAAAAAGAAGAAGAAGAAGAAGAAGAAGAAGAAGAAGAAGAAGAAGAAGTAAGATGAAGCAGTAAGAAGTTGCAAGAAGAAGAAGCACGAAATAGAAGCAGGAAAAAAGAAGCACGAAGAAGAAGCAAGAAGAAGCAAGAAGAAGCAGATAGAAGCAGGAAGAAGAAGCAAAAAGAAGCACGAAGAAAAAGAAGCAAGAAGAAACCAGAAGAAGCAGTTACATGCAGTAAGAAGAAGCAAAAAAGATGAAGCAATGAAGAGACAGCAAGAAGACGAAGAAGCAAGAAGAAGCAAGAAAAGGCTAGAACAAGCAAGAAGAAGCTAGAAGAAGCGGTAAGATGCAAGAAGAAGCAGAAAGAAGCAAGAAGAAGCAGGAAGTAAAAGAAGAAGAAGAAGAAGAAGAAGAAGAAGAAGAAGAAGAAGAAGAAGCAAGAAACACACGAAAGAAGAAGAAATAAGAAGCAAGAAGGAGAAGCACGAAGAAGAAGCAAGAAAAAGAAGCACGAAGAAGAAGCAAGAAGAAGAGGAAGCAAGAAGAAGCAGCACAAAGAAGAAGCAAGAAGAAGAAGAAGAAGAAGAAGAAGAAGAAGAAGAAGAAGAAGAAGAAGAAGAAGAAGAAGAAGAAGGAAGATGAAGCAGTAAGAAGCTATAAGAAGAAGAAGCACAAAATAGAAGCAGGAAAAAGAGGCACAAAGAAGAAGCAAGAAGAAGCTAGAAGAAGCAGGTAGAAGCAGGAAGAAGACGCAAAAAGAAGAAGCAGGAAGAATAATCAAGAAGAAGCAAAAAGACGAAGCCAGAAGAAGCAGGTAGAAGCAGGAAGAAGAAGCAAAAAGATGAAGCAAGCAGAGACAGCAAGAAGACGAAGAAGCAAGAAGAAGCAAGGAAAAGCAAGAACAAGCAAGAAGAAGCTAGAAAAAGCAGGAAGAAGCAGGAAGAAGCAAGAAAAAGCAAGAAGAGAAAGCAAGTAACAGAAGCAAGAAAAAGCAGGAAGAAGAAGAAGTAAGAAGAGAAAGCAAGAAACAGAAGGAAGAAGAAGAAGAAGAAGAAGAAGAAGAAGAAGAAGAAGAAGAAGAAGAAGAAGAAGAAGAAGAAGAAGAAGAAGCAGTAAGAAGTTGCAAGAAGAAGAAGCACGAAATAGAAGCAGGAAAAAGAAGCACGAAGAAGAAGCAAGAAGAAGCTAGAAGAAGCAGGTAGAAGCAAGAAGAAGACGCAAAAAGAAGAAGCAGGAAGAATAATCAAAAAGAAATAAAAAGAAGAAGCACGAAGAAAAAGAAACAAGAAGAAACCAGAAGAAGCAGTTAGAAGAAGTAAGAAGAAGCAAAAAAGATGAGGCAAGAAGAGACAGCAAGAAGACGAAGAAGCAAGAAGAAGCAAGAAAAAGCTAGAAGAAGCTAGAAGAAGCGGTAAGATGCAAGAAGAAGCAGGAAGAAGCAAGAAGAAGCAGGAAGAAGAAGTAAGAAGAGAAAGCAAGGAACGGAAGCAAGAAGTAGAAGAAGAAGAAGAAGAAGAAGAAGAAGAAGAAGAAGAAGAAGAAGAAGAAGAAGAAGAAGAAGAAGAAGAAGAAGAAAAAGAAGAAGTAGAAGAAGAAGAAGAAGAAGAAGAAGAAGAAGAAGAAGAAGAAGAAGAAGAAGCCACAAAACGAAGAAGCAGCAAGAAGATGAAGCAAGTAGAAGAAGGAGAAGCAAGAAGAAGAAGCTAGAAGAAGAAGCAAGAAGAATAAGAAGCTAGAAGAAGAAGAAATAGAAGCAAGAAGAAGAAGCGAGAAGAAGAAGCAAGAAGAAGAAGCAAGAAGAAGTAGCCAGAAGAGTCAAGAAGACGAAGCATGAGGAAGAAGCTAGAAGAACAAGAAGAAGTAGCAAGAAGAGGAAGATAGAAGAAGAAGCAAGAAGACGAAGCAAGAAGAAGACGAACAACGAAGAAGAATCAAGAAGAAGAAGAAGTTAAAAGAAAAAGCAAAAAGAAGAAGATGCAAGAAGAAGAAGCAAGAAGAAGAAGGAAGAAAAAGCAAGAAGAAGAAGCAAGACGAAGCAAGCAGAAGCAAGAGGGAGAAGCTAGGAGAAGCAGGAAGAAGCAGGAAGAAACAAGAAAAAGGAAGAGGAAGGAAGAAGAAGAATGATGGAAGAAGAAGCAAGAATGAAGAAGCAACAAGAAGCAGAAGAAGCAGAAGAAGCAACAAGAAGCCACAAGAAGCAGCTTATATAGTTTCAACATCTAAGGGTGTTGTGGAGGACTGAGCAACGATTATTTGATTCTGAAATAGGGTTTTAAGTAAAGGAAGTCGCATATTTATTTTACATTCTGAAAATAGATTTTTGGCAGATAAGCAATATTTCAGCTCCTGTTTACACAACGCACCGAAGATAGACCGCTGTTTGTCTAATTATACGAAAACCAACAGGTTCAACTCTTTCTCTCTTCCACAAAAGTACTATGTATTTTCTATTATGTGTTGTAGCACTGAATGTTTTAGGTGAGAGGTTTCTAGCTACTTCATCTTATCTTTTGTCTGGTGTTTATTTCCTTTTCAATATAGCAACCACTAGAATTGAAACACGTATGCACTCTTTCTGTGCACATAAGCAATGGAGTTTACCATTGCATGTGGGGAATTTTGTATCTAGATTCTTCCTCTTCTTCTTTAGTTCACTTGAAATGTGTCTATAACTGCAATGTTGTCTCTTGTATGAATTTAACTGTCTTTATTAGTTCACTCAGCGGTCCATAGAGTTTACCATCCACTGTTGTCACTCTAGCCCAAAAGGTTGCCTAGATATGTTATATTTTGGGCAGTCTTGGAGTATAAGCTCTGCTGTCTACGCCGCCAATCCACATGTGCACATGGCTGATTCACCAATCTTGAATTTTGTATACATGTGGTTGCGTAATCTATTGTGTCCTGTTCTGAGGCGCAGAATAATGACTTGTTCTGGTCTGACCATAACGTGGGTGTCGTCTTGAGCAGGTTTTGGTGGTTTTCTGACTGATTTGATCATTCTTTTCTTTTGGTGGTATGTAACGGACACATGAGGCTGTTCTTCTTTGGCGCCTTCCTTAGCCAATCGATCAGCTCTGTCGTTTCCGGGTTCTCCAAAGTGGACTAGAATCCACCGTATAGAGAAATTATGCTGACTGCTAAGTTCAGAAAGTAGTACCCTTAGTACTGGCAATTTCCCAGATAGGAGCGCCTGAGTACTGATTTTGCATCTGTCAATCGCACCATAGGTTGTGTACCATGGCTTGCATTTAGTAATTTCTCTGTTGCTATCTTGATTGCCTCAATTTAAGCATCATAGTTATGCCAGTACTTTCCGGTTGGAATTCTGGCCGTGTCCTTAGTATTATTTGGGTATTCTATGTACACTCCCGCTCCTCCATTTCGAACAGCATTTTGTGCTGACCCATCTGTGTAGACTCGGATCCAGAGATCCTGTGAGTATTCTTCATCAACGAAGCTGATAGTGGCTGTTCTACGCTGTGCACTGTTCTGTTATTCCTTGTCAAATATTCCTTTCACTTTTTTCTTGATTTTTAGTAATATCTTTCCATAGAGTTCGCTCTGGAATAGTTGTCAGGGGGATACCAACTGTGGTCAGATCGGTGGTTTCTCTGCAGAGTCATTTGGCAATGTGGATAAAACTACTTCTTTTCAACTACCCCATAGCTAAGTTTTCAAATCTGTTCTTCATAGGGTGGCCTGGCAAGCTGAGGAACTTTTCTGCTTGTATTAGCGTTTTCGTATCTCTGCATATCAGTGCTTGTGTCCTCCCCATCTTCTCCATTTTCACTATAGGGGTTGATCTCATCCCTCCTGTGATGACTCTAAGTCCTTGATTTTGCACCTTGTCAGGCTCTTATAGTGTGGTTTTTTATGGTGAACACCACGCAGTTGGACCGTATTCCAAGTGTGGTCGTATACTCTGTTAATAAACTTTGCTAAGCATTTCCCCACTAGCTCCCTATGTTTTTCCACTTAACTTTCTCATGATGGCTATTTTCCTTCTGGCTTTTGCTACTGCTTTTCTGATGTGTTTTCTCCATGTCAGCCTGTCATCAAATGTTACTCCAAGGTATGTTAATTCTTTATCGTCTCTTAGGGGTGTTCCATTTATCTGGATGATCCCTGCCTTTTGTTTTGGAGAGAGGGTAAATAGAGTGCTGCAGAACTTGTCAGTGTTTATGCTGACACACCATCTATTTGCCCATGCAGCAAATGTATCTACAGCTCTTTGTAGCAATCTGGTGACCACTGATGCATGTTATTTTGTGCTCCACAAAACCAGGTCATCAGCGTACATTGCCGCTTTAATTCCATGCGGTGGATTAGCAACAAAATCGTTGATGAGGATTAGAAAAAGTGTGGGGGACAAGACTCCGCCCTGGGGAACACCGTGAAGCAATAGTACTTTCTTGCTCTTGAGTCCGTCTATCTGTACTCGGGCTCTTCTGTTGTGCAAGTATGTTTTAACCCATTTGTACATTCTTCCATTTACTTTACAGTTTCTCAGTTTCTTCATCAGACCTTCTTTCCAGACTTTGTCAAAGGCTTTCTTCAGATCCATCCATGCCTCAAGCACGAGCTTCTTGTCTTGGAATGCATCCTCAATTTCTTGAGAGAGGTAGTGTCACAATCTCTTTTGCAACAGAATGAGATTGGTCGTTGTCTAGATCCTGATGCTCCTTTTATACTGCAGAGTGTAAGCTGAGTTAACCCCATGTCCCACAACACAAGTCATTACTGTAGTACACATCTATTAGTCACTGACCAAGATTGCGTTTGCGCACAGAATATCCCTTTAATGATGAATGTACACGGAAACAAGCAACATATATAAATCCAGTAACAGTAATTCCAGAATATATCCTCATCAAAACCTAGCACTCAAATAACACTGCCTTCTCCAGACCTTCTTAATCTAATCCACCACGACAGTTAAACAGCCACTCTCCCCGGCCCGAACTCACTCGATCCAACCCACTCTGGGTCTAGGCCTCATCTAATTCTCCAGTCCTCTGACTCCACACAACACTACTCCCCAGCCCAAAACTGTCTGCCTCACAACCACACTAGTGGCCTGACACCTCCTCGACTCCCCCCTTAAACTCTATTATTTCTCAGGGCCGGTTAGCTTGTTTATATAGTACCACTTTCGCTTAGGTCCATCACGCCCAATGTTAATGAACCCAGGCATGTTACAGGTAGGTTGTCTGATCTTCCATAGAGTAGCACTGCCTAAAGCCAGCCTGCTTTGGCACAAGAATGTTTACACTTTCAATGTACCACTGCAGTCTGTGATTGGATCTAGATTAGAAATTGTGAACCCAATTATCGTCTAGGTGGCCCTTAGATGTTTTCTGATTGGCACTTTTTGAGAAACTCTGCACGTGTGCGTCTGTCAGGTGTCAACAGGCGCTGAAGACAGCTCGCACTCGCGAGTGTCACCTTAAGTCTGTTGTATACAGTCCTACTAACCATTTGTCTACTTCATGTTACTGCACTGGTATCAATGCAGTTGTCATCTCTCAATCTAGATCAGTGATTGTCTTCACTTTTGATGCATGTACGTCGTTGCACTCTGGGGAACTCTCCCAGATCTGGGCAGATCAGCAACATGTATCTGGAAGTGCTCACCTATAATAATCACAGAATGCCGTAGAACCTATCTTTAGCTATTTGTACATGTGGCTAGTCAGTTGTGCATGTACCGTTCATTCTGTAGATAGAGTCTAGGCCTCATCCAATGGATACTCATCATCTTGCACATGAAGAAATGATTTTTTGAGAATTATTAACATTTTACCGGCACAGTGGCGAAGAGGCTATGCACGCAATTCGTAATTCCTCATACCACGTTCGAAACACAGCTGCGGTCGAATTGGCAGCAGACCGCCTTGTGTTGGTTTTTATAAAATGGTATGAGTGTCGGTCGTTCAGAAGGCAATGGCAATCTTGCCAAGAAATCACAAACAGTAAAAAAATACTGGGGTTGACTGGGATGTTATTTATATACTGTCTCAGTGGCCTCAAAGGGTTCCCCATATATTTTCTGTATAATACGTGTACAGCATTAAAATCGACCAATCTTTTCTCCTCTTTAAATGTTTGTGAATAGACCGGACACGGCATTACATTCCAATGTGTTTGTGTGTTTGTTATTTGACCTATGCTGGTTTAATATAAAATTATGAGACCTATGGTGCTATCTCAATGGTTTGATACAAATTCTGTCCGTATTCCATAGTTGTAGATTCATCTGTATGATAGACATGGCTAATGAAGACGCTTTGTTTGGAGTGTCTAGTTGGTCATTCGTCGAAGTACACTTGTTCCTGCAGCAAGGCGCTGTTTCATTTGGAGGTGACAGGTTCGAATCCCGATCGGTAACTATAGCTTTTAAATGTTATGTTGTCTAGTGAGTCCTCTAATCTATACTTCTTTCTTCTCTTTCTATGAGCGCCAAAACAGTACTGTGTGTGTTTATTTATGTACTGTCTTATGTCACTGGAGTGTACAATAAATGAGCGCCATAACCTTCGTTTGGCAAAGTTATCAGCCCTTTCATGTCCAGGTTTACCGCACTGCATTGATCCACGAGTCTTTGTGGCTGATATATTTGGGTCAGTAGATCTCGAGTTTCTGGATGTTTGTTGGAGTGAATACTCGACGTGGATGTGCATTTTCAGATTTTACGAGTGCTGCAGCTAATATTATTTTAAATTCGCAATTATATTTGTTGCATTATTTCCAGTTCATTTACTACTTGTTGAACTAGATTTATGTGGGCATTTAAGATTTACACGTCCTCCATATGTTGGAGCATTAAGTGGTTTACCATCTTAATCATAATCATCATGTGATTTGCCAAATGATGTAGACATTCAGCCTTTTTACACATCTGTCTCCTTGGTATTCTGGATCATTTCTATTGATGATATTCATTCTTGCCATCTTCTTAGCCCACCCTGCACCATTTGTCACGGCCTGTCTCCACACACATCATCGCTAATATTTCCAGTCATCACCATATTCTCTAATGTCCGTCTTCTCATCAGGTGACCAAAGAACACTTTGTGCCTATTTTATAGTTGCATACAATTACCTGCTTTCGTTAGCCTTTTCCTGGGCAATCTTTTTTACTGACTGACTTTTCAAGGTAATATTCGTCCCAGAACCACAGCACTGCTGCCCCCATTCATTCATTCAGTAGCATGTCCTTTGCAGAACCTCGCTCCCATAACAACTTTCCGGAAAACCTCTCGATCATAAGCAAGATGTCCCGCGACTGATACACCCATCTGGAGACCATCCGCCACATCCTGCACCCATCTTCTCTTTGGCCTTCCTCTTCCTCTCTTCCCAGGCATTTACCCTTCCATTATTGTTCTCTCCAAACTTTCGTGACGTCTCATGTGACCAAAATATTTCAATTTTCTCTGTTTTATCGTCTTTAATAGCCAACCTTCTTCAATATTCAACTCTTGAAGTATGGATGCATTTGTCTATAACATTTATATTCAAAGGCGTTTATGCGCTGTTCAGCTTGTTTAGTAAGTGTCCATGTCTCACAGGCGTATGTTGCAATGGGAAATATGCATGCTCTTAAAAATCTAATTTTTGTAGTTTTGTCTGTCCCACTCCATAATTTATTCAGTTGTTTTAGTCTTTGAAGAGCAATTGATAGTCGCCGTTTAATTTCTTTCATTGTGTCACCGTTGTTGGTAATCAATGACTCAAGATATTCAACATTTTCCCACCACCTCTAATTTTCCCCATTAATGTATATTTCTTTCTCCATAGTAGTTTTATCTGTATGCATTATTTTTGTTTTTGCTATGTTAAGATATAAGTTGTGATTTTCACTATTCAATTGGGTTGAGGCTATTAGGTTGTCTATGCCATTCTGTGGTGTGGATAGTAATACTGTATCATCAGCACATTGAATCTCTGGTTTGTCATGACCGCCGATATTTAGGGCATCATATTTTTTTTTTTTTACATTCGCATATCCTTTTACAGGACATCGCTGTAAACAGCAGCATCTTTCAGCTGTCTGTTGATTTCCTGGCAAGATTACGCTCAGTAGTTTGCCATTGCTTTCTGAGCGGCCGGCTCATTTATCCCGCAAGTCATCAGCGGGGGACGAACTGCTCCCAGTTCTCGGCCGCTACGAGACTCTGCGTGATAAACGGGATTACGGAGAAAGTGGTGTAACCCCTCGGCCAGAGAGACCGGCAGGGCATTATATAGCTCTCTGTTTATATCATCTCTTACATTTCTCATTATATTTTCGGCGTACAGGTTAAACAAATAGGGTGACAGCACGCAGCCCTGACGGACTCCTTGCTTGATGTCAAACCAATCTGATGCCTCGCCATCTATTGTAACTGCTGCTTGTTGGTCTAGATAGAGCAATTTTATGAGTTGTACTACATGTGATGGAAAGCCCATATTCCTCATGATTTCCCAAAGTTTCTGATGCTGTACACAGTGAAATGCCTTTGAATAATCCACAAAACATGAGAATAGGTTTACATTAAATTCTCTGCACTTCTCTATTATTAAACACATGTTGAATATGTGTTCTCTTGTTCCTCTTCCTTGCCTGAATCCAGCTTGAACCACGTTAATCTCTTCTTCCATTTTCTTACGAAGTCTTCGCATTATTACTGTTAGTAGAATTTTACTTGCATGACTGATCAGGGCAACAGTTCTATAGTTGGTGCATAATTTCAGTTTGCCCTTTTTTGGTATTGGAATGAAGATAGTTCTCTTCCAATCTTTTGGCCATATACCATATTTCCAAATCTTTGTACATAATGCATGATATATGTGTATGCTTTCTTCTCCTCCCGCTTTAATTAGTTCAGCTGGCATCTCATCACATCCAGGTGATTTACCATTTTTTAGGTTCTTTATAGCCCAAGCAATTTCATCTAAAGAGGGTTCAGGTTCTGTCTCTGCTGTCATTGGCTCATGTATCTCATTCATATCCTCACTGTCACTCATATCATACATTCCACTGCAGTACTCCTGCCATCTTTCTAGAATTTGTCTAGATTCTGTTAAGGTATTTCCCATCTTGTCACAGATAACATTCAATTGAGGTTGAACATTTCTTGTCAATAACTTCATTTCTTTGAACATTTTGTAATCTCTTCTAGTCTTATGATATTGCTCTATTCTGGTACAGCAATCTTGTATATATTGATTTTTGTCCTTTCTTGTGTTCTTTCTTATTTCTCGAGTTAAAGATTTATACTTCATCCTGCTGTTATCGGATTCATCTCCTTTCTGTTTCAGCTCCCTTCGTTGTTTTATTAATTCTAACGTGTCTGATGTAATCCATGGCTTAAGTTGCTTTTTCTTGGTCGGAATGAAATCTTTGGCTGCAGTTATCAAGATATCTCTAGCTTGTACTGCCAGTTCATCAGGCGTCATTTCTTCGTGTACAGACATCAAGACTCCAAAGCGATTCCTAATTTCTATGTTGTATGCATCTGGTATTTTTGTGAGATCAAAACGAAGTGGTCTTGGTCCTCGGGTAAGCTTTTTGAGTTTTAATTTCAGATCTGCTTCTAATAACTGATGATCTGTATCACAGTCTGCACTTCGTAGGGTTTTTGCAGATGTTATGCTTGATCTCCATCTTCTTTGTATTAAAATATAATCTATCTGATTTTTGGTAATACTGTCTGGAGACTTCTATGTGAAGAGTCTTCTTGGATGTTGTTTAAAAAGCGTGTTGGCTATCGTTAACTCATTTTCTGTGCAAAATTCAATTAATTTGTCACCTGCATCATTTCTATTTCCTAATCCAAATTTTCCTAAAACGTGTCTCTCATTTTCAGCTCTTCCTGCACCCACTTTTGCATTGAAATCTCCCAGTATTATTGCTATATCATTATGACCAATCTTATTTAATGTGTCTTGTAGTGTATTGTAAAAATCTTCAATTTCGTCCTCCTCTGCTGTTGAAGTAGGTGCATATATCTGTATGAGAGTTGTGTTTTTTGGACGGCCTCTAAGCCTAATAGTGAGGATTCTATCACTAACTAGATTATATCCCATTAAAGCTTTTGCAGTTGTCTTATCTAAACAAAATGCCACTCCACTCTAGCCTCCGACGTCTCTACCAGAATAAATGAAAATACTTCCATTTTCAGTTGTAAAATGTCCTCATGCTCTTTCTAATTTGCTCGTTCGCATTCAAAAAAAAAAAAAATGTTCTGCCACCCAGCACAGGTGTAACATACCAGTTTAACTTCTTATTTTCTTCTGCTTGAATCGTAAGTTTCAGATCTCTCTCTCTCTCTCTCTCTCTCTCTCTCTCTCTCTCTCTCTCTCTCTCTCTCTCTCTCCCTCCCCCCCCCCCCCCCCACCGCCTTCCCCCATGCTTTCTATTAGGTTACTGACGCTAACGGGACAACTTTATCTGATCATTCTTGAATTTGTCTAGTGGTTTGCCATTTTGTATAATGCTACCTCTGTTTAGTCATCTCTCTTCCATATCCTTGAATCTTTCTTTCATTGGATGCTGATATGTACAGATATATTTTTCCTTCTTTCAATTATAATATAGTATCTTTTCGGTTGTTTAGTGTTTGCACTTTTCACATTTTCCCCTCCCATTTCTTCATTTTGTGTGCATCCGATACTGCCTTGATTATTCTGAAAACCGACTTGTGCACCTTACCTTGATTGTGTAATGTTGGCAGGCTGGTGCACCTCATGCTGGTGACCCACATTCTAAATGTTGTTGTATACATATCTATGTATTTCCCCCCATTTGCTGCTCAAATGCACAACTAAGCCTCCTCGTTATGACTAGTTCTCTTCCTGTATTGGTGATATGGTATTTGCATGCCATTCTTGTGTCAAATGTCAGTTTCTTGGCTCTCTTCTCTTTGGATATAAAATTAAACAAAAAAGCATTTTTAGATCCTGCGGAGAAACAATAAATACAAACAAAAGTACACAATGACTAGGTCATCTGGCCAGGTAAACAGAAGCAATCACCGTTAACCAAAAAAAGATAGATATAGATATAATATATAGAACAAAAGGATGGAAATAATGTCATAATTGTATTGTCTAGTGACTGACAAATACGAATAAGTAGGATAAAATAAAACATGAAATCTGTCCAACGTTTCAGCAAATGAAACCTTTCTCAAGAACAATACAAACACGAATATTAATAAAATTAATATTAAATTTAAAAATCCAACACTGAACATTAAATCGTAACTGGAATGTTTACAAGAGGAAAGATGAAAGAAGGGTGCGTGACTTCCGTGTTTTGTCTTAGTACACGGAAGTTTAAGTGAGGCAAACCTGTGGCACAGCACCAGTGTTCACCCCAGCTGTTATGACAGATTTCCAGTAGTCGTAATGCTCCCGTCTCATTCATTATATATTCCATGGATGCCTGGGAATTTCTTCGGTCCTAGCTTGGCTATTCCATGTCGCAGTTCTGTGCTTGCGAGTGGGATATCAATTATTTATACTGTTATTCCATTGTGTCCTGCTTCTGTTTTTGATATCTGTGTAATTTACTTTGTTTTTCACAACTATCTTCAATGTTACAATCTTGGGGTAATTTTGTGAATGAGAGGTATGCAGCTTGCATTATTTAAATGCATTTTCCACCTTCCAGCATTGTACGACTATGTAGTTCTACTATTGCTTTTTACTATTCCCTAATAATTTAGTTAACTAATTTCCATACGTTGTTTCCATCTTTTATTTTTTTTAAAGTTCAGAAAACAACTCAGAATGTTTCATTCCAACACTTGAGAGTATTTTACAGCTTAGTTCTTTGACATGTTGCCGTTACATGACTGAGTTTGTGTAATTGTCTCAACTAAGACTATTGGCAAACTTGCTGGAGGGCTTCCTCAGTCATTATGCCAGAATGGGAGTTAGTTTCTATGTGCTGCTCTGGGCATAGCTGCCTGGGCTGCTGAAGTAGGCAGTTATTTCATTCATCTAACACCTGTTCATTTCTATGCCTTCAATGAATATTTTCATATAGTCTGTTTACTTTTGTCTGCCCCAATATAAAATTCCATATCTCAGTAACCAACTAAGGGAAAATGATGAGATTTAGCATATAACCTTATCATTATGTCCGCCCAACAAAAAATTTTTTTTCTAGAGATTATACTGCAGATTTCAAAGTTTGTTTGTATGCGGTATATAATTTACGGGTCAGCGATGAAGTGCACGTTATTAAATGTATTACGTCTGCACACGGAAACATTAGCGTTGAATAGTTAATTTTCTCGTGGGACATGGGATTGACCTTATGACAAGAGCCTCGCATAGTGGAACGGGGAATTACTGTAAAACAAGTTTGTTAGCAAGAAATCACTAGTTTTTCACCAAAACATCAAAGAAATGTCGCCGCTTTTCATGATTTAAGTTGCTTTTGGACCTATCAAAGGCATATTCCTTGGGTGAGGGTATATATAAGACGGCAGGAATAATTTCATAACGATGCAACAGACAGTTTTCAAAATAATTGATCGTGAATGAAGACATTCATTTCTTGAGACTATAGTAAGTGTGCTGGCGTGACTTTTAGTACCAGTTTGCTTTTTTTGAAATTGACACCCAGACAGATGACTACTTTATGTGTTACTAATTAATCTGTTACTATAATGGTAAGAATAATGGTAACTGGTCGATAGCCGATGTCTCCAATTGTCTTCCTACTACAGGTACAACACTCTTGTCTAAATGCAGGGAGTAAACGGCCACAGGTGGCATGAAAGCTGTGTACCCTAGCCTCGAGTAGAAACACCAGAGGGTTGGTGGGTCTTCATGATGGTTTATTAGAGGATTGGTGGGTTTTCATGATGGTTTATTAGAGGATTGGTGGGTCTTAATGATGGTTTATTAGAGGATTGGTGGGTTTTCATGATGGTTTATTAGAAGAGATCCCTTTTCATCATGCAAGTTCTCAAGTTCTACTCTTCGTTTTTCCTGTTGGTCATATCTCAACTTTGTGAATGAATATTGCAATCTCCACAGACCAACCGTTTTTTTTTTTACACGGGAAAGTGTTTAGAGGAAGTGAACGATCCCTGGGGAAGTATTAGTTTATGACGTGAAGGTCTGTATTTCCGTTGTCTGTACTTTGCTGTTAATTCGCCCCAAACAAAAAAGCATCCCTTACAGGGCCTCATTTGCATCGGTCCAGCAATCAATTCCGGTTAAGTGTTCGGTGACTGCTGGACCGATCGATGGATGTTTTGTTAGTTTTTGGGTCCATTGGGCCTTACTATCGTCGGAATACCCAGACGACACTGATGACAGGCCCAAACAACCGACGACAGTGAGGGCCCTACAGGCATAAAAACCAACAAAACACCTATCGATCGGTCCAGCAGTCCACCGAACACTTAACCGGGAGTGATTGCTGGACCGATGCAAATGAGGCCCTGTAAGGGATGATTTTTTGTTTGGGGTGAATTAACAGCAAAGTACCCCGTTGTCTACTTACGACATATATTTAGCTATCTAACATGTACTTGTATATTTACGAACCAATGTCAGTATTCTTCTCTTTTCCTGTTCTGTCCGTCAGATTGAAAACACTGGTATCCTTTCATTGTGAAAGCCTCATTTGATGAAAAGATCTTGTAGCACTGGATGGACCAATAATCGCTCTAAGTGTCGGCCGTCTCTTTGCGTAATCTTTGGGTAAACTCTTGATAGAGAGTGGCCTTGTACAATGGCGTGCAATTTAGTGTCATCTTCTTAAACATTGAGAATACCGTTTATTTTTCCTTAATTTCTCCTTTATTTGTTCATCTTGAGTTTAGACAGAGATCCATTCTGGGATGGTAATGTGGCATTCTATGACACCAGAATACTCTTTGGCATTTTAATGGAACGGATAAGAAATAAATCACGTCCAGACATTTTGAAAGTCAGTTTGGGCATGTTGCAAATAAGGTTATAAAGATTACAAGGAATGCGTTGTTTTAATTAGCGATGCTCCTAGACAGATGTTTTATTATGCAATATGGGCCTACATTTGTGATTTATATAATATGTGCTTTATATAATTTGTGCTTTATGTACGATTTAAAAGTTTTTGACAAAGTGAGAAATCAAAACGTTTCCGTCATTTTATGTTATGATAGAGAACGTAGCAAATTCAAACCAATTAAAAAGGAGTTAGACAAGGATATATTTCTAGCTAAACAATACTCGGTCACACTGCACATCTTGAGGGTGTTAACATCGACAAAGAACAGATATCTTTAAGATTATCAGACGATACAGCTTGAAAGCAATGTCAGAAAGAACCAGTCTGCAAACATTTCTAGACAGGATTCTGCCCCGTGTACTGCCAATCTTCTTACAGTCCATGCCATGTGGTGTTGGTGATCATGTCTGTCCACAGCCGTCTGTCTCGTGTTTTTTTTTAAAAATTGCATGTCCTTCACAATACGTAGTAGTCAACCCCAGCATTTTCGCTGTTCGTGTTTCCTGGGAAAATTTTACGTTCAGTAGTTTGCCATTGCTGTCTGAACGACCGGCTCCTATACCTTTTTCGAAAAAAATCAGCACCGCTGTGTTTCGAACCTGGGTATACGGGCTCACAAACCGCTTTCGCAAGCCCTTAGCCACAGAGACCTGTCTCGTGTACTGCCAGTAATTTCTGCCACGATGTTAAACTTCAAAATGTTCCGCTGTCACGGCGGACTCCAGCTTTCCCCTTCTCATGACATGCCCACAGAATGTGGACTGTCGTCTTCTTATACCAGTAACCAGTTCTCTTTGTCAGTTAACTTCTCTCAAGATATCGTCATGACTCTTTCTACCCACCCACGTGTCTCATGATTCTTCTACAAAACATCTCCGCGGCTTCAACGTAATTTCGCACGTGGCTGCTATTGCTCTACGATTCGCTTCCGTACATCAGAAGTGGCACGATGTAGCTCTTCAGATGTCTCTTTCTCACTCGAGTGACAGGGAATTATTGCAGAGATTATGTAGCTCTTCAGATGTCACTTTCTCACTCGAGTGACAGGGAATTATTGCAGAGATTATGTAGCTCTTCAGATGTCACTTTCTCACTCGAGTGACAGGGAATTATTGCAGAGATTATGTAGCTCTTCAGATGTCACTTTCTCACTCGAGTGACAGGGAATTATTGCAGAGATTATGTAGCTCTTCAGATGTCACTTTCTCACTCGAGTGACAGGGAATTATTGCAGAGATTATGTAGCTCTTCAGATGTCACTTTCTCACTCGAGTGACAGGGAATTATTGCAGAGATTGTGTAGCTCTTCAGATGTCACTTTCTCACTCGAGTGACAGGGAATTATTGCAGAGATTATGTAGCTCTTCAGATGTCACTTTCTCACTCGAGTGACAGGGAATTATTGCAGAGATTATTTAGCTCTTCAGATGTCACTTTCTCACTCGAGTGACAGGGAATTATTGCAGAGATTTTGTAGCTCTTCAGATGTCACTTTCTCACTTGAGTGACAGGGAATTATTGCAGAGATTATGTAGCTCTTCAGATGTCACTTTCTCACTCGAGTGACAGGGAATTATTGCAGAGATTATGTAGCTCTTCAGATGTCTCTTTCTCACTGTAGTGACAGGGAATTATTGCAAAGATTATTCCTCATCTTTTGAACTGCTGCCATTGCTTCAGCTACTCGACGATTAACCTCCTGAATACATCAAACGTCCGCTGTTATTAAAGTACCCACATACTTAAATGACTGGTTCCACATGAACCTCGACACCTGGAAGCAATGTTTCCTGGTGGACGATGTTGTGGATGTTCTGTGTACATTTCAGATTTCCACATAATCTCTGATTGATCTCTAATAATGTCCTTGGCTTTACATGTATCTATGAATATTTGTGGGAACAAACCCAGCTTCATGTCTGATATCATAAAGAACAATGCACCAAAAATAATTGCTCGTGTGATCGAACGCTTCTTAGGTGTCAGTAGAACAAGAACTTCAGTATGTTCAGTTTCACCCACATTCAAGCATCAAGCTAAGCAATATCCCAGCCATATTTACTCACGCCGAGTGTTGCCAAAAGGAGCAGTACTGCAACCATTTTACAACAGTTCGTTGAACACTGTCTATTGTTTATTTTGTGTTTGTTTTACATCGGTTGGTATTTCTCTTCGATCGCGCCGAAGCCAACTTGCCAAGAGGTTCATATTTGTAAATATCAATTTGTTTTTCTCGAAGCATAGAATATCTGTAACTACCGACATCAATCATACACTCCTGCACAGGAGTTCATCAGTTCCATCAGTGAGAGGCGGGGTCTGTTCTACTTTCAGCCAAGATATAGCATAGTTGCTTTATACTTCTGTCAGACAGGATGCCGCAAGATAACGCATAGGAGGGGAGGGGGGGGGGTCATGTATTGTCTTGCCTGCTAAGCAAGCGATTGACATCATAGACATTAAACAGTTGAAACAGCCTAATGTATGCTTCTCTCGACTACGTTGCTGTTATTATTTGTGAATCTGTTGAACAATTGAATTTTATCCCCGAAGTCCGATGTATAGGCGGTCAGGTGGTTCGAGCCATGACAAAGAAGTCCCAGGTATTGGCAGTCAGGTGGTTCCAACCATGACAAGGACTTGCACCTATCTTCTTCTTCTTCCTTCGTTTGCCTTAAATATGTCTATAACTGCAATGTAGTCTCTTGTATGAATCTAACTGTCTTTTTTAGTTCACACAGCGGTCCATAGAGTTTATCTTCCACTGTTGTCTCTCTAGGCCAGAAGGTTCGCCTAGATATGTTATATTTTGGGCAGTCCTGGAGTATGTGCTCTGCTGTCTGCAACGCCAATCCACATGTGCACATGGCTGTTTCACCAATCCTGAATTTTGTATACATGTGGTTGCGTAATCTATTGTGTCCTGTTCTGAGGATCAGAATAATGACTTGTTCTGGTCTGTCCATAATGTGGGTGTCGTCTTGAGCAGGTTTTGGTGGCTTTCTGACTGATTTGATCATTCTTTTCTTTTGGTCGTATGTAACGGGCACATCAGGCTGTTCTTCCTTGGCTCCTTCCTTAGCCAAGTTATCAGCTCTGTCGTTTCCGGGTACTCCACAGTGGGATGGTATCTCCTGTATGGTGACCTTATGCTGGCTGCTAAGTTCAGAACGTTGTGTCCTTAGTACAGGCAATTTCCCAGACAGGAGCGCCTCAAGTACTGATTTTGCATCTGTCAATAGCACCACAGGTTGTGTACCATTGTTGGTATTTAGTAATTTCTCTGTTGCTATCTTGATTGCCTTAATTTCAGCATCATAGTTATGGCAGTACTTTCCTGTCGGTACTCTGGCTGTGTCCCTAGTATTATTTGGGTATTCTATGTACACTCCGGCTCCTCCATTTCGGACAGCATTTTGTGCTGACCCATCTGTGTAGATTCGGCTCCAGAGGTCCGGTGGGTATTCTTCATCAAGGAAGCTGAGAGTGGCTGTTCTGCACTGCACACTGTTCTGTTCTTCCTTGTCAAATATTCCTCTCATTTTTGTCTGGATTTTTTGTAATAATAGTCTATGTTCATCTTTCCATGGAGTTTGCTCTGGAATAGTTGTTAGGGGGATAACAACTGTGGGCAGATCGGTGGTTTCTCTGCAGAGTCGTTTGGCCTGGCGGATAAAACTACTTTTCAACCGCCCCATAGCTAGGTTTTAAAATATGTTCTTCATAGGGTGGCCTGGCAAGCTGAGGAACTTTTCTGCTTGTATTAGCTTTTTCGTATCTCTTGCGCACTCTCAGTGCTTGTGTCCTCCCCATCTTCTCCATTTCCACTATAGGGGTTGATCTCATCCCTCTTGTGGTTACTCTAAGTGTTTGATTTTGCGCCTTGTCCAGTTCTTGTAGTTTGGTTTTTGATGCCGAACACCACGCAGTTGACCCGTATTCCAAGTGTGGTCGTATGTTCTGTTTATAAACTGCTAAGTATTTTCCCTCTGGCTCCCCATGTGGTTCCACTTAGCTTTCTCAGGATGGCTATTTTCCTTCTGGCTTTTGCTACTGCTTTGTTGATGTGCTTTCTCCATGTCAGCCTGTTATCAAATGTTACTCCAAGGTATGTGGTTCTTTATCTTCTCTTAGGGGTGTTCCATTTATCTGGATGATTCCTGCCTTTTGGTTTGGAGAGAGGGTAAACAGGGTGGTGCTGCACTTGTCAGTGTTTATGCTGACACACCATCTATTTACCCATGCAACAAATGTATCTACAGCTCTTTGTAGTAATCTGGTGACCACTGATGCATGTTCATTTGTGCTCCATAGAACCAGGTCATTGGCGTACGTTGCCACTTCAATTCCATGCGGTAGATTAGCAACGAGATCACTGATGAAGATTAGAAAAAGTGTGGGGGACGAGACTCCGCCTTGTGGAACACCGTGACGCAGTAGTAGTTTCTTGTTCTTGAGTCCGTCTATCTGTACTCGGGCCCTTCTGTTGTGCAAGTATACTTTCACCCATTTGTACATTCTTCCATTGACTTTGCAGTTTCTAAGTTTATTCATCAGATCTTCTTTCCAGCAAAGGCTTTCTTCAGATCTATCCATGCCGCAAGCACCAGCTTCTTCTCTTGAAATGCATCCTCAATTTGAGAGAGGTAGGTTGTCTGATCTTCCGTAGAGTAGCACTGCCTAAAGCCAGCCTGCTGTGGCACAAGAATGTTTTTACTTTCAATGTACCACTGCAGTCTGTGATTGATGATGCGCTCCAGTGTTTTGCAGAGACAGCTGGTGAGGCTAAGTGGTCTGTAGCTAGAGGCAATGGAACTATCTTTCCCTGATTTAAGGAGGGGTATCATGATTGCTTCTCTCCAGGCTTGTGGAACACTGCCTAAGGCCCAACTGTTATTAAAGATCTGCAACAGCTTTGCTTTGGCCTCTGTTCCTAGGTTCCTGATCATTTCATTGGAGATACCATCAGCCACTGGTGACTTTCTCATTTTCATTTTTGATATGGCTAGCTCCAGTTCGCTGATTATGATGGGTGCCTCCAGAATCTCATGTACTATTTCCTTCTGTCCTGTATGTTGCCGTTTTTCTCGAATCTCTTGTTTTTTTCTCTGGACTAATTTTGATATTGCTATCTTGTGCGAATGAGTCCGCAAAATGGTCAGCTGCTTGCTTTCTTGTTATGATGTTTCCATCTTTGTCTAGTGCAATTTTTGAGTTTCTCCCTGTGCCCTCATTGTTTTATTAGCTTCCACAATTTCCTTGTGTCTCTTTCAAAGTTCAGAGACTCCGTTTTCTCCTGCCAGCTTTTCCGTCTAGCCTGCAGCTTGGCTCTGTGAAATTTGGCGTTTGCGTGCTGGTATTTATTGTGGTATTCTTGGCTGGGTGTGGCCTCTGCTTGCTTTCTACACACTTCCACATCATTATGCAACTGTTCCAGTTCACTACTCCAGTAGGGTTTATATTGTTTACGGGCTCCTCTTGGTACTGTTTCTCGCGCTGCCTGTAGTATGCATTTCCCAAACTTTTCAACTACTTTATTTATGTCTTTCTCAGTGTTCAGTTTTCTAACCTGTATGCTGGTGCGATTCTTGTACATTGCCCAGTCTGCTTTCTTGTAGTTCCACATTGAGAGGGTGCTGCTTTCACTTACAAGCTCATTTTCTACAGTTAGAAAGACTGGCCGATGGTCACTGCTACCAAGTTGTTTCCCAACAATTCGTGTAATGTTCCCACTCCAGGTCTGGTGAATGAAAAGCCAAGTCAGGTGTAGTTGTAGTGTGCCATGATCTAGAGTAGAAAGTATGTGGGTCGGACGGCTTGTTAATCAAGATGAATCTATTCTCATCCTGCCAGTCTTTCAGTCACTTTCCTCTTTGGTCCATGTGATCATAGCCCCAGCTCTGCGAGTAGCTGTTAAAATCGTCACACACAATCATTTTTGCTTTTAATGGTAGTGTGTCCAGTGCCTGTGGGCAGTCACTTGGACAGTAGTAATTGATCAGATGTAGGTCTGTATTGCTTGTCTTAAGTTTAAGTGTCTGATACTCAGCCCCTTCCATGTAGACTTCGATTTGGGAAGCAGTGATGTTATTTTTTACAAGGGTAAGTATCCCACCTTTTCGCCTGTCCTTTCGGTCAGATCGGTAACACTGGTAGCCTCTGATTTTGAAGGCTATATTTTTGTTGAGGACTTGCACCTATCGAAGTGAGGTTGGTGTAGATGCATGCGCCGAATACAGAAATCACCATTTTCCTAGCATCTGTAAACCGAAGAACATCTAATAGCGTCGGAAATGTGGCTTCTGATGCAAAGAACGTAATGGATGGAAAGAAAAGCAAATGAGAACGTTCTAAAAAATGTACACTATTAGATAAATTAGAAGTAAACAGTTAGGATTTTATGGCATGTTTTGAGAGAAATAAAACTATAAAACTTAGTGATAAATGGCAAAATTAATGGGAAAAGAGCAAAGGGAAGGCAGAGAGATAAATATCTGGATGGCTTGGCCATATAGCATCATGGGAGTAGAACACAGACCTGACCCAACACTGGTGATATTGTGTTGCAGAGCTCTCGTTGCCCTCTCCAGAATTAGACGTCAGCCACGTGCAAGGCCGGTACTAGAAGAACTTCACATCTACAGAGAGGCAAACTAGGAGGTCATCAGTCAAGGTTCAACACAGTGCGTAGGGGTTGGCAGTGAGTAGGCATAGGTTGATAACAGACATATTCGGTAGAAACATTCATAGCACATTACTTCAAACCTGCAAGAAAAACGTATCGATGACGAAAACAGCAGAATAATAATGTAACATATACTGGGAACACACAGAGACAGAAAGAAAATGAACGTGCACATATAATCTTATAGATATAAACAGAAATACGAGAGACCATGGGAATGTTATCCCCATGAGTGTTCAGTATGTATGCAGATAACATAGTGACACCGATCGAAAGAAGACCGGACATTGGGGGAAAATCGATACACAAAAAACGATACACAGGCGGCAGTTTCGTTGGATAAAAAGGAGCAGATAAATAAATTGGTTAATAAACCCAGCACACAAATCAAAGCAGTGTCTGGACCATTTGAGCATTTATATATATACATATATATTTCAACTGGCGTGGGCGTTATTGCTTCTCCACACATCTCGGTTCCTAGGGCTACATGAGTTCTATTGGTGATCTCCCCTATGCTACAGGCCCACCCCCTCCAGCATTATTTATCAAGGCCTACTCCTGAAGTTTCGACCACACGTCGTTTCGGTAGTCACATTGTGCTCTGGTGTTTCTCTTCCATCACGTGACCAATTGTGCCGTGCCTAGCCCTATTATTCGAAACATTCACCTCAGAAATAACTTCTCGATTCCTCGAAGCGCTTCTCTAATCTGACCATTCACGCTCCATGATTTATTACCATACACTAAAACAGGTTCTATACTGTAATATATCAGTACTCTCTTTCTAGTATTCAATGATAGAGACTTATTCCATATGTTCATATCCATTCTGTCCATGTATATTTTGCTTGGCTTATTTTTTCTTTAATCTCTATCACGAAACTCCCAAACGAAGTTTTGATTGTTGTCGTAGATAACTTTTATTTATATTCCTGACTTCCAAAAGGTCAGATGACTAATTAGATTCCAGACGTGACGTCCAATATGTCAGAAGTCATTGTTTCTCAAACTAGTGTTTATAACAGAGTACCCTGTTATAAGGTTCGTTGTAGAGATGGCGCGCAAGGTAAGGATATGTTAGCGAATAATGCACGATTAAGCACCATAGCTAGGGGTAGCTATGGGTGTCGGGAGATGACAACAAAGTGAGTGATAGCTTGACCGCCAGCTGGTGAGGTCGAAGGTAGCATTAAGTCTTCATCTGGAAAGTGTGGTATCGAGTTGAGACAAATTATCTTTCGTGAAATTTTATAACCAACAAACTTGTATGCGGCTATGCCTTTTGTACGAAGCCAGAATAAACCTGAACCTTTGCTATCACCGGCCTTCGTTGTTGATTTGGAAGAGTGAAGCTCTGGGATGCAAACCATTGATCCAGTCTACTTTAGCTCACCTACACTGTTATAGGTGGGGCTAAACTGGTGCCGTGACCAGGAACTATGCAGCCGGTTTTGGGAGGACTGATAAAACGATGGGATGAGTGCATCAATGTTGGTGGAAATTATGTTGAGAAATGAAGCGACAATGTATGTATAAAAATAAACTGGTTTCAAGTTGTTATCGTATTTATATTTCTACAGCCATTTGCGACTTACTTATTAACTTACCCTCGTATATCTAACTATTTAATATTTCCACCTTGCCCGGCTGTTTTTTCTTTTGTTCTTGTCTAGGGTAAAAAAGAAAACCCTAACCTGTTGTTGTCGGCGACTGCACTAGCTAGGCGGCCTTAACTTCTCAGGATCATGACACCCTGATATACACACCGCAAGGACAGACTCTAATTACAGTTTTTTTTTTTTTTTAATGTTTCATTGGTCATCGAATTCGTTTAGAATAGTTTAGTTTAGTTTAGTCGACAGATGAACAACACGACACACGGGTGTAACCCATAAAAGCTCCGTTCTATTCCTAACTCAAGCCTGAGTCAGGAGAATCTCAGCTCAGTGCACGAACTCCATAGCACCGGCGAGGATCCTGAAATACTTTGGATATATTTTTAACTCGAAATATTGCCCGGGCAGCGCCGTTAGGCTACTCTTTTTCGATTTCCAACTGCCAAGGAATTCGTTACGTGCGCAACAATACGCACAGGCGTCCGATCTAACTACCCAGAGACCAGGTGAAATTTTGTTACTAGAAGTCTACGTGAAAAAGTCCCGACCCTCACCGGGGCTTGAACCCGGGACCTCCAGCACTCGAGGCGGACACCATACCCCCCCCCCCCCCCAAAGATTTTAAAGTTTAGAATAGAAGGCCTTTTAAGTTACTTTCTTCTCTTAATCTTGCTCTTTTTCCGTCGTATAACTCTCTCATGTATTAATTCCATTTCTTTACAGCTGCACCATCTGTCACTAAAACCGGCTTGATTTTTATTTCAAAACATTCGGTGTTGTTGTTTTTCTTCCTGGTAGTTCACTAATTTGTGAAAAAAAAACAAATATGCATAATAGTATTGAATTTAATTCTGTTGGACTGCTTGTTTAAAAACATTTCTTTTACCGATACGATTGCATGTATTATGACTTTTGTTTTTAAACGTATAATATTCTTCTTTATTATCTTTACTTCGTTTTCTTTTGCCCATTAACTTTTAGAATTTGTTCAATCATACATTTCTTCTTAGCTTTCAGTTTTCTTTCTCTTTGCTTATTTGGTCAATTGAGTTCTTTGGCATTTACCATTGTTCATCTCTACTTGATATTTTAGCTATTGCGTTGTATGCTTTTGACAATAACTCGGTATCGTTCATGAGTTCCTTTATCTGCTTCTATACTATCTTTATTAACTCTCGGTATTTGTCGGTATCGTTCATGAGTATCTTTATCTGCTTCTATACTATCTTTATTAACTCTCGGTATTTGTCGGTATCGTTCATGAGTTTCTTTATCTGCTTCTATACTATCTTTATTAACTCTCGGTATTTGTCGGTATCGTTCATGAGTTTCTTTATCTGCTTCTATACTATATTTATTAACTCTCGGTATATGAACTCTAACATTAATTTGCAGTTAAATCCTAAAAACTGTCGGTAATTGAATGTTCACATTAACCAGTATTTGAATGCTCACATTAACCAGTATTTGAATGCTCACATTAATCAGTATTTGAATGTTTACATTAATCAGTATTAGAATGTTCACATTAACCAGTATTTGAATGTTCACATTAACCATTATTTGAATGTTCACATTAACCAGTATTTGAATGTTTACATTAGTCGTAAGATAAGCCAGGCGTGGTTGCGGCCTTGTGGGAGCACGTGTACACCTCGGAGGAGCAAATGGATCACCATGGTCTGGCAAGAATGCGACAGCGTAGAGTGACGAAGGGAATCTGGCCGATGCTCGACGCTTAGGGGAAAGGCGAGACGCACATATAATCAGATTGCTACTGGTACTATTGGGGTTGGAACTCTTCGCTGTCTTCTGAGGATGGGGACGGAGCGCTTATGGGAATGCCCCGAATGCTGTGATGTCGGTTCCTAAATCAATCAATCAATAGTCGTAAGAACTCCGACGCGGAGCAAACACGGCAGGGGGCTCCAGATCATGTTCACATTAACCAGTATTTGAGTTCTCAAGTTTGTGGGTATCTCGATCTGCATGTTAATCTGTAATTGTTATTCTCACGTCTGTGAGTAATAACATTATTTAGTATGTGAATTCACACTTGTGTTGGTAGATGAATCATACCCTGAGTCAGTATGTGAATACAGCAATCAGTCTGTGAATCATAACAATCATTAGGTGAATCTACACGTCTGTTGGCCCTTGAATGCTGACGTTTGTCAGTAACTTGATTCACGTCATTGTCGGTGTTAGTATCTTCGCATCTGTCAACATTTGAAACCTTGCATTAGTCAATATTTTAATCCACAGATCTGCAGGTACTCGAATCCTTAAGTCTGTGGGTATTTTGATCATCTCATTAATCAGCACTTGAATCCTCATGTCTGTCGGTATTTGACTTCTTGCACTAATGTCTGTCGGTATTTGACTTCTTGCACAAATGTCTGTCGGTATTTGACTTCTTGCACAAATGCCTGTCGGTATTTGCACCCTCACCCAATGTGTGTCGGTATTTGGATCCTCACCTAATGTCTGTTGATATATGTGCGCATGTGTGACCAGGTGGAGAACGTTGGGGGAATAGACTGAGAATCCGTATGTTGAAAGGATAAGAATGCGGGGGATTGGCAGGGGTTCTGGTAGAATCGCAAAACTGAGAGGGAAGTCCGGGGGAACTTTCAATCAGATAGCGGTGGGAACGATTAATAGCGTGACTCTTCTCTGGCTGTTGAACGAGGGGAAGAAGCTCGTAGGGGAATGCCCCGAGTGCAGTGATGTCAGTTCTTAGCTCAACTCAACTCAAAAACACAGGGATAGATAAGTGAACTTCGCAGACAGATTATGCACGAGACACATTAACATTTATAACCAAACTGGATTCGAACCCATCCAACCGGTACATCAAACACACATGCACACACACACACGCACGCGCTCGCATGCACACACACACAGACACACACACACACACACACACACACACACACATAAACACACACATACGACGTATACACCAGACCTAACATTCAGCTTAACCAACATTTATGTATCATTTATAGCCGAGCCGGTCATCCGTCTTAATAAAACCTGCCACCACTAGGCAGGTATATTGAGAAATACACAAAACAACGATGTGTCATCACTGGCCATCTCTATCACTGACTAAACCCAACAACATTGTGTCACCACTAGCCATCTCTATCACAGACTAAACCCAACAACAATGTGTCACCACTAGCCATCTCTATCACAGACTAAACCCAACAACAATGTGTCACCACTAGCCATCTCTATCACAGAATAAACCTAACAACATTGTGTCATGACTAGCCATCTCTATCACTGACTAAACCCAACAACATTGTGTCATCACTAGCCATCTCTATCACAGACTAAACCCAACAACATTGTGTCACCACTGGCCATCTCTATCACAGACTAAGCCCAACAAAATTGTGTCATGACTAGCCATCTCTATCACAGACTAAACCTAACAACATTGTGTCACCACTAGCCATCTCTATCACAGACTAAACCCAACAGCATTGTGTCACCACTAGCCATCTCTATCACAGACTAAACCCAACAACATTGTGTCACCACTAGCCATCTCTATCACAGACTAAACCCAACAACATTGTGTCATGACTAGCCATCTCTATCACAGACTAAACTTAACAACATTGTGTCACCACTAGCTATCCCTATCGCAGACTAAATTTAACAACGACGTGTCATCACTAGCCATCTCTATCACAGACTAAACCCAACAACATTGTGTCTCCACTGGCCATCTCTATCACAGACTAAACCCAACAAAATTGTGTCACCACTAGCCATCTCTATCACAGAATAAACCTAACAACATTGTGTCATGACTAGCCATCTCTATCACTGACTAAACCCAACAACATTGTGTCACCACTAGCCATCTCTATCACAGACTAAACCCAACAACATTGTGTCATGACTAGCCATCTCTATCACAGACTAAACCCAACAACATTGTGTCACCACTAGCCATCTTTATCACAGACTAAACCCAACAACATTGTGTCACCACTAGCCATCTCTATCACAGACTAAACCCAACAACATTGTGTCATGACTAGCCATCTCTATCACAGACTAAACCTAACAACATAGTGTCACCACTAGCCATCTCTATCACAGACTAAACCCAACAACATTGTGTCATGACTAGCCATCTCTATCACAGACTAAACCCAACAACATTGTGTCACCACTAGCCATCTCTATCACAGACTAAACCCAACAACATTGTGTCACCACTAGCCATCTCTATCACAGACTAAACCCAACAACATTGTGTCATGACTAGCCATCTCTATCACAGACTAAACCTAACAACATTGTGTCACCACTAGCCATCTCTATCACAGACTAAACCCAACAACATTGTGTCACCACTAGCCATCTCTATCACAGACTAAACCCAACAACATTGTGTCACCACTAGCCATCTCTATCACAGACTAAACCTAACAACATTGTGTCACCACTAGCCATCTCTATCACAGACTAAACCTAACAACATTGTGTCACCACTAGCCATCTCTATCAGAGACTAAACCCAACAACATTGTGTCACCACTAGCCATCTCTATCAGAGACTAAACCCAACAACATTGTGTCACCACTAGCCATCTCTATCACAGACTAAACCCAACAACATTGTGTCTCCACTGGCCATCTCTATCACAGACTAAACCCAACAAAATTGTGTCACCACTAGCCATCTCTATCACAGAATAAACCTAACAACATTGTGTCATGACTAGCCATCTCTATCACTGACTAAACCCAACAACATTGTGTCACCACTAGCCATCTCTATCACAGACTAAACCCAACAACATTGTGTCATGACTAGCCATCTCTATCACAGACTAAACCCAACAACATTGTGTCACCACTAGCCATCTCTATCACAGACTAAACCTAACAACATTGTGTCACCACTAGCCATCTCTATCAGAGACTAAACCCAACAACATTGTGTCACCATTAACCGTCTCTATCACAGACTAAACCTAACAACATTGTGTCACCACTAGCTATCCCTATCGCAGACTAAACTTAACAACGACGTGTCATCACTAGCAACCTCTATCATGGACTAAATCCAACAACATTGCATCACTAGCCAGGTATATCAGGATTTAAAGCAAACAATGATATGTCATCACTAGCCATCTCTATCACTGACTAAAACCAACGACATTGTGGCGTCACTAGCCATCTCTATCACGGACTAAACCTAACAACATTGTGTCACCACTAGCCAGGTCTATCTTGAACTTAAAGCAACAACAATGTATCATCACTAGCCCGCTCTATCACGGACTAAAACCAACAAATATGTGATCATGATGATCCAACCAAATCAGGCACTCAAATCAACAACTATCTGTTATCCTGGGCCAGCTCTACCAGTTACTAAAATCAGCAACTATGTGACATCACTAGCTAATACAACTGTGTATCAACGTTAGCTTGGGATATCGTCTACCTAAACCTACAAATACTCACTGATTTTTGGCTGTGCAGAATAGTGGGAATAAAATGGTTTGACACAATCCAATTGTAGATCTCACGGAGAGAACTAAACCAATTCCAGGTGAGGAAAAGAGGCTGAAGCTGGATTGAACAGAAACTGAGAAAACCTGAGAACAATATAACTATATACTCTCATCTCTGGGCCCCTCAAGGCAAACCAAATGGAGGGAGACCTAACAACACACGGAGAAGGGTATAACAAACAGAGAATGAATAATATTGTGAAGACAATAATGTTATACAATCTACCTAAACTAACAAGTATGTGGCATCAGACATGTTTATTATCAAATTAAATGACCAGCCATATGCAGTATGTCATAAATATATTCACATATGTGAATTAGTAATTAACTATTTGGCATCACCAACTATGTGCATAATCTAGCTGAGCCACATACTGTGTATCACCCATACTCTTGTCATTCATCGGTCTGAACCAACAACTATGTAACCAACTCTATCGAGTACAAACACCACCAACTAACCGGAGTCTCTCGAATGGCGCATCACTCATATGAATCAACTCTGTGCGGCATCACTAGCCTGGTCTAACATTTATCTGTACCAACAATCACGTATCATCCTTCGTCCAGAATTCTAGTTACATGTGTATGTACACGGATGTCGAGAGAGGAAGGAGAGGAAAATAATTCCATCTCTTCATAGTGATCAGGAAAACAATCGCGAGGGACTATTGATTGATTTTTTGATTTGCATGCTTCTATAAAAACACATCTCCAAGGTTTCCGGGGATTTTTTCCGCTTGTTTAATAATTGTCTAAGATTCGCAGCCGTATTTTAAACCTGGATCTACGTAACATACAAGAACTCTTTTTCTAACTTTCAAGAACAGTGACTTATTGCACGAAACGTTCTTCATTTGATATAATGCCGTTTTTGCTTGTCCTATTTTTTAAACGGCAATCAAGCTGTAAAAATACAATGAGTAAACAAACGAAAAGCCAATCAGTTCCATTTACATATAAAACGACAGTATATTTCCGACGCCGGTCTCTCTGGCCGAGGGGTTACAACACTTTCTCCGTAATCCCGTTTATCACGCAGAGTCTCGTAGCGGGCGAGAACTGGGAACGGTTCGTCCCCCGCTGGTGACTTGCGGGATAACTGAGCCGGCCTCTCAGAAAGCAATGGCAAACTACTGAGCGTAATCTTGCCAAGAGATCAACAGACAGCTGAAAGATGCTGCTGTTGACAGCTAAGTCCTGTAAGAAAGGATATGCGAAATAAAAAAATAAAAAAATTTCCGACACCGAGGCCTTGCTTATGGCACAAAATAACCCGACATTGCGGTCTTCGTGGTTTATTTTAGCTACTTGAAAGACAAATTGGCACACCCTAGTCTCGATAGCAGGGATGGCAACCTTTGTGTAGTCGCGCGTCCAAGCAATATTGCAAAGTCACTCAGCGTGCCAACTAAAGTCCACAATATTTTTTTTTTAACACAAAACAACAATTGAAAAAGTTTATTTGATCTTGATCTTGCAATAACATGTTTCCGATAATTACATCTTCTTCTTCTTTTCGTTCATCCGGAGTGTTTTTTCAGATGTGATTGCGGTGTGTCTGTTATGCGCCCTTGGGCCCGTAGGCCAACACATCGACTTTAGCGTGCTTTTTTGACCAGGTAGCATTCCTGGGAGACTCTCACTTTTGTGGTGCCGTCTACATCCATGCTGGCCAAGTTAGAACGGTCGAAGACAACGGTCATCCCTCAAATGAAGGCAGGGACAGTCCATAGCATTTTCCGCCATCCAAGGTTGCTTCCATAGTTGCAGGGCCGACACATAACGCCCTGGTTCTGGGCTAGCCGAGGGAATCGTCACGTCCTGCTCATGGCTGCTTTAAATCCTCACTTCAATATATTGGTCATTTCGTCTGCCCCGGGCCATTCCCGCACAAACCAGACAGGTTTGCAGACGGCATCCACTCAGCGAGTTTTCGGACATGTGCTTGTCGTTGCGCCCGTCAGAGCTGTTCCAGGCACGACAGACATTCGGAAAACTACCTAGTCAGAGCTGTTCCGAACAAGAGCGGCATTCGGAAACTAGGTAGTCAGAGCTGTTCCTAGCACGAGAGACATTCGGACGAGACATTTCACTCGGACGTAAATGCGTAGTGTCAATTTTTAGTTTGCCACCCGTAGGACGACACTTCCGGCTTCCGGCGGGCATTTTTTAATGAGGTTAGCCTTCCTCGGGTTTCGAGACTCTTGTTTCGGCTTCCACACAGCAAGCTTTCGCTTCGGGCTGCCACGTAATGGATTCGCAAGACAGGCGTTCCATTTCGTGTCAACGAGACAATTTTCCACCTTTGACTACACTCACTCCATGAGTGTGGTTACAGACTATCGGACGTCTGCGAGACGTGCGACCGAGGTGTTTTCCCACCTTTTGTACTCACTCACGAGGTAGGCTACATGTGCTGCCGGCTCAGCACCTTACCTCCGTGCGTCTGTGGGCGAGTAACGGTCAGGCCCTTTCATCCGGGGATACCTCATATCCCCCAGCTAAGAGCCATCGAACGAATCTGCGCCGAGCATGTAGCGTTCTCAGCACATCATCACAATTTTGATGTAGGTTTGTGTCGGCCAGGCTCTCACTTCCGAGAGTTTATGGCTTAGAGACGTTCAGCCATACACCTCGGATGGGAGCCTTAGAGGTTATGCCCGGACTGAGATTTAGGGATCGTTTGCCTGATTTTGACTGCTATCCTCAGTCTTACCTGCAGAGCAGCAAGTTGTGTATCTCTTAGTCTGGTCCCTATCCCACGAGCCGTCCGATATGTAGTTTTCACCCATCGGCAAGCACATGGGGTCGATGGGACACGCAAGCTCCCCCACCACGGCAAGGTGGAGACACATCGGGGGAGCGATAATTAAATAATTTTTATATTTTTATTTTATTTATGTATTTGTTGTTGTTGTTGTTGTTGTTGTTGTTGTTGTTGTAGATTATTCAATAATCTATATATATAAAAGGCAATCTCCGTCTGTCTGTATATATGTCTGTCTGTATGTCCTTTATGCGTTCGCGAACGGTCCATCCGATTGAGATGAAATTTTCTACACGTCTTCCTCTCATTCCCGTGCTGCCAACTGTCATAGTTTTTTTTTTTTTTTAGTGTACCAACAGTTATTTACTTAATATTACTTAATATTAATTTACATTATAATGTATATATAGTGATATAATAGAATTGCTATATATGTAAAATTGTTGCATATTTCTCAAATAGGTGGACTTTTTCACTGCAGTTATCTACAGGCATATGCGTTATAATCCTCCTCCCCCTCCTCCTCCTCTCCCCTCCTCCTACCCCTCCTCTTCCTCCTCCCCCTCCTCCTCCCTCCTCCCTCCTCCTCCTCCTAATCCCTCCTCCTCCTAATCCCTCCTCTGCCTCCTCCTCCACCTCCTCCTCTCTCCTCCTCCTCCCCATCACATCCTCCCCCTCCCCTCATCCCTCCTCCTCATCCCTCCTTCTCCTCTCTCCTCCTCCCTCCTCCTCCCTTCTCACCCTCCTCCCTTCTCCTCCTCCTCCCTATTCCTCCTCCCTCTACCTCCTCCCTCCTCCTCCTTCCTCCTCCTCCTTCCTCCTTCTCCCTCCTCCCTCTCCTCGTCCTCCCTCCTCCTCCCTCTCCTCCTCTCTCCTCCTCCCTCCTCCTCCCTCATCCTACCTCCTCCTCCTCCCATCTCCCTCCTCCTCCCTCCTCCTCCCTCCTCCTCCCTCATTCTCCTCCCTCTTCCTCCTCCTCCCTCCTCCTCCTCCCTCCTCCTCCTCCCACCTCCTCCTACCTCCTCCTCCTCCCTCCTCCTCCCTCTTCCTCCTCCTCCCTCCTCCTCCCTCTTCCTCCTCCTACCTCCTCCCTCCCCCTCCTTCCTCCTCCTCCTAATTCCTCCTCCTAATCCCTCCTCCTCCTGTCTCCTCCTCCTCCCTCCTCCTCCTCCCTCCGCCGAATATGAATTAAATGATATGCTCCCCATCAGGGGCTGGGCGAAGCCGGCCGGGTTGTCTTTTTTGGGAACGGGAACGGGAGCAGGGCCCGAATATGAATTAAATGAGACGCTCCATTTACCCAAGTTAATTGTTGGGGAAGATGTAAAGATCTTTCAAGTGCTCTTTCTAATAATAGACAGACAGACAGACAGTAGATAGTCGGGAACGGGAACGGGAGCTTATATGACTACTTATATGAATTAAATTAGATGCTCCCCACCAGAGTCTGGGCGAAGCCGGGTCAGACAGACAGACAGACAGACAGACAGACAGACGGGAACGGGAACTTATATGACTACTTATATGAATTAAATGAGATGCTCCCCATCAGGGTCTGGGCGAAGCCGGGCCGGGTCAGACAGACAGACAGACAGACAGACAGACAGACAGACAGACAGACAGACAGACAGACAGACAGACAGACAGACAGACAGACAGACAGACAGACAGACAGACAGACAGACAGACAGACAGACAGACAGACAGACAGACAGACAGACAGACAGACAGACAGACAGACAGACAGACAGACAGACAGACAGACAGACAGACAGACAGACAGACAGACAGACAGACAGACAGACAGACAGACAGACAGACAGACAGACAGACAGACAGACAGACAGACAGACAGACAGACAGACAGACAGACAGACAGACAGACAGACAGACAGACAGACAGACAGACAGACAGACAGACAGACAGACAGACAGACAGACAGACAGACAGACAGACAGACAGACAGACAGACAGACAGACAGACAGACAGACAGACAGACAGACAGACAGACAGACAGACAGACAGACAGACAGACAGACAGACAGACAGACAGACAGACAGACAGACAGACAGACAGACAGACAGACAGACAGACAGACAGACAGACAGACAGACAGACAGACAGACAGACAGACAGACAGACAGACAGACAGACAGACAGACAGACAGACAGACAGACAGACAGACAGACAGACAGACAGACAGACAGACAGACAGACAGACAGACAGACAGACAGACAGACAGACAGACAGACAGACAGACAGACAGACAGACAGACAGACAGACAGACAGACAGACAGACAGACAGACAGACAGACAGACAGACAGACAGACAGACAGACAGACAGACAGACAGACAGACAGACAGACAGACAGACAGACAGACAGACAGACAGACAGACAGACAGACAGACAGACAGACAGACAGACAGACAGACAGACAGACAGACAGACAGACAGACAGACAGACAGACAGACAGACAGACAGACAGACAGACAGACAGACAGACAGACAGACAGACAGACAGACAGACAGACAGACAGACAGACAGACAGACAGACAGACAGACAGACAGACAGACAGACAGACAGACAGACAGACAGACAGACAGACAGACAGACAGACAGACAGACAGACAGACAGACAGACAGACAGACAGACAGACAGACAGACAGACAGACAGACAGACAGACAGACAGACAGACAGACAGACAGACAGACAGACAGACAGACAGACAGACAGACAGACAGACAGACAGACAGACAGACAGACAGACAGACAGACAGACAGACAGACAGACAGACAGACAGACAGACAGACAGACAGACAGACAGACAGACAGACAGACAGACAGACAGACAGACAGACAGACAGACAGACAGACAGACAGACAGACAGACAGACAGACAGACAGACAGACAGACAGACAGACAGACAGACAGACAGACAGATAGATAGATAGATAGATAGATAGATAGATAGATAGATAGATAGATCCCCGCCAGGGGCTGGGCGAAGCAGGGCCGGGTCAGCTAGTTTAATATAAATACAAACAAATAGAAACATTCTTTTAACTATATGAAATATGTTGATTTTGTTAAGACAGAAAGTCCAATGTTTTGCAGAGCAAATCATTCTAACGGCATAATAGCAACACCAACATGTGTGTTATGTGGTTGCTATATCATAGCACTGGCATGAGTATATGACAGCCCAGAACTATAGAGTTGATGCTGGGGCTAGTAGGGAGAGAGGGGGAGGATGGGACGGAAATAGAACTCTGTGAAGGTGAATCAATGTTGCTCCACACTCATCCCGTTAGTGTGCATTAAATCACACATTATTACCTCTAATATCTATTAGTTTTCATCTTAAAGGGATGTAAAAACAGCAAAAGTTTTAAAAGAATTGTATGCCTTAGTTTAATTAAAAATTCTATTCTTTTATATAGTATTTACATTTACTCGGCGTACCTTAGAAAATCGTTGAGCGTGCCACATTAGGCACGCGTGACATAGCTTGCCGACGCGTCGCTAGAGCAGACACACCACGAAGAACAATAAGTGCAAGAAAGTCAACTTCTGATTCATACAAGTATTTCCACTAGTGAGCTTAGGTGAGTAGTTAACACATAACACCACAGTGTTTTTCTTTGTTTCTACGCTGTCAATATCGTCTTAATCACGCAAGAAAGTGTTTGTTATATTGTTAACCTTGTGACATATATGATTATGTATTCTGCAAAATGTTTCTTTTATTATTAAAACAAACACCCATAAAAGGTGTCACTGGTACACATTTATATATTTTATGGTGCTGTGAAATACAAAAAGGCCGGTCTCCCTGGTCTAGGCGTTACACGACTTTCTCCGCAATCCCGTATACTCTCGTAACTAACGTGATGTGCGCGAGAATTGGTAGCGGTTCTCTCCGCGTCGGTAACTTACGGGGTATTGAGCCGGTCGCCCAGAAAGCAATGACAAACTACTGAGCGTAATCTTGCCAAGAAAGCAACAATCAGCTGAAAGATGCTGATGTTGACAGCGATGTCCTGTAAAGGATATGCAAACCCAAAAAAGAAAAAAGAAACACAAAAGAGATAGAAAATACAACTGGTTACCCCACCTGATTGTGCTAGGGCTTAGAATTTCTGCAATACTAATATTGGATCACTAACAGCTGTATCTGTAACAGGTTCTTCAAGCATATTCCGCAAATACATATGACATTATACACCATACAGAAGTGTATCATCACATCCTCAAATATAAACACACACATATTATACAGACATACATACTTACATACATTCATGCATACACAAACAGATATACATAGATAACTACCTACCGACCCATCTACATACAGACATACACACAGACAAATATACATATACAATGAACTCTTATACACAAATGGACTCATGCATCTATTCTAGTTAAATGGAGCCCAGTCAGTTGATTCTTGTGCACATCTATTAATACCGACCACACTGGCTAGAGAAACAAACTGTTCGTCACATTTCAACAACTGTTTTTACAGAAATTACATCACAAAGTTGGCAGGTCAAGGAACCGACGATCGATGTCAGATGTGTTTTCCTGAAGAACACGTAAACGCGCATTAGCATATGTGGACAAACACCATTGTCCGGGCGTGGAACTAATGACACACGAGGGATGCTTATATACACGGATACGGTCAATATTTACCAACAGTCTCCATGACGAACATCTCACAAACACGGGAACAAGGGCTAGCCGGATTAGCGGTGTCTGACACTCAGTACATTATTTGATATTGTCTCCTTCCTACCTACCTACCTACCTAACTAACTAACTAACTAACTAACTAACTAACTAACTAACTAACTAACTAACTAACTAACTAACTACTTACCTATATCCACCTAACTAACTAACTAATTAACTAACTAACTAACTAACTAACAACTTTCCTACAAACCTAACTACCTACCTACTTACCTATTCACCTAACTAACTACCTTCCTACCCACATACCTACTTACCTACCCAACTACCTACCTACCCACCTAACTACCTACCTTCCTATCACACCCTACCGTACCTAACCTACCTACTTACCTATCCATCAAGCCATCTACTAAGCCAATCTGCCGAAACCTACATACCTACCTAACAACTACTTTATCCATCCATTTATCATTCATCTGTCTGTCTATCGATCAATTCATTCACCCATCCACCCACCTACTCGCCCCTCTGCTCCGTCTGCCTGTCTCCCTGACACGCTAACATAAATAAGAGCAGCATAAAAATATGTTGAGAAGCTGTCGGCCATGGCTGATAATTCTGATATTGTTCCAACACATCATTGCTGTGAGATGCTAGAGTGTGACCTCAAACATAACAACACTTCACGGATGCAGACTTGTCCCATGTATTCCCTGCCACGGCTGTCCATCCGAGCAGTGGCGTGCAGAGGTTCTTTGATGCCCGGGGCCAACCCCTTGATTGAATGCCCCTAAATTGTTCTTTACCTCATTCATTCCTCTTCCCCTCCGACTGCACTGTGCTGCCCCCTCTCCCTAACTGGATGCCCCCCTCACGGCTGGATGCCCGGGGCCGTCGCACCCCCCCCCCCCGCACGCCACTGCATCTGAGTCTCTTGCTTGCTGTATCGTGTGCTGTGTGGTTTACAATCAGTATTCACCACGAAGCATTGACACGCAATTATTAACACAATAGTCGCTGACCTACACGACATCAACCACTCATCGATAATGAGAACATCATTCATCACACCAGAGAGAATTCAACTAGTGCTTGTTTCATTATAACAAAACACGTTGACGTCATTGCTTACTGTTGACTTGTTTCAGAACGAAACCCAACTCGCAGGTTGTCAGATATGGAAATGATCAATAGCTGCCTGCTGGCCAGACTTGGGAATACGAATCCGTCGTGGCAGGCCAAACTGGTACACGCAGTCCAACTCTTCATTTAGCCAATTGTATTGCTACACATGATAGTTAATTCCCTATTTTGTCTGATCTTCCACTAACAAGCAAACCTATAAAACATTTGCAGCGGTAGAAATTATCTGTGGTTAGCGACTTGTTGAATTCCCAAACAGGTGGCAAATATCTAAACATCACTGTGTATGGTGTTGTGGTTGTTTCCGCATATTGCGAAACCTGTTAGTTAGATCAGTAGCCGCTGCGACACCAACACGCACTGTGTGGACTGCTATCAGACTGTATGCAATGGGGTTGAGCTATTTGTATGAACTGGTTTTGTTGCTGAGGCTTTGGTAATATCTTGATGTTTCAATGGTTATTTGTGAATGTTCAGATCTGGTAACATCTACTAGAGTTGACAAGCGATTAATGAGGGGCTAGACGCTAGACCAAGCCCGTGGTTGTTATGTGTACCTTTGTAGTAAACGATGTGTAACAGACTGAATGCGCGTGTGGCTATGTACAGTGCAAGCAACATTGTCACGTACCAATGCCAGCACACACTTTACCAACACGTGCACACAATCCACCCAGGGGTAGCAGCTGTTCAGCCGTCAGCCTTATACGTTGGTTAGACCGGCATTAGGGCTGGTAAATGTAATGTTACAGTCCCGTATACCGGCTTCAAAATCAGCCTCAAGCCATTAGGAAGCAGGCCGTCTTGCGTTGATTTTCACAATGATATTAGAGTAGGTCATTCAGAAAGTAATGGCAAGCTGCCAAACGTAGAACATCTCAAACAGCCAACATTTGGTGACTGACTCAACATCCTGTAAAGCAGTGCTTCTCAACCTTTTGTGGCCCGTGCCCCCCTTCACCATATATTTAGGACGTCATTCCCCCCCCCCCACCCCACTATATTTTTAGAACGTCATTCCCCCCTTCCTATTTCCTCCCTAAAAATTTCCCCCTGCCCCTACACAGTATACGTAATAATTGAAGCTAAATGTAATAGCACATACTAAAACAATTCTAGACATCTACATAAAATGTGATTTGTGGATCTACTTACGTTATAAAATGAATTTCAGAAGGGTGATACGTACAGAACCGTAAAGTATGAAGGGAAAAACAATATGAAGTAATCGGTTTTTGTATTAACACAGTCTAGAAATAATTTTATCCCCCCCCCCCCCCAATTGGACACCCTAAAAGTCCCCTAGGGGGGGGGGGGAGGGGATTCCCCACCGGTTTAGAACCACTGCTGTAAAGGATCTGCAACTAACTTGAACTGTCGTGTACACGCGGAGGCAGTGTCAGCTGGTCTAGTCCACCATGTTGTGTAGACACGCGGGCAGTGTCAGCTGGTCTAGTCCACCATGTTGTGTTGACACGCGGGCAATGTCAGCTGGTCTAGTCCACCATGTTGTGTTGACACGCGGGCAATGTCAGCTGGTCTAGTCCACCATGTTGTGTAGACGCGCGGGCAGTGTCAGCTGGTCTAGTGCACCATGTTGTGTAGACGCGCGGGCAGTGTCAGCTGGTCTAGTGCACCATGTTGTCTAGACACGCGGGCAGTGTCAGCTGGTCTAGTGCACCATGTTGTCTAGACACGCGGGCAGTGTCAGCTGGTCTAGTGCACCATGTTGTGTAAACGCGCGGGCAGTGTCCGCTGGTCTAGTCCACCATGGTGTGTAGACATGCGGGCAGTGTCAGCTGGTCTAGTGCACCATGTTGTCTAGACACGCGGGCAGTGTCAGCTGGTCTAGTGCACCATGTTTTGTAGACGCGCGGACAATGCCATGTAGATGCGCGGGCAGTGTCAGCTGGTCTAGTGCACCTGTCATGTAGACGCGCCGGCAGTGTCAGCTGGTCTAGTGCACCATGTTATGTAGACGCGCCGGCAGTGTCAGATGGTCTAGTGCACCATGTCATGTAGACTCGCGGGCAGTGTCAGCTGGTCTAGTGCACCATGTCATGTAGACGCGCGGGCAGTGTCAGCTGGTCTAGTGCACCATGTCATGTAGACGCGCGAGCAGTGTCAGCTGGTCTAGTGCACTATCTCGTGTAGACTCGCGGGCAGTGTCAGCTGGTCTAGTGCACCTTGTCATGTAGACGCGCGGGCAGTGTCAGCTGGTCTAGTGCACCATCTCGTGTAGACTCGCGGGCAGTGTCAGCTGGTCTAATGCACCATGTTACCACCGATGTGGTCATGTCGAGGCACTTCACTGGGCCTCTGCCGGAGACGAAGCCAGAAACCAGTGTTAGAGAGACTTTGATGAGTCTGTATAGTCACGTCTCAGACAATTGGGCGTAGCGTCAGCAAATCTATATTCACTAAGTGAAAAGACATGGTGGACTATTCGCCTCGCTCCGTGGCGTAGGAATTTGCGGACGCGATTCGTAATGCCGCTTACCCGCGTTCAAAACACAGCGGTTAGCGTTTTGGCAGCAGACCGCGTCTGGCTGGTTTTAACGTGTTGGTATGCGAGATGATCGTTCAGAAAACAATGGCAAACTACTGAACGTAAAACTTGCCAAGTCATCAACAACGGCAATAAAATACTGGTGTTGACTGCAACGTCCTGTAAAGGATATGCAACTTTAAAAACAAAAGTGAAAAGAAACGCCGCGAGAACCATTGATTGAAGAAGTTATTCTTGGTCCTTCCTCTCTGTTCCCGAAATTGGCGTGATCTGTTTGTGTCTAGTACAGCCTTGCAGCGACACGTTGGCCTTGCCACTGACTCGGCTGGCTGCAGCTGGAGGAACCTAGGATCAGGCTGACCTTCCATCTTCAGCGTCTTCTTCAGGTGCATGGTCTAGAGCAGACATTGTCTACCATGTATGTCCGTTCTACACGTCATCTGATGGTTCAAATGAAGTTGACGTTATTTATATTGTATTTATAGCCCAACGGTTTCGGCGTGTCACAGACAATTTCCCATCTATTTCTGCCTCTTGTCTAGTAAGAGCCCGCTGAAGATGACATTCTGACATCTACCCTATTCTGGCTTGGATACTCACTCTCATTAACAAACATATGCAACCATTTGCCCCAAGCAGTCTCGTACAATGGGGATGTGATGTGCTAGCTCCATCACATGTAGTAGGTCTGGGAGCCAGGGGTAATGGTGACCAAGCTTTACCTCACTTTGACGAGCGACCAGCCCGGGAGTCCAACCCGTGTTCCATCATGTTCATGACAATACCAGTGCTATCAACTTCTATAGTGCGTCCGCCATAAATCTTTAACAGGTGCCAAACATGTTCTGTTGTGGGTATGTTTCACATTTTCAAGACACCTGTCCATGCAGTCAGACTACTTTGGTTTCCATATGTGGAGAGATTTGCAACGTGCATATGGGACCTCCCATCCGTTGCCCTTGCCCGAGAAGGCTGGGCCTTGGATCCACTACACCGTTGGTGGGGGGAGGGGGGCATGACATAAATATAGCTCCCAGTGAACACATTCCCCCATAATATCGTTGTGGTGGGGTATGAGGACCTATGGTATGATCAATAACTGCCACTGAACACATTTCCCCAGAATATCATTGTCTGTTAGACTGGTACCTCGTGCTGCTGGGGTGTGTACCCAAGCCATTTCCCGGAAACAACACACAGCAAGAGCCCGTGTCAGAATATCTGTACCACGGGGAAGGAGCGGTCACTGGCCGCAACAACTGCTCAGTTAATTCTCATACCTGTTAACATTAAGAATCAAACATGAAATCATTGCTTGTACATAAAGTAACCAATGGCTTGTACACAAAGTAACCTATGGCGTGTTTTTCTTACTCCAAAAGCTGGTCTTGTTTTTGGTCCCATTTACCTATTCTTCGGGGAAATGTGGCTTGTTTTGAGATCCATTCACACTGGTTTCTATCACGTCATAGGTTTGGAATATCACAAACACATAACGTGATGTGTCAAACCACGCTGACGCAGGTCAGCATGTGTCAGCATCCCCAATAAGCCCTTACAGGAGTAAGGAGTTAACACTAGGCTAGTAGAGAGACACCCAGACAGGGAAGACACCGACTACTATTAATACCTCGCAGGGAGACACATTTGTGTCAGACCAGAGGGCAAAGAGTACGGATGAGCGAGGGCTTTCCCCAAGCAATTGGGTTGCTGGTAACCGTGATATGCCAGGTTACTCAAACTCATCAGCCGGTGTGCTGGCCAGTCCAGGCACGCAATAATAGTGACTGCACGGAGGGCAAAAGGGCCCGTGCTGGTCCACGCTATGTGTAGCGGGACAGACTGACTGGAGACGGTAGAGAGGTCGGACGTATCCTTGACCAATACGATAGCTTTCTAGGCCATAGGCAAACTTAGGGCTATATCATTTAGATTGTGTAATGCTAGCATCATCTATCATCACGTTGATATATTCATATTGTGTACAATGATGAAACCTAACGCTTGTAGAGCCATTCATATGTCGGCTCTGAATAAATTGCATTCCTTTCGCAAATGTCATGAATTGTTATTTCGTGCAGTGCGAAAGTAGCGGAGTCTTGAAAGCTGCAGCGCACAGGTCGCTGACAGGCTAGACCCCGAATTGGTGTCAGAATGGTCAAAGAACCAACGCCAGCTGCGAATTAAGGTCAGAACACATTGAACGAACGCCAGCAGTACAATTACTGTCAGATTTCAGTGAACGTTTTCTGAACAGCCAGAGCAGGCAGTTGTAGTAATATTCGACGAGCAGTTAACGCCAACATGCAAGTGGTATTATAAACCACTAAACGAACGCTAACTATCGATAAATATTACAAAGTTCTGTGCCAGAATTAATTCAATGCACATTTCAACATTTGTGATGCGTGATATATTGCAAAGTAATAGAAATTTATTGTGATACATGCTATAAATTAAAATTTTTTTTGCTTGTGGTGAATTATACGATCGCCAAAATTTGTGGAGTGTGAACCACAAGTGATTCAAATTAGATCGGTAAAGTGTGAAATTCTACCAATATTATTTAGAAAGTGTGTGATTATATTAAAAGCAATTAAAATGTATAAGATCATCAGTGAACATCACCATCGTAACCACCGTGTACATTGCATTGCGTGTGATACAGCCATCAATGTCACCATTCTACGAAATCAGTAAAGAGAGTAGCGACGAACTGCAGCCTAGAACAAAGGTACGCCAGAGTCAAACGGCGAAGACAAGACGACATTGACGGCCATACGACTAATCATCTCACTTATCATCTAACAATAATTCAGACGATCATATCATTCATCATTAATCCCATCTATCACTATTTATCACATTCTCATTCACCAATCGCATGAAATAGGAAATTATAGTAACATCATTATGAAAGATGAAATATTTGATAAAATATGATGAATTGTGAGCTTGTATTTACAACGTAAGCGTGTGTCTAATTTTTGCTGCTCTACCAACCAGAACGCAGCCGTGTGTCAGCAAATCAAACCAGTGTGTATTGTGAAAGACTGCGGTGGAACATCCCAAGTACCGCACTGTCCAACAAATTAGATGAGTATATTTTCCGAATATTTCGATATGCTCTAACGTAATCATGCATCTTCTTTTCCAGCAAATGATGTACATGTACTAACACATTATTGTATACTATTCTGTGCATATTACGATATTATCATTGTGAATTAACATTACGACAAAAATGGCGTCACTAAATGAATGTATCCAGGCGGGCATCGCCATGGGCCACACTGGAGATAAGCTAGAAAAATGGGCAGATCAAAAGTATAAAGAAGAAATAGCTCGACAGAAAGAAGAAACAGAAAGGAAAGCTGCTCTTGACATAGATGAAAGAGCAGTAGAAAGGCAACATCAAAAAGAAATGAAAGAGATCGAGGAGGCTACCAAACAGAAACAAGTAGACGCCGATCAGGCTACCAAACAGAAACAATTAGTTCGATCAGGCTACCAAACAGAAACAATTAGAGTTCGATCAGGCTACCAAACAGAAACAATTAGAATTAGACCAAATTATCAAACAGAAACAGTTAGACGTAGAGCAGGCCACCAAAGAAAAGCAAATACAGGTAGATTCAGAAACGAAACTAAAAATGAAGAAATGGAGGTAGATTCTAACATAAAATAGCCTCTAGCAAACAAAAGAGCCAAGAAGAACAGAACAAATTCAGTAAGTACAAAGGCCTCATTAAACCATACACTGTAGGTGATTCAATCAGCGCATGGACTGAAAATATAGAGTTCCAACTAAAAACACAGAAAATACCTTTAGAGGATTGGGCAATGATTTACATGAGGAACCTGAGTGGGGAGCCTTTAAAAGAAATAGAATCCATACCTACTGATCTTAGAAACAATTACCAGTACATACACGATAGGATAATGCAACATTTACCAAATTCAATTCTCACAGATTAAACCAAAAGCAACTGAAACGTTCTTAGACTACATTTCTAACGTGCAGAGCACATTTAAAAAATGGACTAAGGCGGCTAAAGTAGGTATCAGTTATGAAAAACTTGAAGAGCTAATGGTAATGGACAAAGTTGTCTCTACAGTACCTACCCCTTTTGCGAAATTCTTACAACAGTCAGATATTGATTCCATTCAACAATTAGAGAAACGGGGGTCAGCTTATTTTTCCTCGAATCGGGACATATTCAAAACTACATCATATGACACAGAAATTACAGCTTTTGCAAACAGAGTCCCTGATAGATCCTACAAACAGAAAGACTATAGTAAGAAGGACAAACCATATCAGAAACCACCTCGATGTAATTATTGCAATCTTTTTCACCCAACATATTCGATGTGTGATAAAAAACCCACATATCCGTCACACCTAGAACAAGTGTTAAAGAAGCAAGAAAGCAGGAGATCATCGTTTAAACGTGCTGTAAAATGTTATTTTTGTTCTAGTTATGGCCACTATAGCAATAGGTGTCTTGGGAGACAGAAAATGAAGGCAAATAACGCAGCCCTCATCGATACATCATCAGACGATGAGAGTGACATAGATCCTGAACTTGTCAATGTATTGCCAACGAATGAATGTCAAAGTGTATCATCAGTAACTGATATTTTAGACTTTAAATGTCAAGTATGCCATCAATTTCATGCGGATGGGAAATTAGAATGTGGGCATATAATACCATGTTCAAATGAAGATGCTAACGCAGCGTGTGCCTCCAGAGGTAAACTTAAGTTCTACGATGCACTGGTCAATGGACAACCATGCCAATGCTTATTTGATACCGGCAGCACTCTACTGGGACTAAGAAGAGAACTTGCTAGACCTGAAGATTATACGGGTGAATTTGCCAAATGCCGTACTTTCTCTGGAACCATCGAGAAATATCCACTGGCAAAATCGCATATCAATACCCCGTTCCTTACCGGCACATTTACGTGCGCTATCCTGCAAGATCCATGTACGGACCTTATTTTGGGATGTCTTGATGCATTGAAAGAATGTACAGACGACAACATAAAAATCTGGAACGAAACACACAGGGTCAACGCTGTAACTAAGTCAGATACAGAAATAAGTTATACTGACTTACAAAATAAAACTCTACAGCTACTAACACCAAGTGGTGCAGATACCAACAATACTCGCCAAAAGTTAAGCGAGGCACAAAGCACCGACCAAACACTCACACCATATTTTAACTTGTTGTGTGAGCGAAAGAAAGTTTCTAAAAATTCTTCCTGGTACTTTAAAAAGGTTAATGGAATTCTCATGCGTTATTACTCATATAATAACCATGAAATTCAGCAGACGGTGTTACCTGTAACATACCGGGAAAAGGTGCTAAAAACCGCACATTCACCACCGTTTGCTGAACATTTGGGCTATCATAAAACGCGAGCCAGAATTCTATCACAATTTTACTGGCCGAAATTTTGTTCGGACATAAAATCTTTCTGTCGCTCTTGTAATGTGTGTCAACATCGTGTACGAAAGAAAGAGCATGTAAAGGCCGAAGTGCAACGATCAGTAAAAGCGTCTAGACCACTTGAGAGTATAGCGGTCGATATTACTGGACCCCTAATGCAGGTGTCGAGTAATGGAAACCATAACTATCCAAACGAGGGTACTAAAACGATTCACCTTAAACCGAACCAAAATGCTGTGATTCAACTAACCGATAAACATAACATGGTACTAACATGTTGCCAAGGGCCTCTCAACGTTGAACTCAAAATATCAGATGCGGATAATGAAATATCGATAAAAGAACCCTTAGAGATATTTCATATCAACATCCTGAAACCAAACGTTTCACAAAAAGAACATCAGACAGACGAACAGATTGCACCAACACCAAGCAATGAGACGACAGACATACACAACTCAACTTCACTACATAGGGTGACACACAACAGCGACAACGCAAACACACTTAGCCAGATAACAGCACACACAAGTAGTAGCACAACAGTATTGGACGAGATGGAACTACCAGTTCCGATAGTAAACGGAACTGCGACAAATATCTCGACATATAGAAATAACAGATGCAGTCAGACGAAAGACGGGACAAAACACCTACTGAAACGTCGACAGGTCTTCAACAGGTTGAGATTGTGTGGACTCATAGCTAAGCCGTCCAAAATAGAGTTGGGCATGGAACGAATTGACTTCCTGGGTCATACCATCTGCAGGGGCCAATTGAAAACTGATGACAGTATCGTCACTAAAATTCTGAAGGTAACAATGCCAACGACCAAGAAACAGGTCCCAAACTACTATAGTAAATTCATCAGTGTTTTTTCTAACATCTTAAAAGCTTCGGCTAAGTTATTTGTAAAGGATGCACGATTAATTAGTGCGGTATCGAAATTGAAACATTTTTTCATCGTTCCATCTATCCTTCGTATGCCTAACCCGAAACTCACTTATTTCTTACGCACAGATATGAGTGCCATATCCAGATCTGGAATACTAGGTCAGTTCTACGACGGGACGTTCCACCCCGTAGCTCGCAACATCACTTCTGCTGAAGGAAGATACTCAGCATCAGAATTGGAAGGCCTTAGTTTGATCTATTGTGTGAGAAAGTTTCATCGCTTCTTGACAGGAGCAGAGTTTGTAATCCAATCCGATAACTCTCCATTGTCTGTGATGCAATCTGGACACCCTACCAACAATAGAAGTTACAGGTGGGCTTTAATTCTCCAAAATTATACGTTTACCATCCAACATTTGAAAGGGAGATTAAATACGATTGCAGACATTTTTAGTCGTCCTTCATCCATTCAAATACCTGAGTTACAGGAAGAAAGCGACCATACACCACCAGAAACATTGACACTGTAATGTTAAATAACCAAGTGCCATGTGTGGTGAATAAGACATATCGTAAGTGCGTTACTTACGCCTGATACTTGACTTGTGTGATTAGAACAGTGCTATAAAAGTGTAACGAACATACGCAAAATTAATATGCGCTGAGACACACGTAATTTAGATTATGGCAACGAACGCCAAGTGGACAGTGAACCCAGCTTACACCCGGATCTAGAAAGGATGTGAACCAACGTCACAATATAGTAAGGCTAGACCCCGAATTTTATGTATTGAATCAACGGTTAGACCCCGAAAGACAGTACAGGGTTAGCTATGAACCTACATGATGTGGTAGGCAACTATATTAATACACTATCCTTCAAAGAGAGCATTAAAGACTTTGGTGTAATGAACTATGTTAGTATAGTCTACAAAGAGATGTGCTCTAGCTTCACAACGCAGAGGAGGACTTCAACTTAGTGTAATTAGATATAGAAATGTAACTGTGATATATGTACATTATTATTTTATTTACAATCTCTATAACTTCATTTTTCTATTATTTATTCTATTGCAAATTATGTAAACGCATATATAACTTTATTTTCTTATTTGCTTAGTTAGAAATCACCATCATTTGATTAATAACCCATGTATTAAAACATCCATTATAGAAATACAATTATTAGATCTTATATTAGTTAATTTACTCATAATCATAATCATTTATACATCCATTTAGCTAATATATCATTTCAAAATTAATGCCAATAATTTGGGAATTAATATCATCTTTTTCACAAGTAACATTTAAGGTAATTAACCCATTTCGCTTAAATGAAAGTAGTAGTAAATTATTTCCCTTGAAGGTAATTTAGGTCAGCACACCAAAGTATGGAAGTTACTATATCAGGATCGGTAACAAACCATCCTTATAACAATGTATATTTTTGTACAGACATGACGCGTGCAAACAAACCGCACAGTCATTTGGCGTGATTATTGTGATAATTCAGCCAATCATTTAATGTATATATATTGTTTATGTATGTAATATTATGAACCATATTTTAATGACGAGAGAATGATTGTGTGAAAGAAAAGTATGAAAGGGAATGAAAGATGAATGAAAGAAGAGAAAATGCGGAGAGAGAATGCGAAAACTTAGTAAACATTGAAAGAAAGAGAGCGAGAGGGAAAGACAGCGGAAATATTTTTTTCCACCGCTGGAAAGGTCTTATTTGACTTGTCTGTGTCATGTGTGTTTCCAATGTGTTGTCGGGGTTTTATATGTGTTACAGCAACACTTTAGCAGAATATAGAGAGAACGTACTTTGAGCTTCAGAAAACGGAGTTGTGGTCACAAATAAAAATAACGAAGGGTTGTAACCACAATAAACCGATTTGCGGCGCTCGAAGAAACGCACACATTTAGTACACTAACGCATACACATGTTAGAGAGTTAAGTACACTGTAGTTTATTAGAAAACACGCAAACAAACAGGAAAACGAACACATAAAAGTTGCACATACCAATTAAATCAAAGAACAATAACTCTAAATTCAGGGGAAACAATAAATAATCAGAAACCTAAAGGTAACAGTGAACATAGCTTTTTCACATGCGGAAGCGAGAAGGTGAACAGTAGAGCTATGTGTATAGAGTTGGAGGGGATATTGATGGGAACATGAACACTTGGTGCTCATGTGTTGTACTCATAACAGAGTCAACTAGTGTGTGGGTTGTCATTTTGGGGCAATAGGAGGAACAGGTCAAGACGGAAGTCAATGGGTGGAAGTCAAAAGACATAGGGTCAAACGACAGAAACCAGGACAAAAGTCATAAGACAACGGTTTCCGGTTCACTACCAATCCTTGAGATATCTAGAGATCCAACTATACTGAGACATGGGCTACTAAATCAGCCAAGTGAAAAGATAGAACAATGTGAATGAAGGTAGAAGATATTGTTCTATCCCCAAACTAGAAAGTTCTATACTTATTGGAGAGCTGACAAAATTGGGGACAACCAATTTTTCTTTTGTAACCAAGAAGTGTTACAAAGATAAGAAAGGGGAAGTAACACTTCGTGAAGAGGAGGGGGACCCTGTCAGCATCCCCAATAAGCCCTTACAGGAGTAAGGAGTTAACACTAGGCTAGTAGAGAGACACCCAGACAGGGAAGACACCGACTACTATTAATACCTCGCAGGGAGACACATTTGTGTCAGACCAGAGGGCAAAGAGTACGGATGAGCGAGGGCTTTCCCCAAGCAATTGGGTTGCTGGTAACCGTGATATGCCAGGTTACTCAAACTCATCAGCCGGTGTGCTGGCCAGTCCAGGCACGCAATAATAGCGACTGCACGGAGGGCAAAAGGGCCCGTGCTGGTCCACGCTATGTGTAGCGGGACAGACTGACTGGAGACGGTAGAGAGGTCGGACGTATCCTTGACCAATACGATAGCTTTCTAGGCCATAGGCAAACTTAGGGCTATATCATTTAGATTGTGTAATGCTAGCATCATCTATCATCACGTTGATATATTCATATTGTGTACAATGATGAAACCCAACGCTTGTAGAGCCATTCATATATCGGCTCTGAATAAATTGCATTCCTTTCGCAAATGTCATGAATTGTTATTTCGTGCAGTGCGAAAGTAGCGGAGTCTTGAAAGCTGCAGCGCACAGGTCGCTGACAGCATGGCCGAATGGATAAGAACGCGTGTTCTTAAACATCTGGTGTGCTGAGGCCGAGGTAAGGGGTTCAACTCCTACACAGGACAGTTGGACTAAAATGTTGACCTATTGGTCTTGACTTCATTCATTCATTCAGTAGCATGTCCTTTGCAGAACCTCGCTCCCATAACAACCTTCCAGAACACCTCTCGACCATGAGCAGCAAGATGTCCCGCGTTCCATACACCCATCTGGAGATCATCCGCCACATCCTGCACAAATCATTGGCCTTCCTCTTCCTCTCTTCCCAGGCATATATTTTACTATTGTTCTCTCCAAACTTTTGTGACGTTTCAAGTGACCAAAATATTTCAATTTTCTTTGTTTGACTTGGGGACATGAATTACAAGTACCTCTGAAGTCGGAGTGGGTTCGCCTGATGGCCAGGGTCACTGTTAATAGTTAAAGCTAATCGACACTCAAACTTCAGCCCAGCACTACAAGATGTAAAGTGTCTGGACTACACTTGATTTCAAAGCGAGCCAGCGAAAGATAAAACAAATCAACAGTCAGGCTGAGGACATTGAACTGTGACGTAGATGTGGGGGTGGGGTACAGCTGACAGACAGTGCAGTCACATGAATACAAGTGGGTCACAATAATCGTGCAAACATTACTGAACTGTGACGTAGATGTGGGGGTGGGGTACAGCTGACAGACAGTGCAGTCACATGAATACAAGTGGGTCACAATAATCGTGCAAACATTACTGAACTGTGACGTAGATGTGGGGGTGGGGTACAGCTGACAGACAGTGCAGTCACATGAATACAAGTGGGTCACAATAATCGTGCAAACATTACTGAACTGTGACGTAGATGTGGGGGTGGGGTACAGCTGACAGACAGTGCAGTCACATGAATACAAGTGGGTCACAATAATCGTGCAAACATGACTGAACTGTGACGTAGATGTGGGGGTGGGGTACAGCTGACAGACAGTGCAGTCACATGAATACAAGTGGGTCACAATAATCGTGCAAACATTACTGAACTGTGACGTAGATGTGGGGGTGGGGTACAGCTGACAGACAGTGCAGTCACATGAATACAAGTGGGTCACAATAATCGTGCAAACATTACTGAACTGTGACGTAGATGTGGGGGTGGGGTACAGCTGACAGACAGTGCAGTCACATGAATACAAGTGGGTCACAATAATCGTGCAAACATGACTGAACTGTGACGTAGATGTGGGGGTGGGGTACAGCTGACAGACAGTGCAGTCACATGAATACAAGTGGGTCACAATAATCGTGCAAACATTACTGAACTGTGACGTAGATGTGGGGGTGGGGTACAGCTGACAGACAGTGCAGTCACATGAATACAAGTGGGTCACAATAATCGTGCAAACATGACTGAACTGTGACGTAGATGTGGGGGTGGGGTACAGCTGACAGACAGTGCAGTCACATGAATACAAGTGGGTCACAATAATCGTGCAAACATTACTGAACTGTGACGTAGATGTGGGGGTGGGGTACAGCTGACAGACAGTGCAGTCACATGAATACAAGTGGGTCACAATAATCGTGCAAACATTACTGAACTGTGACGTAGATGTGGGGGTGGGGTACAGCTGACAGACAGTGCAGTCACATGAATACAAGTGGGTCACAATAATCGTGCAAACATTACTGAACTGTGACGTAGATGTGGGGGTGGGGTACAGCTGACAGACAGTGCAGTCACATGAATACAAGTGGGTCACAATAATCGTGCAAACATTACTGAACTGTGACGTAGATGTGGGGGTGGGGTACAGCTGACAGACAGTGGAGTCACATGAATACAAGTGGGTCACAATAATCGTGCAAACATTACTGAACTGTGACATAGATGTGGGGGTGGGGGATACAGCTGACAGACAGTGCAGTCACATGAATACAAGTGGGTCATAATAATCGTGCAAACATTACTGAACTGTGACATAGATGTGGGGGTGGGGTACAGCTGACAGACAGTGCAGTCACATGAATACAAGTGGGTCACAATAATCGTGCAAACATTACTGAACTGTGACGTAGATGTGGGGGTGGGGTACAGCTGACAGACAGTGCAGTCACATGAATACAAGTGGGTCACAATAATCGTGCAAACATTACTGAACTGTGACGTAGATGTGGGGGTGGGGTACAGCTGACAGACAGTGCAGTCACATGAATACAAGTGGGTCACAATAATCGTGCAAACATTACTGAATTGTGACGTAGATGTGGGGGTGGGGTACAGCTGACAGACAGTGCAGTCACATGAATACAAGTGGGTCACAATAATCGTGCAAACATTACTGAACTGTGACATAGATGTGGGGGTGGGGTACAGCTGACAGACAGTGCAGTCACATGAATACAAGTGGGTCACAATAATCGTGCAAACATTACTGAACTGTGACGTAGATGTGGGGGTGGGATACAACTGACAGACAGTGCAGTCACATGAATACAAGTGGGTCACAATAATCGTGCAAACATTACTGAACTGTGACGTAGATGTGGGGGTGGGATACAACTGACAGACAGTGCAGTCACATGAATACAAGTGGGTCACAATAATCGTGCAAACATTACTGAACTGTGACGTAGATGTGGGGTTGGGATACAACTGACAGACAGTGCAGTCACATGAATACAAGTGGGTCACAATAATCGTGCAAACATTACTGAACTGTGACGTAGATGTGGAGGTGGGATACAACTGACAGACAGTGCAGTCACATGAATACAAGTGGGTCACAATAATCGTGCAAACATTACTGAACTGTGACGTAGATGTGGGGGTGGGGTACAGCTGACAGACAGTGCAGTCACATGAATACAAGTGGGTCACAATAATCGTGCAAACATTACTGAACTGTGACGTAGATGTGGGGGTGGGGTACAGCTGACAGACAGTGCAGTCACATGAATACAAGTGGGTCACAATAATCGTGCAAACATTACTGAACTGTGACGTAGATGTGGGGGTGGGGTACAGCTGACAGACAGTGCAGTCACATGAATACAAGTGGGTCACAATAATCGTGCAAACATGACTGAACTGTGACGTAGATGTGGGGGTGGGGTACAGCTGACAGACAGTGCAGTCACATGAATACAAGTGGGTCACAATAATCGTGCAAACATTACTGAACTGTGACGTAGATGTGGGGGTGGGGTACAGCTGACAGACAGTGCAGTCACATGAATACAAGTGGGTCACAATAATCGTGCAAACATGACTGAACTGTGACGTAGATGTGGGGGTGGGGTACAGCTGACAGACAGTGCAGTCACATGAATACAAGTGGGTCACAATAATCGTGCAAACATTACTGAACTGTGACGTAGATGTGGGGGTGGGGTACAGCTGACAGACAGTGCAGTCACATGAATACAAGTGGGTCACAATAATCGTGCAAACATTACTGAACTGTGACGTAGATGTGGGGGTGGGGTACAGCTGACAGACAGTGCAGTCACATGAATACAAGTGGGTCACAATAATCGTGCAAACATTACTGAACTGTGACGTAGATGTGGGGGTGGGGTACAGCTGACAGACAGTGCAGTCACATGAATACAAGTGGGTCACAATAATCGTGCAAACATTACTGAACTGTGACGTAGATGTGGGGGTGGGGTACAGCTGACAGACAGTGGAGTCACATGAATACAAGTGGGTCACAATAATCGTGCAAACATTACTGAACTGTGACATAGATGTGGGGGTGGGGGATACAGCTGACAGACAGTGCAGTCACATGAATACAAGTGGGTCACAATAATCGTGCAAACATTACTGAACTGTGACATAGATGTGGGGGTGGGGTACAGCTGACAGACAGTGCAGTCACATGAATACAAGTGGGTCACAATAATCGTGCAAACATTACTGAACTGTGACGTAGATGTGGGGGTGGGGTACAGCTGACAGACAGTGCAGTCACATGAATACAAGTGGGTCACAATAATCGTGCAAACATTACTGAACTGTGACGTAGATGTGGGGGTGGGGTACAGCTGACAGACAGTGCAGTCACATGAATACAAGTGGGTCACAATAATCGTGCAAACATTACTGAATTGTGACGTAGATGTGGGGGTGGGGTACAGCTGACAGACAGTGCAGTCACATGAATACAAGTGGGTCACAATAATCGTGCAAACATTACTGAACTGTGACATAGATGTGGGGGTGGGGTACAGCTGACAGACAGTGCAGTCACATGAATACAAGTGGGTCACAATAATCGTGCAAACATTACTGAACTGTGACGTAGATGTGGGGGTGGGATACAACTGACAGACAGTGCAGTCACATGAATACAAGTGGGTCACAATAATCGTGCAAACATTACTGAACTGTGACGTAGATGTGGGGGTGGGATACAACTGACAGACAGTGCAGTCACATGAATACAAGTGGGTCACAATAATCGTGCAAACATTACTGAACTGTGACGTAGATGTGGGGTTGGGATACAACTGACAGACAGTGCAGTCACATGAATACAAGTGGGTCACAATAATCGTGCAAACATTACTGAACTGTGACGTAGATGTGGGGGTGGGATACAACTGACAGACAGTGCAGTCACATGAATACAAGTGGGTCACAATAATCGTGCAAACATGACTGAACTGTGACGTAGATGTGGGGGTGGGGTACAGCTGACAGACAGTGGAGTCACATGAATACAAGTGGGTCACAATAATCGTGCAAACAATACTGAACTGTGACATAGATGTGGGGGTGGGGGATACAGCTGACAGACAGTGCAGTCACATGAATACAAGTGGGTCACAATAATCGTGCAAACATTACTGAACTGTGACGTAGATGTGGGGGTGGGGTACAGCTGACAGACAGTGCAGTCACATGAATACAAGTGGGTCACAATAATCGTGCAAACATGACTGAACTGTGACGTAGATGTGGGGGTGGGGTACAGCTGACAGACAGTGCAGTCACATGAATACAAGTGGGTCACAATAATCGTGCAAACATGACTGAACTGTGACGTAGATGTGGGGGTGGGGTACAACTGACAGACAGTGGAGTCACATGAATACAAGTGGGTCACAATAATCGTGCAAACATGACTGAACTGTGACGTAGATGTGGGGGTGGGGTACAACTGACAGACAGTGCAGTCACATGAATACAAGTGGGTCACAATAATCGTGCAAACATTACTGAACTGTGACGTAGATGTGGGGGTGGGGTACAGCTGACAGACAGTGCAGTCACATGAATACAAGTGGGTCACAATAATCGTGCAAACATGACTGAACTGTGACGTAGATGTGGGGGTGGGGTACAACTGACAGACAGTGCAGTCACATGAATACAAGTGGGTCACAATAATCGTGCAAACATGACTGAACTGTGACGTAGATGTGGGGGTGGGGTACAACTGACAGACAGTGCAGTCACATGAATACAAGTGGGTCACAATAATCGTGCAAACATGTCACAGATACTGAAAGGAACAATCGTTCACGTATACATTTATCAAAGAAAGTAGCGATTAACAAATGTACGTATTATTATGCTCCCTTCACAAAGAGAGACAGAGAGATAGAGAGAGAGAAAGAGAGAGAGAGAGCGAGAGAGACTTGGGGGGGGGGGAGGAATAACACTTTGTAGTGACATTTTAAAAATATTCTGCATATGTTTCGTCAGATGTTTATTACTCCTCCATCTTCTACTTTCACAAACTAGTGAGTTAATAATGATACTGTTGCGTTGCCTATTCTTGTCGTTTTTATGAAAGTGAAACAGCAGAACACACTTTGGTGATATATTATGTGAAGATATCTCTCAGAGGTATGTCCAGTCCTCGTCTCAACACCATACCACCCGGAGAAGACTCTGTTCGTAGATCACAAGACAATGACAGATGAGATCAGACATGGTGACTGGGGAAGCAAGAAAACACTGTATAGAGATCTCACCAAGACAATGACAGACAATATCACAACAAGACAATGGCAGACGAGATCTGGTATATTGAATGGGGACGCAAGAAAACACTGTATAGAGATCACACCAAGACAATGGCCGACAATATCACAACAAGACAGTCGCAGACGAGATCAGACAGGGTGCCTGGGGAAACAAGAAAACACTGTATAGAGATCACACCAAGACAAGGGCCGACAATATCACAACAAGACAGTGGCAGACGAGATCAGACATGGTGCCTGGGGAAACAAGAAAACACTGTATAGAGATCACACCAAGACAATGGCCGACAATATCACAAAAATACAGTGGGAGACACGATCAGACATGGTGACAGGGAAACATGCAAGAAAACATGATGTTGTCAACAGATGTTCACTGACAGACACCGAGTCATGTGGTACTCCCACGTGACTAGGCCATCCCCAAACAGCCACTGGCACACACTATTCGCATGTAAACATAGCGGACAGATAGTCAAGTGGCTTAGAGTAAAACCTCCGCCTCTAAATGAAACAGAAATGATTCGATTAACGGAATTAACGATATGTCGTTGTACAAAATAAAGAGAAGGGTGGTATGTTCCACGGACGGTGGGTTAGGCGTCTATCCAACTCCTACAGGATGAACAACTAGCACATATTGCTTGGAACAAGCAAGAGCAGACCGAACATACCAACCCATCAAATCATGTTTTGTATAGAAGTATGCGTCATGGCACGGAAGGGAGTCAACACACGAATTGGTCCATGCCATCGGAGATCGCAATTTTTGGAGAGGAATGGAGGCCCACGCCAGCCGACAAGGCACTGGATGATGATAATGATGATGATGATGATAGATGTGATTCTACCGAGGTCCTGTGTGTTGCCGGGGCCCATAAGGGAACCAAAGAATAGCAACACTGTCACCATGCATGTCGTAAGAGGCGACTAAGGAGGCTTGATGGTTCCGTCGCCCTGCTACTGAGTGAGTGCGTGGCGCGACACTGTGAGCTGTGGGTTTCGTGTGAAATGCTTTTGAATCTGACCGAGGTTTTTTGGAACGTGATTGCATGTTCTGAGCGATGCCACTACCCTCGACGATGAACTGTGTTTTCGTGGAGGACTTTTGTGTTGGCATTCTGGCGACGACATTATCATTATGTACAGTGAAATGTTTTTACATCTGCCTGAGGAAACATCTAGAAACGGAACAAACAACATCTAGAAATATCTAGAATGTGTAGGTGATCATCTAAGAAAACATCCGGATGGGAAAATGGCTGCCGCATCCACCGAAGGTGGGCTGTTTGGTTTCGTGGAGGGCTTTTGTGTTGGCATTCTGGCGACGGCATTGTTAAACATCTGAAAACGGAACGGAGAACATCTAGTGGTGTCTAGACTGTGGGTGAATATTCAGGAAACATCCGGATGGGAAAATGACTGCCGTTTCCATCAGAGATGAACTGTGTGTTTCGTGGGGGACTATTGTTTTGTGTTGACATTCTGGCAGCAGCATTATGCACAATGTACCTGTGCGGGCGTTGTTTGTCGAGGATCCTGTCTTTTCCACTTTTCACATTGGCCAGTGGGGAGCATTTTGTGTGATATTCACTGGCACAGGAACAGAGCATAATGGGGACGACCCGTTGCTGTGAAGTTGGAACCGCGACTAACCAACCAACCAACCAACCAACCAACCAACCAACCAACCAACCAACCAACTAACTAACTAATTGATTGATTGATTGATTGATTTAGGAACCGACATCACAACATTCGGGGCATTCCCATAAGCGCTCCGTCCCCATCCTCAGAAGCCAGCGAAGAGTTCCAATCCCAATAGTACCAGCAACAATCTGATTATATGTGCGTCTCGCCTTTCCTCTAAGCGTCGAGCATCGGCCAGATTCCCTCGTCACTCCACGCTGTCGCATTCTTGCCAGACCATGGTGATCCATTTGCTCCTCCGAGGTGTACACGTGCTCCCACAAGGCCGCAACGACGTCTGCTTTATCATGCATAATACTCCACCAAGTTTTGCAGAGCCAGCCAATCTGTCTGCTTGTTCATTCCCCAACACACCAGGAGGCCCCGGAGAAAATATCCAGACGATGCTTGCCACCCGTGACTTCCGAAGCGAATCAAGCCACTCGGCACGAAGCTTGCCAGTCCTCACCCTACTCAGCATGCTTTCTGAGTCAGTTACAATCACGATGTGTGTGTGTGTATCGTATTCTCCATCCTGCGGAAAGCTGCACTGACTGCCTCCACCTCCATTCTTAAGCTAGATGTTGTGGTATCATATGCCAAGCTCTCTTGCACCAAACGTCGACCATTAGCCTTTGCCAAGAAACCCCAGGCACTTCTACTACCTCTAAACATCGAACCATCTATGTAGATAATGACATCACCCGAGCGAGCATTATCCTGAATTAGTTGCTGGATTTCCACTTCCGTGGCCCCTGCTGGCCACTCCCTGCACTCCCGGCTCAATGTGATTATAACTCTGCACAAGTCTGACTGCTCCGCTGGCACTCTGACCCACTCCTCTCCTCGCCTAATGTTCTCCAAGGGGTACACCTGTCTGATCGTATCCTCCGCCTGAGCCATCCATAATTTCCCTCTTATCAGTCGCTGGCCCTTAACTGCGTCCAGCGCCTCATGCAACGGGTGATCTGTGTCAGCAGCTACTTTGAGGTATGCCTTCGCCTGTAATACCTTGAGCCTACCAGCAACAGTCAGTAAACCAAGGATGTACCGAATACACATCATTGGGGTGTCTCTGGTGCACCCCAGAATGACCCGCATGGCCTCGTTCTGTATGCGCTCCAATCTCACCAGCTGACTCGTTGAGACAATGAGCAGTCCTAGTCCACAATCAATTGCTGAGAGGATCAAGTGCTGGTATAGTCTGAAAAGCATTCTCTGCTCTATGTTCATTGCAGCCATAGTTTTAAGTGCGTTGAGTCCCTTTTGAGATCTTGTCACAACCTCAATATCCCCACCATAGTCCTAATCACACCCTCCACAAAATTTGAAGGGGCCACTTGACCACTTGACCACCTTTTGACCACCTCTTACATTATCGCTCACTTTACCAACACCATAGTGTTAATCACAACCTCCTCTACACTTTAAGGGGTCACTTGACTACCCCTTGACCACTTGACCACCTCTTGGGCCAGCCACCAACAACAACCGATAGTTGTTGTCCTAAGAGCAGTACCATGGGTTCCTTCTTCAAACCCAAGTCACAACACATCTAAAAAGAACTACGGGGACCCATGCGGGCGAGAACCCTCTAAAGATTACTAATAACCGCTACCCACCCCATATCAACTAATGACACTAAGCCATACCCACTACAACCAATAATATCGACCATCTTTACTTTTCAAGGTTTTCATTTGTAGCCCGTTGGATGATAGTGAATAAACCACTACGACCCTCTACAGACCATATACCCGCCATATTTACTTATGAATCCCCTCTTAAGACTCACATCACAACCCATCTACAACCACCAACCGCTGCTGTCGGGACCCTGCGGTCGGGACCCTAAAACAGTGGAATATTTATTAGTAGTGGTAACAGTAGTACAATGGGTTCGAACCCTTATGGGTCCCTGGTGTCATGTGGATCTTGGGTCTGAGATTCGAACCCACAAAATAGTAGCATTGGTATTAGTAGTCGTTATTATCCCAAGTCACAAAGCATACACAGGGACCCCATGGGAACCCGTGCCGTCCGGACCCCGTGCGGTTGGGATCGCTGTGGTCGGGACCCTGCGGTCAGGACCCTAAACAACAGTGGCAACTTAACATACATTACTACTTATAACTCATTTTCTGTTACCTGCCATTCTATCCCAATGTCGGTTTCTTGTCATTCTATGCCATTATCGGTTTCCTGCCATTCAATCGTTATCTGCTTCCTGCCATTCTATCATTATCTGTTTCCTGTACTTCAGTCAATAATTGTTTCCTGCCATTCTATCAAATTGTCTGTTTCCTGCCATTGTATTCCATTATCTGTTTCCTGCAATTATATCCCATTGTCTGTTTCCTGCCATTCTAACCCATTATCTATTTCCTGCCATTCTATCATTATCTGTTTCCTGCCATTCTATCATTATGTGTTTCCCGTCATTCTATCTCATTATCTGTTTCCTGTCATTCTATCCCATTATCTGTTTCCTGTCATTCCATCCCATTATTTGTTTCCTGCCATTGTATTCCATTATCTCTTTCCTGCTATTCTATCAAATTATCTGTTTCCTGCCAGTCTATCATTATTTGTTTCCTGCCAGTCTATCATTATTTGTTTCCTGTCATTCTATCCCATTATCTGTTTCCTGTCACTCAATCCCATTATCTGTTTCCTACCATTCTAACCCATTATCTATTTCCTGCCATTCTATCATTATCTATTTCCTGCCATTCTATCATTATCTGTTTCCTGCCATTCTATCATTATTTGTTTCCTGTCATTCTATCCCATTATCTGTTTCCTGTCATTCAATCCCATTATTTGTTTCCTGTCATTCTATCATTATTTGTTTCCTTTCATTCTATCATTATTTGGTTCCTGTCATTCTATCCCATTATGTTTCCTGCCATTCTATACCATTATTTGTTTCCTTCCATTCTATCCCATTATCTCTTTCCTGCCATTCTATCCCATTATCTCTTTCCTTCCATTCTATCCCATTATCTGTTTCCTGTCATTCAATCCCATTAATTATTTCCTGTCATTCAATCCCATTATCTGTTTCCTACCATTCTAACCCATTATCTATTTCCTGTCATTCTATCATTATCTATTTCCTGCCATTCTATCATTATTTGTTTCCTGCCATTCTATCATTATTTATTTCCTTTCATTCTATCCCATTATCTGTTTCCTGTCATTCTATCCCATTATCTGTTTCCTGTCATTACATCCCATTACTTGTTTCCTGCCATTGTATTCCATGATCTCTTTCCTGCTATTCTATCAAATTATCTGTTTCCTGCCAGTCTATCATTATTTGTTTCCTTTCATTCTATCATTATTTGTGTTCTGTCATTCTATCCCATTATGTTTCCTGCCATTCTATATCATTATCTGTTTCCTACCATTCTATCCCATTATGTTTCCTGCCATTCTATATCATTATCTGTTTCCTGCCATTCTATCCCATTATGTTTCCTGCCATTCTATCCCATTATCTGTTTCCTGTCATTCTATCCCATTATCTGTGTCCTGCCATTCTATCCCATTATCTGTTTCCTGTCATTCTATCCCATTATCTGTTTCCTGCCATTCTAACTCATTATCTCTTCCCTGCCATTCTTTCATTATCTGTTTCCTGCCATTCTTTCATTATCTGTTTCCTGCCATTCTATCCTATTATCTGTTTCCTGATATTCTATCACATTATCTGTTTCCTGCCATTCTTTCATTATCTGTTTCCTGCCATTCTATCCCATTATCTGTTTCCTGACATTCTATCCCATTATCTGTTTCCGGCCATTCTATCCCATTATCTGTTTCCTGCCATTCTATCCCATTATCTGTTTCTTGACATTCTATCCCATTATCTGTTTCCTGACATTATATCCCATTATCTGTTTCCTGCCATTCTTTCATTATCTGTTTCCTGCTATTCTATCCCATTATCTGTTTCCTGACATTCTATCGCATTATCTGTTTCCTGCCATTCTAACCCATTATCTCTTTCATGCCATTCTTTCATTATCTGTTTCCTGCCATTCTAACCCAATCTCTATTTCCTGAAATTCTATCCATTTATCTGCTTCCTGCCAATCTATCATTATTTATTTCCTGCCATTCTGTCCCAGATTTGTATTGAAGAAATGGCAAACTACTGAATGTTAACTTGCCCAGAGAATCATCCCTGGATTGTAGTTGATGGCAACGTCCCGCGGAAGTCGTGCATCTGTTGTTTTTTTTTATACGTACTGAGACAAGGACAGCATGAGGACGTATATCTGTATACCGTTATACAATACACAAGATATCACATGTTTCTGTACCTATATACCGTGATACAATACACAAGATGTCACATGTTGCTGTACCTGTATACCGTGATACAATACACAAGATATCACATGTTGCTGTACCTATATACCGTGATACAATACACAAGATATCACATGTTTCTGTACCTATATACCGTGATACAATACACAAGATATCACATGTTGCTGTACCTGTATACCGTGATACAATACACAAGATATCACATGTTGCTGTACCTATATACCGTGATACAATACACAAGATATCACATGTTGCTGTACCTGTATACCGTGATACAATACACAAGATATCACATGTTTCTGTACCTATATACCGTGATACAATACACAAGATATCACATGTTGCTGTACCTGTACACCGTGATACAATACACAAGATATCACATGTTGCTGTACCTATATACCGTGATACAATACACAAGATATCACATGTTGCTGTACCTGTATACCGTGATACAAAACAAAAGATATCACATGTTGCTGTACCTCTATAACGTGATACAATACACAAGATATCACATGTTGCTGTACCTCTATACCGTAATACAATACACAAGATGTCACATGTTGCTGTACCTGTATACCGTGATACAATACACAAGATATCACATGTTGCTGTACCTATATACCGTGATACAATACACAAGATATCACATGTTGCTGTACCTGTATACCGTGATACAATACACAAGATATCACATGTTGCTGTACCTCTATACCGTGATACAATACACAAGATGTCACATGTTGCTGTACCTGTATACCGTGATACAATACACAAGATATCACATGTTGCTGTACCTATATACCGTGATACAATACACAAGATATCACATGTTTCTGTACCTATATACCGTGATACAATACACAAGACATCACATGTTGCTGTACCTGTATACCGTGATACAATACACAAGATATCACATGTTGCTATACCTGTATACCGTGATACAATACACAAGATATCACATGTTTCTGTACCTATATACCGTGATACAATACACAAGATATCACATGTTGCTGTACCTATATACCGTGATACAATACACAAGATATCACATGTTGCTGTACCTATATACCGTGATACAATACACAAGATATCACATGTTGCTGTACCTGTATACCGTGATACAATACACAAGATATCACATGTTGCTGTACCTGTATACCGTGATACAATACACAAGATATCACATGTTGCTGTACCTGTATACCGTGATACAATACACAAGATATCACATGTTGCTGTACCTGTATACCGTGATACAATACACAAGATATCACATGTTGCTGTACCTCTATACCGTGATACAATACACAAGATATCACATGTTGCTATACCTGTATACCGTGATACAATACACAAGATATCACATGTTACTGTACCTATACACCGTGATACAATACACAAGATATCACATGTTGCTGTACCTGTATACCGTGATACAATACACAAGATATCACATGTTTCTGTACCTGTATACCGTGATACAATACACAAGATATCACATGTTTCTGTACCTGTATACCGTGATACAATACACAAGATATCACATGTTGCTGTACCTCTGTACCGTGATACAATACAAAAGATATCACATGTTGCTGTACCTCTGTACCGTGATACAATACACAAGATATCACATGTTGCTGTACTTGTATACCGTGATACAATACACAAGATATCACATGTTGCTGTACCTCTGTACCGTGATACAATACACAAGATATCACATGTTGCTGTACCTCTGTACCGTGATACAATACACAAGATGTCACATGTTGCTGTACCTGTATACCGTGATACAATACACAAGATATCACATGTTGCTGTACCTGTATACCGCGATACAATACACAAGATATCACATGTTGCTGTACCTGTATACCGCGATACAATACACAAGATATCACATGTTGCTGTACCTGTATACCGTGATACAATACACAAGATATCACATGTTGCTGTACCTGTATACCGTGATACAATACACAAGATATCACATGTTGCTGTACCTATATACCGTGTTACAATACACAAGATATCACATGTTGCTGTACCTGTATACCGTGATACAATACACAAGATATCACATGTTTCTGTACCTATATACCGTGATACAATACACAAGATATCACATGTTGCTGTACCTGTATACCGTGATACAATACACAAGATATCACATGTTGCTGTACCTCTGTACCGCGATACAATACACAAGATATCACATGTTGCTGTACCTGTATACCGTGATACAATACACAAGATATCACATGTTGCTGTACCTGTATACCGTGATACAATACACAAGATATCACATGTTTCTGTACCTATATACCGTGATACAATACACAAGATATCACATGTTGCTGTACCTGTATACCGTGATACAATACACAAGATATCACATGTTGCTGTACCTGTACACCGTGATACAATACACAAGATATCACATGTTGCTGTACCTATATACCGTGATACAATACACAAGATATCACATGTTGCTGTACCTGTATACCGTGATACAATACAAAAGATATCACATGTTGCTGTACCTCTATACCGTGATACAATACACAAGATATCACATGTTGCTGTACCTCTATACCGTGATACAATACACAAGATGTCACATGTTGCTGTACCTGTATACCGTGATACAATACACAAGATATCACATGTTGCTGTACCTATATACCGTGATACAATACACAGGATATCACATGTTGCTGTACCTGTATACCGTGATACAATACACAAGATATCACATGTTGCTGTACCTCTATACCGTGATACAATACACAAGATGTCACATGTTGCTGTACCTGTATACCGTGATACAATACACAAGATATCACATGTTGCTGTACCTATATACCGTGATACAATACACAAGATATCACATGTTTCTGTACCTATATACCGTGATACAATACACAAGATATCACATGTTGCTGTACCTGTATACCGTGATACAATACACAAGATATCACATGTTGCTGTACCTGTATACCGTGATACAATACACAAGATATCACATGTTTCTGTACCTATATACCGTGATACAATACACAAGATATCACATGTTGCTGTACCTATATACCGTGATACAATACACAAGATATCACATGTTGCTGTACTTATATACCGTGATACAATACACAAGATATCACATGTTGCTGTACCTGTATACCGTGATACAATACACAAGATATCACATGTTGCTGTACCTGTATACCGTGATACAATACACAAGATATCACATGTTGCTGTACCTGTATACCGTGATACAATACACAAGATATCACATGTTGCTGTACCTGTATACCGTGATACAATACACAAGATATCACATGTTGCTGTACCTGTATACCGTGATACAATACACAAGATATCACATGTTGCTGTACCTCTATACCGTGATACAATACACAAGATATCACATGTTGCTATACCTGTATACCGTGATACAATACACAAGATATCACATGTTACTGTACCTATATACCGTGATACAATACACAAGATATCACATGTTGCTGTACCTGTATACCGTGATACAATACACAAGATATCACATGTTTCTGTACCTGTATACCGTGATACAATACACAAGATATCACATGATTCTGTACCTGTATACCGTGATACAATACACAAGATATCACATGTTGCTGTACCTGTATACCGTGATACAATACACAAGATATCACATGTTTCTGTACCTATATACCGTGATACAATACACAAGATATCACATGTTGCTGTACCTATATACCGTGATACAATACACAAGATATCACATGTTGCTGTACTTATATACCGTGATACAATACACAAGATATCACATGTTGCTGTACCTGTATACCGTGATACAATACACAAGATATCACATGTTGCTGTACCTGTATACCGTGATACAATACACAAGATATCACATGTTGCTGTACCTGTATACCGTGATACAATACACAAGATATCACATGTTGCTGTACCTGTATACCGTGATACAATACACAAGATATCACATGTTGCTGTACCTGTATACCGTGATACAATACACAAGATATCACATGTTGCTGTACCTCTATACCGTGATACAATACACAAGATATCACATGTTGCTATACCTGTATACCGTGATACAATACACAAGATATCACATGTTACTGTACCTATATACCGTGATACAATACACAAGATATCACATGTTGCTGTACCTGTATACCGTGATACAATACATAAGATATCACATGTTTCTGTACCTGTATACCGTGATACAATACACAAGATATCACATGATTCTGTACCTGTATACCGTGATACAATACACAAGATATCACATGTTGCTGTACCTCTGTACCGTGATCCAATACAAAAGATATCACATGTTGCTGTACCTCTGTACCGTGATACAATACACAAGATATCACATGTTGCTGTACCTGTATACCGTGATACAATACACAAGATATCACATGTTTCTGTACCTGTATACCGTGATACAATACACAAGATATCACATGATTCTGTACCTGTATACCGTGATACAATACACAAGATATCACATGTTGCTGTACCTCTGTACCGTGATACAATACAAAAGATATCACATGTTGCTGTACCTCTGTACCGTGATACAATACACAAGATATCACATGTTGCTGTACCTGTATACCGTGATACAATACACAAGATATCACATGTTGCTGTACCTCTGTACCGTGATACAATACACAAGATATCACATGTTGCTGTACCTCTGTACCGTGATACAATACACAAGATGTCACATGTTGCTGTACCTATATACCGTGATACAATACACAAGATATCACATGTTGCTGTACTTATATACCGTGATACAATACACAAGATATCACATGTTGCTGTACCTGTATACCGTGATACAATACACAAGATATCACATGTTGCTGTACCTGTATACCGTGATACAATACACAAGATATCACATGTTGCTGTACCTGTATACCGTGATACAATACACAAGATATCACATGTTGCTGTACCTGTATACCGTGATACAATACACAAGATATCACATGTTGCTGTACCTGTATACCGTGATACAATACACAAGATATCACATGTTGCTGTACCTCTATACCGTGATACAATACACAAGATATCACATGTTGCTATACCTGTATACCGTGATACAATACACAAGATATCACATGTTACTGTACCTATATACCGTGATACAATACACAAGATATCACATGTTGCTGTACCTGTATACCGTGATACAATACACAAGATATCACATGTTTCTGTACCTGTATACCGTGATACAATACACAAGATATCACATGATTCTGTACCTGTATACCGTGATACAATACACAAGATATCACATGTTGCTGTACCTGTATACCGTGATACAATACAAAAGATATCACATGTTGCTGTACCTCTATACCGTGATACAATACACAAGATATCACATGTTGCTGTACCTCTATACCGTGATACAATACACAAGATGTCACATGTTGCTGTACCTGTATACCGTGATACAATACACAAGATATCACATGTTGCTGTACCTATATACCGTGATACAATACACAAGATATCACATGTTGCTGTACCTGTATACCGTGATACAATACACAAGATATCACATGTTGCTGTACCTCTATACCGTGATACAATACACAAGATGTCACATGTTGCTGTACCTGTATACCGTGATACAATACACAAGATATCACATGTTGCTGTACCTATATACCGTGATACAATACACAAGATATCACATGTTTCTGTACCTATATACCGTGATACAATACACAAGATATCACATGTTGCTGTACCTGTATACCGTGATACAATACACAAGATATCACATGTTGCTGTACCTGTATACCGTGATACAATACACAAGATATCACATGTTGCTGTACCTCTATACCGTGATACAATACACAAGATATCACATGTTGCTGTACCTATATACCGTGATACAATACACAAGATATCACATGTTTCTGTACCTATATACCGTGATACAATACACAAGATATCACATGTTGCTGTACCTGTATACCGTGATACAATACACAAGATATCACATGTTGCTGTACCTGTATACCGTGATACAATACACAAGATATCACATGTTTCTGTACCTATATACCGTGATACAATACACAAGATATCACATGTTGCTGTACCTATATACCGTGATACAATACACAAGATATCACATGTTGCTGTACTTATATACCGTGATACAATACACAAGATATCACATGTTGCTGTACCTGTATACCGTGATACAATACACAAGATATCACATGTTGCTGTACCTGTATACCGTGATACAATACACAAGATATCACATGTTGCTGTACCTGTATACCGTGATACAATACACAAGATATCACATGTTGCTGTACCTCTATACCGTGATACAATACACAAGATATCACATGTTGCTATACCTGTATACCGTGATACAATACACAAGATATCACATGTTACTGTACCTATATACCGTGATACAATACACAAGATATCACATGTTGCTGTACCTGTATACCGTGATACAATACACAAGATATCACATGTTTCTGTACCTGTATACCGTGATACAATACACAAGATATCACATGATTCTGTACCTGTATACCGTGATACAATACACAAGATATCACATGTTGCTGTACCTCTGTACCGTGATACAATACAAAAGATATCACATGTTGCTGTACCTCTGTACCGTGATACAATACACAAGATATCACATGTTGCTGTACCTGTATACCGTGATACAATACACAAGATATCACATGTTGCTGTACCTCTGTACCGTGATACAATACACAAGATATCACATGTTGCTATACCTGTATACCGTGATACAATACACAAGATATCACATGTTACTGTACCTGTACACCGTGATACAATACACAAGATATCACATGTTGCTGTACCTATATACCGTGATACAATACACAAGATATCACATGTTGCTGTACCTGTATACCGTGATACAATACAAAAGATATCACATGTTGCTGTACCTCTATACCGTGATACAATACACAAGATATCACATGTTGCTGTACCTCTATACCGTGATACAATACACAAGATGTCACATGTTGCTGTACCTGTATACCGTGATACAATACACAAGATATCACATGTTGCTGTACCTATATACCGTGATACAATACACAAGATATCACATGTTGCTGTACCTGTATACCGTGATACAATACACAAGATATCACATGTTGCTGTACCTCTATACCGTGATACAATACACAAGATATCACATGTTGCTGTACCTGTATACCGTGATACAATACACAAGATATCACATGTTGCTGTACCTATATACCGTGATACAATACACAAGATATCACATGTTTCTGTACCTATATACCGTGATACAATACACAAGATATCACATGTTGCTGTACCTGTATACCGTGATACAATACACAAGATATCACATGTTGCTGTACCTGTATACCGTGATACAATACACAAGATATCACATGTTGCTGTACCTCTATACCGTGATACAATACACAAGATATCACATGTTGCTGTACCTATATACCGTGATACAATACACAAGATATCACATGTTTCTGTACCTATATACCGTGATACAATACACAAGATATCACATGTTGCTGTACCTGTATACCGTGATACAATACACAAGATATCACATGTTGCTGTACCTGTATACCGTGATACAATACACAAGATATCACATGTTTCTGTACCTATATACCGTGATACAATACACAAGATATCACATGTTGCTGTACCTATATACCGTGATACAATACACAAGATATCACATGTTGCTGTACTTATATACCGTGATACAATACACAAGATATCACATGTTGCTGTACCTGTATACCTTGATACAATACACAAGATATCACATGTTGCTGTACCTGTATACCGTGATACAATACACAAGATATCACATGTTGCTGTACCTGTATACCGTGATACAATACACAAGATATCACATGTTGCTGTACCTGTATACCGTGATACAATACACAAGATATCACATGTTTCTGTACCTATATACCGTGATACAATACACAAGATATCACATGTTGCTGTACCTATATACCGTGATACAATACACAAGATATCACATGTTGCTGTACTTATATACCGTGATACAATACACAAGATATCACATGTTGCTGTACCTGTATACCGTGATACAATACACAAGATATCACATGTTGCTGTACCTGTATACCGTGATACAATACACAAGATATCACATGTTGCTGTACCTGTATACCGTGATACAATACACAAGATATCACATGTTGCTGTACCTCTATACCGTGATACAATACACAAGATATCACATGTTGCTATACCTGTATACCGTGATACAATACACAAGATATCACATGTTACTGTACCTATATACCGTGATACAATACACAAGATATCACATGTTGCTGTACCTGTATACCGTGATACAATACACAAGATATCACATGTTTCTGTACCTGTATACCGTGATACAATACACAAGATATCACATGATTCTGTACCTGTATACCGTGATACAATACACAAGATATCACATGTTGCTGTACCTCTGTACCGTGATACAATACAAAAGATATCACATGTTGCTGTACCTCTGTACCGTGATACAATACACAAGATATCACATGTTGCTGTACCTGTATACCGTGATACAATACACAAGATATCACATGTTGCTGTACCTCTGTACCGTGATACAATACACAAGATATCACATGTTGCTATACCTGTATACCGTGATACAATACACAAGATATCACATGTTACTGTACCTGTACACCGTGATACAATACACAAGATATCACATGTTGCTGTACCTATATACCGTGATACAATACACAAGATATCACATGTTGCTGTACCTGTATACCGTGATACAATACAAAAGATATCACATGTTGCTGTACCTCTATACCGTGATACAATACACAAGATATCACATGTTGCTGTACCTCTATACCGTGATACAATACACAAGATGTCACATGTTGCTGTACCTGTATACCGTGATACAATACACAAGATATCACATGTTGCTGTACCTATATACCGTGATACAATACACAAGATATCACATGTTGCTGTACCTGTATACCGTGATACAATACACAAGATATCACATGTTGCTGTACCTCTATACCGTGATACAATACACAAGATATCACATGTTGCTGTACCTGTATACCGTGATACAATACACAAGATATCACATGTTGCTGTACCTATATACCGTGATACAATACACAAGATATCACATGTTTCTGTACCTATATACCGTGATACAATACACAAGATATCACATGTTGCTGTACCTGTATACCGTGATACAATACACAAGATATCACATGTTGCTGTACCTGTATACCGTGATACAATACACAAGATATCACATGTTGCTGTACCTCTATACCGTGATACAATACACAAGATATCACATGTTGCTGTACCTATATACCGTGATACAATACACAAGATATCACATGTTTCTGTACCTATATACCGTGATACAATACACAAGATATCACATGTTGCTGTACCTGTATACCGTGATACAATACACAAGATATCACATGTTGCTGTACCTGTATACCGTGATACAATACACAAGATATCACATGTTTCTGTACCTATATACCGTGATACAATACACAAGATATCACATGTTGCTGTACCTATATACCGTGATACAATACACAAGATATCACATGTTGCTGTACTTATATACCGTGATACAATACACAAGATATCACATGTTGCTGTACCTGTATACCGTGATACAATACACAAGATATCACATGTTGCTGTACCTGTATACCGTGATACAATACACAAGATATCACATGTTGCTGTACCTGTATACCGTGATACAATACACAAGATATCACATGTTGCTGTACCTCTATACCGTGATACAATACACAAGATATCACATGTTGCTATACCTGTATACCGTGATACAATACACAAGATATCACATGTTACTGTACCTATATACCGTGATACAATACACAAGATATCACATGTTGCTGTACCTGTATACCGTGATACAATACACAAGATATCACATGTTTCTGTACCTGTATACCGTGATACAATACACAAGATATCACATGATTCTGTACCTGTATACCGTGATACAATACACAAGATATCACATGTTGCTGTACCTCTGTACCGTGATACAATACAAAAGATATCACATGTTGCTGTACCTCTGTACCGTGATACAATACACAAGATATCACATGTTGCTGTACCTGTATACCGTGATACAATACACAAGATATCACATGTTGCTGTACCTCTGTACCGTGATACAATACACAAGATATCACATGTTGCTGTACCTCTGTACCGTGATACAATACACAAGATGTCACATGTTGCTGTACCTGTATACCGTGATACAATACACAAGATATCACATGTTGCTGTACCTGTATACAGTGATACAATACACAAGATATCACATGTTGCTGTACCTGTATACCGTGATACAATACACAAGATATCACATGTTTCTGTACCTATATACCGTGATACAATACACAAGATATCACATGTTGCTGTACCTATATACCGTGATACAATACACAAGATATCACATGTTGCTGTACCTGTATACCGTGATACAATACACAAGATATCACATGTTGCTGTACCTGTACACCGTGATACAATACACAAGATATCACATGTTGCTGTACCTATATACCGTGATACAATACACAAGATATCACATGTTGCTGTACCTGTATACCGTGATACAATACAAAAGATATCACATGTTGCTGTACCTCTATACCGTGATACAATACACAAGATATCACATGTTGCTGTACCTCTATACCGTGATACAATACACAAGATGTCACATGTTGCTGTACCTGTATACCGTGATACAATACACAAGATATCACATGTTGCTGTACCTATATACCGTGATACAATACACAGGATATCACATGTTGCTGTACCTGTATACCGTGATACAATACACAAGATATCACATGTTGCTGTACCTCTATACCGTGATACAATACACAAGATGTCACATGTTGCTGTACCTGTATACCGTGATACAATACACAAGATATCACATGTTGCTGTACCTATATACCGTGATACAATACACAAGATATCACATGTTTCTGTACCTATATACCGTGATACAATACACAAGATATCACATGTTGCTGTACCTGTATACCGTGATACAATACACAAGATATCACATGTTGCTGTACCTGTATACCGTGATACAATACACAAGATATCACATGTTTCTGTACCTATATACCGTGATACAATACACAAGATATCACATGTTGCTGTACCTATATACCGTGATACAATACACAAGATATCACATGTTGCTGTACTTATATACCGTGATACAATACACAAGATATCACATGTTGCTGTACCTGTATACCGTGATACAATACACAAGATATCACATGTTGCTGTACCTGTATACCGTGATACAATACACAAGATATCACATGTTGCTGTACCTGTATACCGTGATACAATACACAAGATATCACATGTTGCTGTACCTGTATACCGTGATACAATACACAAGATATCACATGTTGCTGTACCTGTATACCGTGATACAATACACAAGATATCACATGTTGCTGTACCTCTATACCGTGATACAATACACAAGATATCACATGTTGCTATACCTGTATACCGTGATACAATACACAAGATATCACATGTTACTGTACCTATATACCGTGATACAATACACAAGATATCACATGTTGCTGTACCTGTATACCGTGATACAATACACAAGATATCACATGTTTCTGTACCTGTATACCGTGATACAATACACAAGATATCACATGATTCTGTACCTGTATACCGTGATACAATACACAAGATATCACATGTTGCTGTACCTGTATACCGTGATACAATACACAAGATATCACATGTTTCTGTACCTATATACCGTGATACAATACACAAGATATCACATGTTGCTGTACCTATATACCGTGATACAATACACAAGATATCACATGTTGCTGTACTTATATACCGTGATACAATACACAAGATATCACATGTTGCTGTACCTGTATACCGTGATACAATACACAAGATATCACATGTTGCTGTACCTGTATACCGTGATACAATACACAAGATATCACATGTTGCTGTACCTGTATACCGTGATACAATACACAAGATATCACATGTTGCTGTACCTGTATACCGTGATACAATACACAAGATATCACATGTTGCTGTACCTGTATACCGTGATACAATACACAAGATATCACATGTTGCTGTACCTCTATACCGTGATACAATACACAAGATATCACATGTTGCTATACCTGTATACCGTGATACAATACACAAAATATCACATGTTACTGTACCTATATACCGTGATACAATACACAAGATATCACATGTTGCTGTACCTGTATACCGTGATACAATACATAAGATATCACATGTTTCTGTACCTGTATACCGTGATACAATACACAAGATATCACATGATTCTGTACCTGTATACCGTGATACAATACACAAGATATCACATGTTGCTGTACCTCTGTACCGTGATCCAATACAAAAGATATCACATGTTGCTGTACCTCTGTACCGTGATACAATACACAAGATATCACATGTTGCTGTACCTGTATACCGTGATACAATACACAAGATATCACATGTTTCTGTACCTGTATACCGTGATACAATACACAAGATATCACATGATTCTGTACCTGTATACCGTGATACAATACACAAGATATCACATGTTGCTGTACCTCTGTACCGTGATACAATACAAAAGATATCACATGTTGCTGTACCTCTGTACCGTGATACAATACACAAGATATCACATGTTGCTGTACCTGTATACCGTGATACAATACACAAGATATCACATGTTGCTGTACCTCTGTACCGTGATACAATACACAAGATATCACATGTTGCTGTACCTCTGTACCGTGATACAATACACAAGATGTCACATGTTGCTGTACCTATATACCGTGATACAATACACAAGATATCACATGTTGCTGTACTTATATACCGTGATACAATACACAAGATATCACATGTTGCTGTACCTGTATACCGTGATACAATACACAAGATATCACATGTTGCTGTACCTGTATACCGTGATACAATACACAAGATATCACATGTTGCTGTACCTGTATACCGTGATACAATACACAAGATATCACATGTTGCTGTACCTGTATACCGTGATACAATACACAAGATATCACATGTTGCTGTACCTGTATACCGTGATACAATACACAAGATATCACATGTTGCTGTACCTCTATACCGTGATACAATACACAAGATATCACATGTTGCTATACCTGTATACCGTGATACAATACACAAGATATCACATGTTACTGTACCTATATACCGTGATACAATACACAAGATATCACATGTTGCTGTACCTGTATACCGTGATACAATACACAAGATATCACATGTTTCTGTACCTGTATACCGTGATACAATACACAAGATATCACATGATTCTGTACCTGTATACCGTGATACAATACACAAGATATCACATGTTGCTGTACCTGTATACCGTGATACAATACAAAAGATATCACATGTTGCTGTACCTCTATACCGTGATACAATACACAAGATATCACATGTTGCTGTACCTCTATACCGTGATACAATACACAAGATGTCACATGTTGCTGTACCTGTATACCGTGATACAATACACAAGATATCACATGTTGCTGTACCTATATACCGTGATACAATACACAAGATATCACATGTTGCTGTACCTGTATACCGTGATACAATACACAAGATATCACATGTTGCTGTACCTCTATACCGTGATACAATACACAAGATGTCACATGTTGCTGTACCTGTATACCGTGATACAATACACAAGATATCACATGTTGCTGTACCTATATACCGTGATACAATACACAAGATATCACATGTTTCTGTACCTATATACCGTGATACAATACACAAGATATCACATGTTGCTGTACCTGTATACCGTGATACAATACACAAGATATCACATGTTGCTGTACCTGTATACCGTGATACAATACACAAGATATCACATGTTGCTGTACCTCTATACCGTGATACAATACACAAGATATCACATGTTGCTGTACCTATATACCGTGATACAATACACAAGATATCACATGTTTCTGTACCTATATACCGTGATACAATACACAAGATATCACATGTTGCTGTACCTGTATACCGTGATACAATACACAAGATATCACATGTTGCTGTACCTGTATACCGTGATACAATACACAAGATATCACATGTTGCTGTACCTATATACCGTGATACAATACACAAGATATCACATGTTGCTGTACCTATATACCGTGATACAATACACAAGATATCACATGTTGCTGTACTTATATACCGTGATACAATACACAAGATATCACATGTTGCTGTACCTGTATACCGTGATACAATACACAAGATATCACATGTTGCTGTACCTGTATACCGTGATACAATACACAAGATATCACATGTTGCTGTACCTGTATACCGTGATACAATACACAAGATATCACATGTTGCTGTACCTCTATACCGTGATACAATACACAAGATATCACATGTTGCTATACCTGTATACCGTGATACAATACACAAGATATCACATGTTACTGTACCTATATACCGTGATACAATACACAAGATATCACATGTTGCTGTACCTGTATACCGTGATACAATACACAAGATATCACATGTTTCTGTACCTGTATACCGTGATACAATACACAAGATATCACATGATTCTGTACCTGTATACCGTGATACAATACACAAGATATCACATGTTGCTGTACCTCTGTACCGTGATACAATACAAAAGATATCACATGTTGCTGTACCTCTGTACCGTGATACAATACACAAGATATCACATGTTGCTGTACCTGTATACCGTGATACAATACACAAGATATCACATGTTGCTGTACCTCTGTACCGTGATACAATACACAAGATATCACATGTTGCTATACCTGTATACCGTGATACAATACACAAGATATCACATGTTACTGTACCTGTACACCGTGATACAATACACAAGATATCACATGTTGCTGTACCTATATACCGTGATACAATACACAAGATATCACATGTTGCTGTACCTGTATACCGTGATACAATACAAAAGATATCACATGTTGCTGTACCTCTATACCGTGATACAATACACAAGATATCACATGTTGCTGTACCTCTATACCGTGATACAATACACAAGATGTCACATGTTGCTGTACCTGTATACCGTGATACAATACACAAGATATCACATGTTGCTGTACCTATATACCGTGATACAATACACAAGATATCACATGTTGCTGTACCTGTATACCGTGATACAATACACAAGATATCACATGTTGCTGTACCTCTATACCGTGATACAATACACAAGATATCACATGTTGCTGTACCTGTATACCGTGATACAATACACAAGATATCACATGTTGCTGTACCTATATACCGTGATACAATACACAAGATATCACATGTTTCTGTACCTATATACCGTGATACAATACACAAGATATCACATGTTGCTGTACCTGTATACCGTGATACAATACACAAGATATCACATGTTGCTGTACCTGTATACCGTGATACAATACACAAGATATCACATGTTGCTGTACCTCTATACCGTGATACAATACACAAGATATCACATGTTGCTGTACCTATATACCGTGATACAATACACAAGATATCACATGTTTCTGTACCTATATACCGTGATACAATACACAAGATATCACATGTTGCTGTACCTGTATACCGTGATACAATACACAAGATATCACATGTTGCTGTACCTGTATACCGTGATACAATACACAAGATATCACATGTTTCTGTACCTATATACCGTGATACAATACACAAGATATCACATGTTGCTGTACCTATATACCGTGATACAATACACAAGATATCACATGTTGCTGTACTTATATACCGTGATACAATACACAAGATATCACATGTTGCTGTACCTGTATACCGTGATACAATACACAAGATATCACATGTTGCTGTACCTGTATACCGTGATACAATACACAAGATATCACATGTTGCTGTACCTGTATACCGTGATACAATACACAAGATATCACATGTTGCTGTACCTCTATACCGTGATACAAAACACAAGATATCACATGTTGCTATACCTGTATACCGTGATACAATACACAAGATATCACATGTTACTGTACCTATATACCGTGATACAATACACAAGATATCACATGTTGCTGTACCTGTATACCGTGATACAATACACAAGATATCACATGTTTCTGTACCTGTATACCGTGATACAATACACAAGATATCACATGATTCTGTACCTGTATACCGTGATACAATACACAAGATATCACATGTTGCTGTACCTCTGTACCGTGATACAATACAAAAGATATCACATGTTGCTGTACCTCTGTACCGTGATACAATACACAAGATATCACATGTTGCTGTACCTGTATACCGTGATACAATACACAAGATATCACATGTTGCTGTACCTCTGTACCGTGATACAATACACAAGATATCACATGTTGCTGTACCTCTGTACCGTGATACAATACACAAGATGTCACATGTTGCTGTACCTGTATACCGTGATACAATACACAAGATATCACATGTTGCTGTACCTGTATACAGTGATACAATACACAAGATATCACATGTTGCTGTACCTGTATACCGTGATACAATACACAAGATATCACATGTTTCTGTACCTATATACCGTGATACAATACACAAGATATCACATGTTGCTGTACCTATATACCGTGATACAATACACAAGATATCACATGTTGCTGTACCTCTGTACCGCGATACAATACACAAGATATCACATGTTACTGTACCTCTGTACCGCGATACAATACACAAGATATCACATGTTGCTGTACCTCTGTACCGTGATACAATACACAAGATATCACATGTTGCTGTACCTCTGTACCGCGATACAATACACAAGATATCACATGTTACTGTACCTCTGTACCGCGATACAATACACAAGATATCACATGTTGCTGTACCTGTATACAGTGATACAATACACAAGATATCACATGTTGCTGTACCTCTGTACCGTGAAACAATACACAAGATATCACATGTTGCTGTACCTCTGTACCGTGATACAATACACAAGATGTCACATGTTGCTGTACCTGTATACCGTGATACAATACACAAGATATCACATGTTGCTGTACCTGTATACCGTGATACAATACACAAGATATCACATGTTTCTGTACCTATATACCGTGATACAATACACAAGATATCACATGTTGCTGTACCTATATACCGTGATACAATACACAAGATATCACATGTTGCTGTACCTCTGTACCGCGATACAATACACAAGATATCACATGTTACTGTACCTCTGTACCGCGATACAATACACAAGATATCACATGTTGCTGTACCTCTGTACCGTGATACAATACACAAGATATCACATGTTGCTGTACCTCTGTACCGCGATACAATACACAAGATATCACATGTTACTGTACCTCTGTACCGCGATACAATACACAAGATATCACATGTTGCTGTACCTGTATACCGTGATACAATACACAAGATGTCACATGTTGCTGTACCTGTATACCGCGATACAATACACAAGATATCACATGTTGCTGTACCTCTGTACCGCGATACAATACACAAGATATCACATGTTGCTGTACCTATATACCGTGTTACAATACACAAGATATCACATGTTGCTGTACCTGTATACCGTGATATAATACACAAGATATCACATGTTTCTGTACCTATATACCGTGATACAATACACAAGATATCACATGTTGCTGTACCTGTATACCGTGATACAATACACAAGATATCACATGTTGCTGTACCTCTGTACCGCGATACAATACACAAGATATCACATGTTGCTGTACCTGTATACCGTGATACAATACACAAGATATCACATGTTGCTGTACCTGTATACCGTGATACAATACACAAGATATCACATGTTGCTGTACCTGTATACCGTGATACAATACACAAGATATCACATGTTGCTGTACCTGTATACCGTGATACAATACACAAGATATCACATGTTGCTGTACCTGTATACCGTGATACAATACACAAGATATCACATGTTGCTGTACCTCTATACCGTGATACAATACACAAGATATCACATGTTGCTATACCTGTATACCGTGATACAATACACAAGATATCACATGTTACTGTACCTATATACCGTGATACAATACACAAGATATCACATGTTGCTGTACCTGTATACCGTGATACAATACACAAGATATCACATGTTTCTGTACCTGTATACCGTGATACAATACACAAGATATCACATGATTCTGTACCTGTATACCGTGATACAATACACAAGATATCACATGTTGCTGTACCTCTGTACCGTGATACAATACAAAAGATATCACATGTTGCTGTACCTCTGTACCGTGATACAATACACAAGATATCACATGTTGCTGTACCTGTATACCGTGATACAATACACAAGATATCACATGTTGCTGTACCTCTGTACCGTGATACAATACACAAGATATCACATGTTGCTGTACCTCTGTACCGTGATACAATACACAAGATGTCACATGTTGCTGTACCTGTATACCGTGATACAATACACAAGATATCACATGTTGCTGTACCTGTATACCGCGATACAATACACAAGATATCACATGTTGCTGTACCTCTGTACCGTGATACAATACACAAGATATCACATGTTGCTGTACCTCTGTACCGCGATACAATACACAAGATATCACATGTTACTGTACCTCTGTACCGTGATACAATACACAAGATATCACATGTTGCTGTACCTCTGTACCGCGATACAATACACAAGATATCACATGTTACTGTACCTCTGTACCGCGATACAATACACAAGATATCACATGTTGCTGTACCTGTATACCGTGATACAATACACAAGATATCACATGTTGCTGTACCTGTATACCGTGATACAATACACAAGATATCACATGTTGCTGTACCTCAATACCGTGATACAATACACAAGATATCACATGTTGCTATACCTGTATACCGTGATACAATACACAAGATATCACATGTTACTGTACCTATATACCGTGATACAATACACAAGATATCACATGTTGCTGTACCTGTATACCGTGATACAATACACAAGATATCACATGTTTCTGTACCTGTATACCGTGATACAATACACAAGATATCACATGTTTCTGTACCTGTATACCGTGATACAATACACAAGATATTACATGTTGCTGTACCTCTGTACCGTGATACAATACAAAAGATATCACATGTTGCTGTACCTCTGTACCGTGATACAATACACAAGATATCACATGTTGCTGTACTTGTATACCGTGATACAATACACAAGATATCACATGTTGCTGTACCTCTGTACCGTGATACAATACACAAGATATCACATGTTGCTGTACCTCTGTACCGTGATACAATACACAAGATGTCACATGTTGCTGTACCTGTATACCGTGATACAATACACAAGATATCACATGTTGCTGTACCTGTATACCGCGATACAATACACAAGATATCACATGTTGCTGTACCTGTATACCGCGATACAATACACAAGATATCACATGTTGCTGTACCTGTATACCGTGATACAATACACAAGATATCACATGTTGCTGTACCTGTATACCGTGATACAATACACAAGATATCACATGTTGCTGTACCTATATACCGTGTTACAATACACAAGATATCACATGTTGCTGTACCTGTATACCGTGATACAATACTTAAGATATCACATATTTCTGTACCTATATACCGTGATACAATACACAAGATATCACACGTTGCTGTACCTGTATACCGTGATACAATACACAAGATATCACATGTTGCTGTACCTCTGTACCGCGATACAATACACAAGATATCACATGTTGCTGTACCTGTATACCGTGATACAATACACAAGATATCACATGTTGCTGTACCTGTATACCGTGATACAATACAAAAGATATCACATGTTGCTGTACCTATATACCGTGATACAATACACAAGATATCACATGTTGCTGTACCTGTATACCGTGATACAATACACAAGATATCACATGTTGCTGTACCTCTATACCGTGATACAATACACAAGATGTCACATGTTGCTGTACCTGTATACCGTGATACAATACACAAGATATCACATGTTGCTGTACCTATATACCGTGATACAATACACAAGATATCACATGTTTCTGTACCTATATACCGTGATACAATACACAAGATATCACATGTTGCTGTACCTGTATACCGTGATACAATACACAAGATATCACATGTTGCTGTACCTGTATACCGTGATACAATACACAAGATATCACATGTTTCTGTACCTATATACCGTGATACAATACACAAGATATCACATGTTGCTGTACCTATATACCGTGATACAATACACAAGATATCACATGTTGCTGTACTTATATACCGTGATACAATACACAAGATATCACATGTTGTTGTACCTGTATACCGTGATACAATACACAAGATATCACATGTTGCTGTACCTGTATACCGTGATACAATACACAAGATATCACATGTTGCTGTACCTGTATACCGTGATACAATACACAAGATATCACATGTTGCTGTACCTGTATACCGTGATACAATACACAAGATATCACATGTTGCTGTACCTCTATACCGTGATACAATACACAAGATATCACATGTTGCTATACCTGTATACCGTGATACAATACACAAGATATCACATGTTACTGTACCTATATACCGTGATACAATACACAAGATATCACATGTTGCTGTACCTGTATACCGTGATACAATACACAAGATATCACATGTTTCTGTACCTGTATACCGTGATACAATACACAAGATATCACATGATTCTGTACCTGTATACCGTGATACAATACACAAGATATCACATGTTGCTGTACCTCTGTACCGTGATACAATACAAAAGATATCACATGTTGCTGTACCTCTGTACCGTGATACAATACACAAGATATCACATGTTGCTGTACCTGTATACCGTGATACAATACACAAGATATCACATGTTGCTGTACCTCTGTACCGTGATACAATACACAAGATATCACATGTTGCTGTACCTCTGTACCGTGATACAATACACAAGATGTCACATGTTGCTGTACCTGTATACCGTGATACAATACACAAGATATCACATGTTGCTGTACCTCTGTACCGTGATACAATACACAAGATATCACATGTTGCTGTACCTCTGTACCGCGATACAATACACAAGATATCACATGTTACTGTACCTCTGTACCGTGATACAATACACAAGATATCACATGTTGCTGTACCTCTGTACCGCGATACAATACACAAGATATCACATGTTACTGTACCTCTGTACCGCGATACAATACACAAGATATCACATGTTGCTGTACCTGTATACCGTGATACAATACACAAGATGTCACATGTTGCTGTACCTGTATACCGCGATACAATGCACAAGATATCACATGTTGCTGTACCTCTGTACCGCGATACAATACACAAGATATCACATGTTGCTGTACTTCTGTACCGTGATACAATACACAAGATATCACATGTTGCTGTACCTGTATACCGTGATACAATACACAAGATATCACATGTTGCTGTACCTGTATACCGTGATACAATACACAAGATATCACATGTTGCTGTACCTGTATACCGTGATACAATACACAAGATATCACATGTTGCTGTACCTCAATACCGTGATACAATACACAAGATATCACATGTTGCTATACCTGTATACCGTGATACAATACACAAGATATCACATGTTACTGTACCTATATACCGTGATACAATACACAAGATATCACATGTTGCTGTACCTGTATACCGTGATACAATACACAAGATATCACATGTTTCTGTACCTGTATACCGTGATACAATACACAAGATATCACATGTTTCTGTACCTGTATACCGTGATACAATACACAAGATATCACATGTTGCTGTACCTCTGTACCGTGATACAATACAAAAGATATCACATGTTGCTGTACCTCTGTACCGTGATACAATACACAAGATATCACATGTTGCTGTACTTGTATACCGTGATACAATACACAAGATATCACATGTTGCTGTACCTCTGTACCGTGATACAATACACAAGATATCACATGTTGCTGTACCTCTGTACCGTGATACAATACACAAGATGTCACATGTTGCTGTACCTGTATACCGTGATACAATACACAAGATATCACATGTTGCTGTACCTGTATACCGCGATACAATACACAAGATATCACATGTTGCTGTACCTGTATACCGCGATACAATACACAAGATATCACATGTTGCTGTACCTGTATACCGTGATACAATACACAAGATATCACATGTTGCTGTACCTATATACCGTGATACAATACACAAGATATCACATGTTTCTGTACCTATATACCGTGATACAATACACAAGATATCACATGTTGCTGTACCTGTATACCGTGATACAATACACAAGATATCACATGTTGCTGTACCTGTATACCGTGATACAATACACAAGATATCACATGTTTCTGTACCTATATACCGTGATACAATACACAAGATATCACATGTTGCTGTACCTATATACCGTGATACAATACACAAGATATCACATGTTGCTGTACTTATATACCGTGATACAATACACAAGATATCACATGTTGCTGTGCTGTATACCGTGATACAATACACAAGATATCACATGTTGCTGTACCTGTATACCGTGATACAATACACAAGATATCACATGTTGCTGTACCTGTATACCGTGATACAATACACAAGATATCACATGTTGCTGTACCTGTATACCGTGATACAATACACAAGATATCACATGTTGCTGTACCTCTATACCGTGATACAATACACAAGATATCACATGTTGCTATACCTGTATACCGTGATACAATACACAAGATATCACATGTTACTGTACCTATATACCGTGATACAATACACAAGATATCACATGTTGCTGTACCTGTATACCGTGATACAATACACAAGATATCACATGTTTCTGTACCTGTATACCGTGATACAATACACAAGATATCACATGATTCTGTACCTGTATACCGTGATACAATACACAAGATATCACATGTTGCTGTACCTCTGTACCGTGATACAATACAAAAGATATCACATGTTGCTGTACCTCTGTACCGTGATACAATACACAAGATATCACATGTTGCTGTACCTGTATACCGTGATACAATACACAAGATATCACATGTTGCTGTACCTCTGTACCGTGATACAATACACAAGATATCACATGTTGCTGTACCTCTGTACCGTGATACAATACACAAGATGTCACATGTTGCTGTACCTGTATACCGTGATACAATACACAAGATATCACATGTTGCTGTACCTGTATACCGCGATACAATACACAAGATATCACATGTTGCTGTACCTCTGTACCGTGATACAATACACAAGATATCACATGTTGCTGTACCTCTGTACCGCGATACAATACACAAGATATCACATGTTACTGTACCTCTGTACCGTGATACAATACACAAGATATCACATGTTGCTGTACCTCTGTACCGCGATACAATACACAAGATATCACATGTTACTGTACCTCTGTACCGCGATACAATACACAAGATATCACATGTTGCTGTACCTGTATACCGTGATACAATACACAAGATATCACATGTTGCTGTACCTGTATACCGTGATACAATACACAAGATATCACATGTTGCTGTACCTCAATACCGTGATACAATACACAAGATATCACATGTTGCTATACCTGTATACCGTGATACAATACACAAGATATCACATGTTACTGTACCTATATACCGTGATACAATACACAAGATATCACATGTTGCTGTACCTGTATACCGTGATACAATACACAAGATATCACATGTTTCTGTACCTGTATACCGTGATACAATACACAAGATATCACATGTTTCTGTACCTGTATACCGTGATACAATACACAAGATATTACATGTTGCTGTACCTCTGTACCGTGATACAATACAAAAGATATCACATGTTGCTGTACCTCTGTACCGTGATACAATACACAAGATATCACATGTTGCTGTACTTGTATACCGTGATACAATACACAAGATATCACATGTTGCTGTACCTCTGTACCGTGATACAATACACAAGATATCACATGTTGCTGTACCTCTGTACCGTGATACAATACACAAGATGTCACATGTTGCTGTACCTGTATACCGTGATACAATACACAAGATATCACATGTTGCTGTACCTGTATACCGCGATACAATACACAAGATATCACATGTTGCTGTACCTGTATACCGCGATACAATACACAAGATATCACATGTTGCTGTACCTGTATACCGTGATACAATACACAAGATATCACATGTTGCTGTACCTGTATACCGTGATACAATACACAAGATATCACATGTTGCTGTACCTATATACCGTGTTACAATACACAAGATATCACATGTTGCTGTACCTGTATACCGTGATACAATACTTAAGATATCACATATTTCTGTACCTATATACCGTGATACAATACACAAGATATCACACGTTGCTGTACCTGTATACCGTGATACAATACACAAGATATCACATGTTGCTGTACCTCTGTACCGCGATACAATACACAAGATATCACATGTTGCTGTACCTGTATACCGTGATACAATACACAAGATATCACATGTTGCTGTACCTGTATACCGTGATACAATACAAAAGATATCACATGTTGCTGTACCTATATACCGTGATACAATACACAAGATATCACATGTTGCTGTACCTGTATACCGTGATACAATACACAAGATATCACATGTTGCTGTACCTCTATACCGTGATACAATACACAAGATGTCACATGTTGCTGTACCTGTATACCGTGATACAATACACAAGATATCACATGTTGCTGTACCTATATACCGTGATACAATACACAAGATATCACATGTTTCTGTACCTATATACCGTGATACAATACACAAGATATCACATGTTGCTGTACCTGTATACCGTGATACAATACACAAGATATCACATGTTGCTGTACCTGTATACCGTGATACAATACACAAGATATCACATGTTTCTGTACCTATATACCGTGATACAATACACAAGATATCACATGTTGCTGTACCTATATACCGTGATACAATACACAAGATATCACATGTTGCTGTACTTATATACCGTGATACAATACACAAGATATCACATGTTGTTGTACCTGTATACCGTGATACAATACACAAGATATCACATGTTGCTGTACCTGTATACCGTGATACAATACACAAGATATCACATGTTGCTGTACCTGTATACCGTGATACAATACACAAGATATCACATGTTGCTGTACCTGTATACCGTGATACAATACACAAGATATCACATGTTGCTGTACCTCTATACCGTGATACAATACACAAGATATCACATGTTGCTATACCTGTATACCGTGATACAATACACAAGATATCACATGTTACTGTACCTATATACCGTGATACAATACACAAGATATCACATGTTGCTGTACCTGTATACCGTGATACAATACACAAGATATCACATGTTTCTGTACCTGTATACCGTGATACAATACACAAGATATCACATGATTCTGTACCTGTATACCGTGATACAATACACAAGATATCACATGTTGCTGTACCTCTGTACCGTGATACAATACAAAAGATATCACATGTTGCTGTACCTCTGTACCGTGATACAATACACAAGATATCACATGTTGCTGTACCTGTATACCGTGATACAATACACAAGATATCACATGTTGCTGTACCTCTGTACCGTGATACAATACACAAGATATCACATGTTGCTGTACCTCTGTACCGTGATACAATACACAAGATGTCACATGTTGCTGTACCTGTATACCGTGATACAATACACAAGATATCACATGTTGCTGTACCTCTGTACCGTGATACAATACACAAGATATCACATGTTGCTGTACCTCTGTACCGCGATACAATACACAAGATATCACATGTTACTGTACCTCTGTACCGTGATACAATACACAAGATATCACATGTTGCTGTACCTCTGTACCGCGATACAATACACAAGATATCACATGTTACTGTACCTCTGTACCGCGATACAATACACAAGATATCACATGTTGCTGTACCTGTATACCGTGATACAATACACAAGATGTCACATGTTGCTGTACCTGTATACCGCGATACAATGCACAAGATATCACATGTTGCTGTACCTCTGTACCGCGATACAATACACAAGATATCACATGTTGCTGTACTTCTGTACCGTGATACAATACACAAGATATCACATGTTGCTGTACCTGTATACCGTGATACAATACACAAGATATCACATGTTGCTGTACCTGTATACCGTGATACAATACACAAGATATCACATGTTGCTGTACCTGTATACCGTGATACAATACACAAGATATCACATGTTGCTGTACCTCAATACCGTGATACAATACACAAGATATCACATGTTGCTATACCTGTATACAGTGATACAATACACAAGATATCACATGTTACTGTACCTATATACCGTGATACAATACACAAGATATCACATGTTGCTGTACCTGTATACCGTGATACAATACACAAGATATCACATGTTTCTGTACCTGTATACCGTGATACAATACACAAGATATCACATGTTTCTGTACCTGTATACCGTGATACAATACACAAGATATCACATGTTGCTGTACCTCTGTACCGTGATACAATACAAAAGATATCACATGTTGCTGTACCTCTGTACCGTGATACAATACACAAGATATCACATGTTGCTGTACTTGTATACCGTGATACAATACACAAGATATCACATGTTGCTGTACCTCTGTACCGTGATACAATACACAAGATATCACATGTTGCTGTACCTCTGTACCGTGATACAATACACAAGATGTCACATGTTGCTGTACCTGTATACCGTGATACAATACACAAGATATCACATGTTGCTGTACCTGTATACCGCGATACAATACACAAGATATCACATGTTGCTGTACCTGTATACCGCGATACAATACACAAGATATCACATGTTGCTGTACCTGTATACCGTGATACAATACACAAGATATCACATGTTGCTGTACCTGTATACCGTGATACAATACACAAGATATCACATATTTCTGTACCTATATACCGTGATACAATACACAAGATATCACATGTTGCTGTACCTGTATACCGTGATACAATACACAAGATATCACATGTTGCTGTTCCTCTGTACCGCGATACAATACACAAGATATCACATGTTGCTGTACCTGTATACCGTGATACAATACACAAGATATCACATGTTGCTGTACCTGTATACCGTGATACAATACAAAAGATATCACATGTTGCTGTACCTCTATACCGTGATACAATACACAAGATATCACATGTTGCTGTACCTCTATACCGTGATACAATACACAAGATGTCACATGTTGCTGTACCTGTATACCGTGATACAATACACAAGATATCACATGTTGCTGTACCTATATACCGTGATACAATACACAAGATATCACATGTTGCTGTACCTGTATACCGTGATACAATACACAAGATATCACATGTTGCTGTACCTCTATACCGTGATACAATACACAAGATGTCACATGTTGCTGTACCTGTATACCGTGATACAATACACAAGATATCACATGTTGCTGTACCTATATACCGTGATACAATACACAAGATATCACATGTTTCTGTACCTATATACCGTGATACAATACACAAGATATCACATGTTGCTGTACCAGTATACCGTGATACAATACACAAGATATCACATGTTGCTGTACCTGTATACCGTGATACAGTACACAAGATATCACATGTTTCTGTACCTATATACCGTGATACAATACACAAGATATCACATGTTGCTGTACCTATATACCGTGATACAATACACAAGATATCACATGTTGCTGTACTTATATACCGTGATACAATACACAAGATATCACATGTTGCTGTACCTGTATACCGTGATACAATACACAAGATATCACATGTTGCTGTACCTGTATACCGTGATACAATACACAAGATATCACATGTTGCTGTACCTGTATACCGTGATACAATACACAAGATATCACATGTTGCTGTACCTCTGTACCGCGATACAATACACAAGATATCACATGTTGCTGTACCTGTATACCGTGATACAATACACAAGATATCACATGTTGCTGTACCTGTATACCGTGATACAATACAAAAGATATCACATGTTGCTGTACCTCTATACCGTGATACAATACACAAGATATCACATGTTGCTGTACCTCTATACCGTGATACAATACACAAGATGTCACATGTTGCTGTACCTGTATACCGTGATACAATACACAAGATATCACATGTTGCTGTACCTATATACCGTGATACAATACACAAGATATCACATGTTGCTGTACCTGTATACCGTGATACAATACACAAGATATCACATGTTGCTGTACCTCTATACCGTGATACAATACACAAGATGTCACATGTTGCTGTACCTGTATACCGTGATACAATACACAAGATATCACATGTTGCTGTACCTATATACCGTGATACAATACACAAGATATCACATGTTTCTGTACCTATATACCGTGATACAATACACAAGATATCACATGTTGCTGTACCAGTATACCGTGATACAATACACAAGATATCACATGTTGCTGTACCTGTATACCGTGATACAATACACAAGATATCACATGTTTCTGTACCTATATACCGTGATACAATACACAAGATATCACATGTTGCTGTACCTATATACCGTGATACAATACACAAGATATCACATGTTGCTGTACTTATATACCGTGATACAATACACAAGATATCACATGTTGCTGTACCTGTATACCGTGATACAATACACAAGATATCACATGTTGCTGTACCTGTATACCGTGATACAATACACAAGATATCACATGTTGCTGTACCTGTATACCGTGATACAATACACAAGATATCACATGTTGCTGTACCTGTATACCGTGATACAATACACAAGATATCACATGTTGCTGTACCTCTATACCGTGATACAATACACAAGATATCACATGTTGCTATACCTGTATACCGTGATACAATACACAAGATATCACATGTTACTGTACCTATATACCGTGATACAATACACAAGATATCACATGTTGCTGTACCTGTATACCGTGATACAATACACAAGATATCACATGTTTCTGTACCTGTATACCGTGATACAATACACAAGATATCACATGATTCTGTACCTGTATACCGTGATACAATACACAAGATATCACATGTTGCTGTACCTCTGTACCGTGATACAATACAAAAGATATCACATGTTGCTGTACCTCTGTACCGTGATACAATACACAAGATATCACATGTTGCTGTACCTGTATACCGTGATACAATACACAAGATATCACATGTTGCTGTACCTCTGTACCGTGATACAATACACAAGATATCACATGTTGCTGTACCTCTGTACCGTGATACAATACACAAGATGTCACATGTTGCTGTACCTGTATACCGTGATGCAATACACAAGATATCACATGTTGCTGTACCTGTATACCGCGATACAATACACAAGATATCACATGTTGCTGTACCTCTGTACCGTGATACAATACACAAGATATCACATGTTGCTGTACCTCTGTACCGCGATACAATACACAAGATATCACATGTTACTGTACCTCTGTACCGTGATACAATACACAAGATATCACATGTTGCTGTACCTCTGTACCGCGATACAATACACAAGATATCACATGTTTCTGTACCTGTATACCGTGATACAATACACAAGATATCACATGTTGCTGTACCTCTGTACCGTGATACAATACAAAAGATATCACATGTTGCTGTACCTCTGTACCGTGATACAATACACAAGATATCACATGTTGCTGTACTTGTATACCGTGATACAATACACAAGATATCACATGTTGCTGTACCTCTGTACCGTGATACAATACACAAGATATCACATGTTGCTGTACCTCTGTACCGTGATACAATACACAAGATGTCACATGTTGCTGTACCTGTATACCGTGATACAATACACAAGATATCACATGTTGCTGTACCTGTATACCGCGATACAATACACAAGATATCACATGTTGCTGTACCTGTATACCGCGATACAATACACAAGATATCACATGTTGCTGTACCTGTATACCGTGATACAATACACAAGATATCACATGTTGCTGTACCTGTATACCGTGATACAATACACAAGATATCACATATTTCTGTACCTATATACCGTGATACAATACACAAGATATCACATGTTGCTGTACCTGTATACCGTGATACAATACACAAGATATCACATGTTGCTGTTCCTCTGTACCGCGATACAATACACAAGATATCACATGTTGCTGTACCTGTATACCGTGATACAATACACAAGATATCACATGTTGCTGTACCTGTATACCGTGATACAATACAAAAGATATCACATGTTGCTGTACCTCTATACCGTGATACAATACACAAGATATCACATGTTGCTGTACCTCTATACCGTGATACAATACACAAGATGTCACATGTTGCTGTACCTGTATACCGTGATACAATACACAAGATATCACATGTTGCTGTACCTATATACCGTGATACAATACACAAGATATCACATGTTGCTGTACCTGTATACCGTGATACAATACACAAGATATCACATGTTGCTGTACCTCTATACCGTGATACAATACACAAGATGTCACATGTTGCTGTACCTGTATACCGTGATACAATACACAAGATATCACATGTTGCTGTACCTATATACCGTGATACAATACACAAGATATCACATGTTTCTGTACCTATATACCGTGATACAATACACAAGATATCACATGTTGCTGTACCAGTATACCGTGATACAATACACAAGATATCACATGTTGCTGTACCTGTATACCGTGATACAGTACACAAGATATCACATGTTTCTGTACCTATATACCGTGATACAATACACAAGATATCACATGTTGCTGTACCTATATACCGTGATACAATACACAAGATATCACATGTTGCTGTACTTATATACCGTGATACAATACACAAGATATCACATGTTGCTGTACCTGTATACCGTGATACAATACACAAGATATCACATGTTGCTGTACCTGTATACCGTGATACAATACACAAGATATCACATGTTGCTGTACCTGTATACCGTGATACAATACACAAGATATCACATGTTGCTGTACCTCTGTACCGCGATACAATACACAAGATATCACATGTTGCTGTACCTGTATACCGTGATACAATACACAAGATATCACATGTTGCTGTACCTGTATACCGTGATACAATACAAAAGATATCACATGTTGCTGTACCTCTATACCGTGATACAATACACAAGATATCACATGTTGCTGTACCTCTATACCGTGATACAATACACAAGATGTCACATGTTGCTGTACCTGTATACCGTGATACAATACACAAGATATCACATGTTGCTGTACCTATATACCGTGATACAATACACAAGATATCACATGTTGCTGTACCTGTATACCGTGATACAATACACAAGATATCACATGTTGCTGTACCTCTATACCGTGATACAATACACAAGATGTCACATGTTGCTGTACCTGTATACCGTGATACAATACACAAGATATCACATGTTGCTGTACCTATATACCGTGATACAATACACAAGATATCACATGTTTCTGTACCTATATACCGTGATACAATACACAAGATATCACATGTTGCTGTACCAGTATACCGTGATACAATACACAAGATATCACATGTTGCTGTACCTGTATACCGTGATACAATACACAAGATATCACATGTTTCTGTACCTATATACCGTGATACAATACACAAGATATCACATGTTGCTGTACCTATATACCGTGATACAATACACAAGATATCACATGTTGCTGTACTTATATACCGTGATACAATACACAAGATATCACATGTTGCTGTACCTGTATACCGTGATACAATACACAAGATATCACATGTTGCTGTACCTGTATACCGTGATACAATACACAAGATATCACATGTTGCTGTACCTGTATACCGTGATACAATACACAAGATATCACATGTTGCTGTACCTGTATACCGTGATACAATACACAAGATATCACATGTTGCTGTACCTCTATACCGTGATACAATACACAAGATATCACATGTTGCTATACCTGTATACCGTGATACAATACACAAGATATCACATGTTACTGTACCTATATACCGTGATACAATACACAAGATATCACATGTTGCTGTACCTGTATACCGTGATACAATACACAAGATATCACATGTTTCTGTACCTGTATACCGTGATACAATACACAAGATATCACATGATTCTGTACCTGTATACCGTGATACAATACACAAGATATCACATGTTGCTGTACCTCTGTACCGTGATACAATACAAAAGATATCACATGTTGCTGTACCTCTGTACCGTGATACAATACACAAGATATCACATGTTGCTGTACCTGTATACCGTGATACAATACACAAGATATCACATGTTGCTGTACCTCTGTACCGTGATACAATACACAAGATATCACATGTTGCTGTACCTCTGTACCGTGATACAATACACAAGATGTCACATGTTGCTGTACCTGTATACCGTGATGCAATACACAAGATATCACATGTTGCTGTACCTGTATACCGCGATACAATACACAAGATATCACATGTTGCTGTACCTCTGTACCGTGATACAATACACAAGATATCACATGTTGCTGTACCTCTGTACCGCGATACAATACACAAGATATCACATGTTACTGTACCTCTGTACCGTGATACAATACACAAGATATCACATGTTGCTGTACCTCTGTACCGCGATACAATACACAAGATATCACATGTTACTGTACCTCTGTACCGCGATACAATACACAAGATGTCACATGTTGCTGTACCTGTATACCGCGATACAATACACAAGATATCACATGTTGCTGTACCTCTGTACCGCGATACAATACACAAGATATCACATGTTGCTGTACCTCTGTACCGTGATACAATACACAAGATATCACATGTTGCTGTACCTGTATACCGTGATACAATACACAAGATATCACATGTTGCTGTACCTGTATACCGTGATACAATACACAAGATATCACATGTTGCTGTACCTGTATACCGTGATACAATACACAAGATATCACATGTTGCTGTACCTCTATACCGTGATACAATACACAAGATATCACATGTTGCTATACCTGTATACCGTGATACAATACACAAGATATCACATGTTACTGTACCTATATACCGTGATACAATACACAAGATATCACATGTTGCTGTACCTGTATACCGTGATACAATACACAAGATATCACATGTTTCTGTACCTGTATACCGTGATACAATACACAAGATATCACATGTTTCTGTACCTGTATACCGTGATACAATACACAAGATATCACATGTTGCTGTACCTCTGTACCGTGATACAATACAAAAGATATCACATTTTGCTGTACCTCTGTACCGTGATACAATACACAAGATATCACATGTTGCTGTACTTGTATACCGTGATACAATACACAAGATATCACATGTTGCTGTACCTCTGTACCGTGATACAATACACAAGATATCACATGTTGCTGTACCTCTGTACCGTGATACAATACACAAGATGTCACATGTTGCTGTACCTGTATACCGTGATACAATACACAAGATATCACATGTTGCTGTACCTGTATACCGCGATACAATACACAAGATATCACATGTTGCTGTACCTGTATACCGCGATACAATACACAAGATATCACATGTTGCTGTACCTGTATACCGTGATACAATACACAAGATATCACATGTTGCTTGTACCTGTATACCGTGATACAATACACAAGATATCACATGTTGCTGTACCTATATACCGTGTTACAATACACAAGATATCACATGTTGCTGTACCTGTATACCGTGATACAATACACAAGATATCACATGTTTCTGTACCTATATACCGTGATACAATACACAAGATATCACATGTTGCTGTACCTGTATACCGTGATACAATACACAAGATATCACATGTTGCTGTACCTCTGTACCGCGATACAATACACAAGATATCACATGTTGCTGTACCTGTATACCGTGATACAATACACAAGATATCACATGTTGCTGTACCTGTATACCGTGATACAATACACAAGATATCACATGTTTCTGTACCTATATACCGTGATACAATACACAAGATATCACATGTTGCTGTACCTGTATACCGTGATACAATACACAAGATATCACATATTGCTGTACCTGTACACCGTAATACAATACACAAGATATCACATGTTGCTGTACCTATATACCGTGATACAATACACAAGATATCACATGTTGCTGTACCTGTATACCGTGATACAATACAAAAGATATCACATGTTGCTGTACCTGTATACCGTGATACAATACAAAAGATATCACATGTTGCTGTACCTCTATACCGTGATACAATACACAAGATATCACATGTTGCTGTACCTCTATACCGTGATACAATACACAAGATGTCACATGTTGCTGTACCTGTATACCGTGATACAATACACAAGATATCACATGTTGCTGTACCTATATACTGTGATACAATACACAAGATATCACATGTTGCTGTACCTCTATACCGTGATACAATACACAAGATGTCACATGTTGCTGTACCTCTATACCGTGATACAATACACAAGATGTCACATGTTGCTGTACCTGTATACCGTGATACAATACACAAGATATCACATGTTGCTGTACCTGTATACCGTGATACAATACACAAGATATCACATGTTTCTGTACCTGTATACCGTGATACAATACACAAGATATCACATGTTGCTGTACCTGTATACCGTGATACAATACACAAGATATCACATGTTGCTGTACCTGTATACCGTGATACAATACACAAGATATCACATGTTTCTGTACCTATATACCGTGATACAATACACAAGATATCACATGTTGCTGTACTTATATACCGTGATACAATACACAAGATATCACATGTTGCTGTACTTATATACCGTGATACAATACACAAGATATCACATGTTGCTGTACCTGTATACCGTGATACAATACACAAGATATCACATGTTGCTGTACATGTATACCGTGATACAATACACAAGATATCACATGTTGCTGTACCTGTATACCGTGATACAATACACAAGATATCACATGTTGCTGTACCTCTATACCGTGATACAATACACAAGATATCACATGTTGCTGTACCTCTATACCGTGATACAATACACAACATATCACATGTTGCTATACCTGTATACCGTGATACAATACACAAGATATCACATGTTAGTGTACCTGTATACCGTGATACAATACACAAGATATCACATGTTTCTGTACCTGTATACCGTGATACAATACACAAGATATCACATGTTTCTGTACCTGTATACCGTGATACAATACACAAGATATCACATGATTCTGTACCTGTATACCGTGATACAATACACAAGATATCACATGTTGCTGTACCTCTGTACCGTGATACAATACACAAGATATCACATGTTGCTGTACCTCTGTACCGTGATACAATACACAAGATATCACATGTTGCTGTACCTGTATACCGTGATACAATACACAAGATATCACATGTTGCTGTACCTCTGTACCGTGATACAATACACAAGATATCACATGTTGCTTTACCTCTGTACCGTGATACAATACACAAGATGTCACATGTTGCTTTACCTGTATACCGTGATACAATACACAAGATATCACATGTTGCTGTACCTGTATACCGCGATACAATACACAAGATATCACATGTTGCTGTACCTCTGTACCGTGATACAATACACAAGATATCACATGTTACTGTACCTCTGTACCGCGATACAATACACAAGATATCACATGTTGCTGTACCTCTGTACCGCGATACAATACACAAGATATCACATGTTGCTGTACCTCTGTACCGCGATACAATACACAAGATATCACATATTGCTGTACCTGTATACCGTGATACAATACACAAGATGTCACATGTTGCTGTACCTGTATACCGCGATACAATACACAAGATATCACATGTTGCTGTACCTCTGTACCGCGATACAATACACAAGATATCACATGTTGCTGTACCTATATACCGTGTTACAATACACAAGATTTCACATGTTGCTGTACCTGTATACCGTGATACAATACACAAGATATCACATGTTTCTGTACCTATATACCGTGATACAATACACAAGATATCACATGTTGCTGAACCTGTATACCGTGATACAATACACAAGATATCACATGTTGCTGTACCTCTGTACCGCGATACAATACACAAGATATCACATGTTGCTGTACCTGTATACCGTGATACAATACACAAGATATCACATGTTGCTGTACCTGTATACCGTGATACAATACACAAGATATCACATGTTTCTGTACCTATATACCGTGATACAATACACAAGATATCACATGTTGCTGTACCTGTATACCGTGATACAATACACAAGATATCACATGTTGCTGTACCTGTACACCGTGATACAATACACAAGATATCACATGTTGCTGTACCTATACACCGTGATACAATACACAAGATATCACATGTTGCTGTACCTGTATACCGTGATACAATACAAAAGATATCACATGTTGCTGTACCTCTATACCGTGATACAATACAAAAGATATCACATGTTGCTGTACCTCTATACCGTGATACAATACACAAGATGTCACATGTTGCTGTACCTGTATACCGTGATACAATACACAAGATGTCACATGTTGCTGTACCTGTATACCGTGATACAATACACAAGATATCACATGTTGCTGTACCTATATACCGTGATACAATACACAAGATATCACATGTTGCTGTACCTGTATACCGTGATACAATACACAAGATGTCACATGTTGCTGTACCTCTATACCGTGATACAATACACAAGATGTCACATGTTGCTGTACCTATATACCGTGATACAATACACAAGATATCACATGTTGCTGTACCTGTATACCGTGATACAATACACAAGATATCACATGTTGCTGTACCTGTATACCGTGATACAATACACAAGATATCACATGTTGCTGTACCTGTATACCGTGATACAATACACAAGATATCACATGTTGCTGTACCTGTATACCGTGATACAATACACAAGATATCACATGTTGCTGTACCTATATACCGTGATACAATACACAAGATATCACATGTTGCTGTACTTATATACCGTGATACAATACACAAGATATCACATGTTGCTGTACTTATATACCGTGATACAATACACAAGATATCACATGTTGCTGTACCTGTATACCGTGATACAATACACAAGATATCACATGTTGCTGTACCTGTATACCGTGATACAATACACAAGATATCACATGTTGCTGTACCTGTATACCGTGATACAATACACAAGATATCACATGTTGCTGTACCTGTATACCGTGATACAATACACAAGATATCACATGTTGCTGTACCTGTATACCGTGATACAATACACAAGATATCACATGTTACTGTACCTATATACCGTGATACAATACACAAGATATCACATGTTGCTGTACCTGTATACCGTGATACAATACACAAGATATCACATGTTTCTGTACCTGTATACCGTGATACAATACACAAGATATCACATGATTCTGTACCTGTATACCGTGATACAATACACAAGATATCACATGTTGCTGTACCTCTGTACCGTGATACAATACAAAAGATATCACATGTTGCTGTACCTCTGTACCGTGATACAATACACAAGATATCACATGTTGCTGTACCTGTATACCGTCATACAATACACAAGATATCACATGTTGCTGTACCTCTGTACCGTGATACAATACACAAGATATCACATGTTGCTGTACCTCTGTACCGTGATACAATACACAAGATGTCACATGTTGCTGTACCTGTATACCGTGATACAATACACAAGATATCACATGTTGCTGTACCTGTATACCGCGATACAATACACAAGATATCACATGTTGCTGTACCTCTGTACCGCGATACAATACACAAGATATCACATGTTACTGTACCTCTGTACCGTGATACAATACACAAGATATCACATGTTGCTGTACCTCTGTACCGCGATACAATACACAAGATATCACATGTTGCTGTACCTCTGTACCGCGATACAATACACAAGATATCACATGTTGCTGTACCTCTGTACCGTGATACAATACACAAGATATCACATGTTACTGTACCTATATACCGTGATACAATACACAAGATATCACATGTTGCTGTACCTGTACACCGTGATACAATACACAAGATATCACATGTTGCTGTACCTATATACCGTGATACAATACACAAGATATCACATGTTGCTGTACCTGTATACCGTGATACAACACACAAGATATCACATGTTGCTGTACCTGTATACCGTGATACAATACACAAGATATCACATGTTGCTGTACCTGTATACCGTGATACAATACACAAGATATCACATGTTTCTGTACCTATATACCGTGATACAATACACAAGATATCACATGTTGCTGTACCTGTATACCGTGATACAATACACAAGATATCACATGTTGCTGTACCTGTACACCGTGATACAATACACAAGATATCACATGTTGCTGTACCTCTATACCGTGATACAATACACAAGATGTCACATGTTGCTGTACCTGTATACCGTGATACAATACCCAAGATATCACATGTTGCTGTACCTATATACCGTGATACAATACACAAGATATCACATGTTTCTGTACCTATATACCGTGATACAATACACAAGATATCACATGTTGCTGTACCTGTATACCGTGATACAATACACAAGATATCACATGTTGCTGTACCTGTATACCGTGATACAATACACAAGATATCACATGTTTCTGTACCTATATACCGTGATACAATACACAAGATATCACATGTTGCTGTACCTATATACCGTGATACAATACACAAGGTATCACATGTTGCTGTACTTATATACCGTGATACAATACACAAGATATCACATGTTGCTGTACCTGTATACCGTGATACAATACACAAGATATCACATGTTGCTGTACCTGTATACCGTGATACAATACACAAGATATCACATGTTGCTGTACCTGTATACCGTGATACAATACACAAGATATCACATGTTGCTGTACCTGTATACCGTGATACAATACACAAGATATCACATGTTGCTGTACCTCTATACCGTGATACAATACACAAGATATCACATGTTGCTATACCTGTATACCGTGATACAATACACAAGATATCACATGTTACTGTACCTATATACCGTGATACAATACACAAGATATCACATGTTGCTGTACCTGTATACCGTGATACAATACACAAGATATCACATGTTTCTGTACCTGTATACCGTGATACAATACACAAGATATCACATGATTCTGTACCTGTATACCGTGATACAATACACAAGATATCACATGTTGCTGTACCTCTGTACCGTGATACAATACAAAAGATATCACATGTTGCTGTACCTCTGTACCGTGATACAATACACAAGATATCACATGTTCCTGTACCTATATACCGTGATACAATACACAAGATATCACATGTTGCTGTACTTATATACCGTGATACAATACACAAGATATCACATGTTGCTGTACCTATATACCGTGATACAATACACAAGATATCACATGTTGCTGTACCTGTATACCGTGATACAATACACAAGATATCACATGTTGCTGTACCTGTATACCGTGATACAATACACAAGATATCACATGTTGCTGTACCTCTATACCGTGATACAATACACAAGATATCACATGTTGCTATACCTGTATACCGTGATACAATACACAAGATATCACATGTTACTGTACCTATATACCGTGGTACAATACACAAGATATCACATGTTGCTGTACCTGTATACCGTGATACAATACACAAGATATCAAATGTTTCTGTACCTGTATACCGTGATACAATACACAAGATATCACATGATTCTGTACCTATATACCGTGATACAATACACAAGATATCACATGTTGCTGTACCTCTGTACCGTGATACAATACAAAAGATATCACATGTTGCTGTACCTCTGTACCGTGATACAATACACAAGATATCACATGTTACTGTACCTATATACCGTGATACAATACACAAGATATCACATGTTGCTGTACCTGTACACCGTGATACAATACACAAGATATCACATGTTGCTGTACCTATATACCGTGATACAATACACAAGATATCACATGTTGCTGTACCTGTATACCGTGATACAACACACAAGATATCACATGTTGCTGTACCTGTATACCGTGATACAATACACAAGATATCACATGTTTCTGTACCTATATACCGTGATACAATACACAAGATATCACATGTTGCTGTACCTGTATACCGTGATACAATACACAAGATATCACATGTTGCTGTACCTGTATACCGTGATACAATACACAAGATATCACATGTTTCTGTACCTATATACCGTGATACAATACACAAGATATCATATGTTGCTGTACCTGTATACCGTGATACAATACACAAGATATCACATGTTGCTGTACCTCTGTACCGTGATACAATACACAAGATATCACATGTTGCTGTACCTCTGTACCGTGATACAATACACAAGATGTCACATGTTGCTGTACCTGTATACCGTGATACAATACACAAGATATCACATGTTGCTGTACCTGTATACCGCGATACAATACACAAGATATCACATGTTGCTGTACCTCTGTACCGTGATACAATACACAAGATATCACATGTTGCTGTACCTCTGTACCGCGATACAATACACAAGATATCACATGTTACTGTACCTCTGTACCGTGATACAATACACAAGATATCACATGTTGCTGTACCTCTGTACCGCGATACAATACACAAGATATCACATGTTACTGTACCTCTGTACCGCGATACAATACACAAGATATCACATGTTGCTGTACCTGTATACCGTGATACAATACACAAGATGTCACATGTTGCTGTACCTGTATACCGCGATACAATACACAAGATATCACATGTTGCTGTACCTCTGTACCGCGATACAATACACAAGATATCACATGTTGCTGTACCTCTGTACCGTGATACAATACACAAGATATCACATGTTACTGTACCTATATACCGTGATACAATACACAAGATATCACATGTTGCTGTACCTGTACACCGTGATACAATACACAAGATATCACATGTTGCTGTACCTCTATACCGTGATACAATACACAAGATATCACATGTTGCTATACCTGTATACCGTGATACAATACACAAGATATCACATGTTACTGTACCTATATACCGTGATACAATACACAAGATATCACATGTTGCTGTACCTGTATACCGTGATACAATACACAAGATATCACATGTTTCTGTACCTGTATACCGTGATACAATACACAAGATATCACATGATTCTGTACCTGTATACCGTGATACAATACACAAGATATCACATGTTGCTGTACCTCTGTACCGTGATACAATACAAAAGATATCACATGTTGCTGTACCTCTGTACCGTGATACAATACACAAGATATCACATGTTACTGTACCTATATACCGTGATACAATACACAAGATATCACATGTTGCTGTACCTGTACACCGTGATACAATACACAAGATATCACATGTTGCTGTACCTATATACCGTGATACAATACACAAGATATCACATGTTGCTGTACCTGTATACCGTGATACAACACACAAGATATCACATGTTGCTGTACCTGTATACCGTGATACAATACACAAGATATCACATGTTTCTGTACCTATATACCGTGATACAATACACAAGATATCACATGTTGCTGTACCTGTATACCGTGATACAATACACAAGATATCACATGTTGCTGTACCTGTATACCGTGATACAATACACAAGATATCACATGTTTCTGTACCTATATACCGTGATACAATACACAAGATATCACATGTTGCTGTACCTGTATACCGTGATACAATACACAAGATATCACATGTTGCTGTACCTCTGTACCGTGATACAATACACAAGATATCACATGTTGCTGTACCTCTGTACCGTGATACAATACACAAGATGTCACATGTTGCTGTACCTGTATACCGTGATACAATACACAAGATATCACATGTTGCTGTACCTGTATACCGCGATACAATACACAAGATATCACATGTTGCTGTACCTCTGTACCGTGATACAATACACAAGATATCACATGTTGCTGTACCTCTGTACCGCGATACAATACACAAGATATCACATGTTACTGTACCTCTGTACCGTGATACAATACACAAGATATCACATGTTGCTGTACCTCTGTACCGCGATACAATACATAAGATATCACATGTTACTGTACCTCTGTACCGCGATACAATACACAAGATATCACATGTTGCTGTACCTGTATACCGTGATACAATACACAAGATGTCACATGTTGCTGTACCTGTATACCGCGATACAATACACAAGATATCACATGTTGCTGTACCTCTGTACCGCGATACAATACACAAGATATCACATGTTGCTGTACCTCTGTACCGTGATACAATACACAAGATATCACATGTTACTGTACCTATATACCGTGATACAATACACAAGATATCACATGTTGCTGTACCTGTACACCGTGATACAATACACAAGATATCACATGTTGCTGTACCTATATACCGTGATACAATACACAAGATATCACATGTTGCTGTACCTGTATACCGTGATACAACACACAAGATATCACATGTTGCTGTACCTGTATACCGTGATACAATACACAAGATATCACATGTTGCTGTACCTCTGTACCGTGATACAATACACAAGATATCACATGTTGCTGTACCTGTATACCGTGATACAATACACAAGATATCACATGTTGCTGTACCTGTATACCGTGATACAATACACAAGATATCACATGTTGCTGTACCTCTGTACCGTGATACAATAGACAAGATATCACATGTTGCTGTACCTCTGTACCGCGATACAATACACAAGATATCACATGTTGCTGTACCTGTATACCGCGATACAATACACAAGATATCACATGTTGCTGTACCTGTATACCGTGATACAATACACAAGATATCACACGTTGCTGTACCTATATACCGTGATACAATACACAAGATATCACATGTTGCTGTACCTGTATACCGTGATACAATACACAAGATATCACACGTTGCTGTACCTATATACCGTGATACAATACACAAGATATCACATGTTGCTGTACCTGTATACCGTGATACAATACACAAGATATCACATGTTGCTGTACCTATATACCGTGATACAATACACAAGATATCACATGTTGCTGTACCTATATACCGTGATACAATACACAAGATATCACATGTTGCTGTACCTGTATACCGTGATACAATACACAAGATATCACACGTTGCTGTACCTATATACCGTGATACAATACACAAGATATCACATGTTGCTGTACCTGTATACCGTGATACAATTCACAAGATATCACACGTTGCTGTACCTATATACCGTGATACAATACACAAGATATCACATGTTACTGTACCTGTATACCGTGATACAATACACAAGATATCACATGTTGCTGTACCTGTATACCGTGATACAATACACAAGATATCACATGTTTCTGTACCTATATACCGTGATACAATACACAAGATGTCACATGTTGCTGACTCTGCTTGATGTTGTACAATCATTTTGCGTACTAGAACAATCGGTTCTAGACGCACAGACAAGGAATCCACATGTCAATTGTATACTTTGGTAATACACTTATCCTGCACCTGCTTTGATTTATCGGCTCACAGACCGCGAATTCCCCGCTGACACTGTTTTCAGGGGCGCAAGCGGCGCTAGCGGTGTTCACTGTGTCAGAAGTCACTTGTATTCAGCTTCAACAGCGCACAGCTACACCTACACACACGTAAGTAGACGATAGAGTTGTGTGGCAGCACTGTGTAGATACTCACATTGTATACACATGCACTGTCTCTTAGTGTGTTTATCGATGTCCTAGACTTTTGTCTTGTGCTCACTCCTGTTGTTTTTTCCCCCGTTGTCAGCCCTGACAGTATGTTGTAAAGTAATACACACTTTTCAGCATCTATTTTTGGATATTGTAACCGCTCACGATATGTGTTCAGCAGTTTTCTGTATTTTTTGTGTAGTTCTTTAAGCGGTCTAATGAAGCTTTACATCAGCATGAGTTGTGATTCTACGACGCCGGTGTATGTATAAAGAACAATGTTGTTCATTTCTATATAATCAAATACAACTTGATAGTCAGCCGTACGGCTATAACATTTCAGACAATGGTCGCATTGTCATTTCTGATTTCCCGAGGCCAGATAAAGTGTTTACTTATATACAGTTCTGTTTGGGCTGTCGGGTCATAGACTTCCCCTTTCACCTGTACTTCACTCGTATTCACTCTTTATAGAAACAGTTGCATTTCCTTTACACGACGACGCAGTCAACCCCTGCACTTTTTGGCTGTTTGTGATTTCTTGGCAAATTTACGTTCAGTAGTTTGCCATTGATTTCTGAACGGCCGGCACACATACCATTGAAAGAAAACCAACGCAAGACGGTCTTTTCCCAAATCGCCCGCAGCTGTGTTTCGAACATGGTATGCGGGATTACGAATTGCATCCGTAAATCCCTTCGCCACAAAGTCGGATTTAAATGGCTGAATGTATTGGCAGAACATTCAGTCTGTGGCCTTCACAACCGGCGAAAGCTTGCGGTCTCTCAGACTGTGCCTGCAAGACACCACTTGCGACTGTCCGAATATAACGTATACACTCATGGCCAAGACATTCATAACTGTGGCGTGTAGTTTGAGTGCAGAGATATAATATATCCCCAAATATACCAAAACAAAAGAAGTGGCTCGTGAGATTCCTTAGTGAACTGGATCAGACACATCTGGCAGGCGTTTACTTAGGGATCAAGTAAGGTTTTCAGGTAGAAGGCCAAGAGAGCACAGAAAAGGCACTGCTGTCAGAGAGGAGGATGCTCACTCATATATAATTAAGACTGATATTCTTCCTGCCACATAGCTCTCCTGATCTGCAGCCCCCAGATAGTATTTTATCACTATCACACTAATATGTAACACAGTTACAGACCCGCAAATATGACAACAGCATGAATCAACACCTTCCTGTGGTTATGTCACGAAACACCACAATTGATACTAGAACAATGAATGGTAATGATGTCCGTCATCTACAACTCCGCACAGACTCAAGGAGTAATAAAGTAAAGATAGTAAAATGGAGAAAGGAGTGTTTCGTGTGGAATGGCTCAACTCGCTTCAGAGGCCACAGATTGTGAGAATTGTATGGATGTTTGCCCTGGCCATGCGGGAGTGCAGGGGGAAGGAACAGGCAGTGAATGCACCTCTTGGTGGTAGATTAAATATGGACAAGGGGAATGTGGTCGTGCGCCTGTGGGACCAGGTGGAGAAGGTGAAGGGAACAGACTAAGAACCCGTATGTGGAAAGGATGAGATTGCGGGGATTTGCAGGGGTTCTGGTAGAATCTCAAATCTGAGAGGGAAGACCAGGAGAACTTTCAATCAGATAGCTGTGAGAACAATTAGTAGTGTGACTCTCTCTTCGCTGGTTGTTGAACGAGAGGACTGAGCGCATATGGGAATGCCCCGAGTGCAGTGATGAAAGTTATTAGCTCAACTCAACCACAACTCCCCAGCAGAATAGGGGTTCTGGCTTAGTAGGAAGGGTGGTAGAGTTGTCTGTCATGGTTTCCTTTTTAGTGGTGTTTGTGAGGTGTAAAGATAATAAATGAGAATAAGGCTAAGTTTGCTAGGGATATTCCGGGTGGAATGGGGCCTCATTCTCAAACAGCCCTCTTGAGGAAACCATGTAATGACTCAAGAACCCCAAATCAGTGAACAAGGCAGAAAAGGGGTACAAATTCAACACTAATAAAGAAGAATTGGTTCCTGTAGAAGGCAGGGAGATCAGGGACTTTTACCACACTCTACAATGAAGGGTTGTCTGTGAGTATGTCTCCCTCCTCACTTTTAATCTCCCATATATATATATATATATAGTGACAGATATCGACTGTTATACACGACAACTGTAGGTACATAACAAACAATTGATTGATTGATTTAGGAACCGACATCACAGCATTCGCGGCATCCTCAGAAGCCAGCGAAGAGTTCCAACCCCAATAGTACCAGTAGCAATCTGATTATATGTGCATCTCGCCTTTCCCTAAGCGTCGATCATCGGCCAGATCCTCTCATCACTCCTCGCTGTCGCATTCTTGCCAGACCATTGTGATCCATTTGCTCCTCCGAGGTGTACACGTGCTCCCACAAGGCCGCAACGACGTCTGCTTTATCATGCATAATACTCCACCAAGGTTTGCAGAGCTAGCCAATCTGTCTGCCTGTTCATTCCCCAGCACACCAGCATGCTCGGGAGAAAAGATCTAAACGATGCTTGCCACCAGTGACTTCCGAAGCGAATCAAGGCACTCTGCTCGAAATTTGCCGGTATGAAGTCAAGACTAATAGAACTGTCAATTGTATTACATTACATTATATTACATTGGCACCTTGCCGTCTTGACAGACGATAGTTTGTGCTTTAAAAAGGCATAATAACTTTTACCTTTGGTGGTAGCGAATGTGACTGATAAGGCCAATTTGCGCTGTAAATGTCCGTTCACGGTGGGTGCATATGAACACGTGGTCATTTCCACCATCATGCACCATCTTAAGTCTCACACGCTCGGTGTGTGACTTATCTATAATAATTTTCTCCTTTGTCTTTATTCCATATCTGATGTTTGCCCTCCATGCAACACGTTCAGCTGCGACTTGCTCCCAATGTGCATTATCAATGCCTGTATCAATCATGTCCTGCTTACACACATCTTTGTATCGTAGTAGAGGCCGACCCTGAGATCTCTTACCCATCTGTAATTCACCAAAAAAGATGTCCTTTGGTATTCTACCATTATCCATCCTCTTAAGATGTCCTATCCATCTAAGTCTACGAAGACTGAGCATGGAATAAATCGTCACACAACCTGATCTTTCCAATACTTCAGTATTTGTGATCTTGTCTTGCCACTTAATACCAAGAATTCTTCGCAGACACCGCATACCAAAGCTGTTTAAACGTTTCTCTTGGTGTGAGTAAGTTGTCCAGGTTTCACTGCCATAAAGAAGAGTACTAAGGACACAGGCTTGATAGACAAGGACTTTTGTTTTGGCAGTAAGCTTCCTGTTCTCCCAGACTCTTTTTCTTAACCTGCTCATTGTTGTTGCTGCCTTACCAATCCGGATGCTGATTTTCTGATCTAGGGATAATTTGCTATTTACCACTGATCCCAGATAACCCGTAACAGTTCCCTCTCGCTTTGATTCCGAGACCAGTTAAGACCAGGGATGGAGTTATACCTCTCCATAGCACAAAGCCTGGGCTAAAATATAGAGATCATGTGTTGCCCATGCAGCATGATCCCTCTCTCGGCCTGCCTAGTTCACTCCAGAGGAAAAGTAACACCCCTACATCTGGAACAAGATAAGCTGCAGAAGCTGCCGGATCAGCAAAGCAGTGCTCTAACTGTCCGTCTGTCGGAGCTTCGATCCTAGACCAGCCGCCAACCAAGGCTTATGACTTGGTCTGCCCTGCCATAACATTTTGTCTTTAGCTTGCATTTCCTTGCACCAGGGTAAGGCTTGTACCCTCCCAATTGCGCTCTTCCGCCCGAAGCCGTTGGCACAATGTGGGGTGTCGGGTTTAGAACTGTCAATAAAGCAAGTTATAATGCATAGATATATCCATTGCAAATGCACTTGTTAAGACGAATTTACCAATTAGACCACATACTATAAAATATAATGATTGGTTCAAAACCTTCCAAGATAATTACAACAAGGACTGTTGGTGTTAACTACAGGTTGTCACTTATCCTGTTTCCAGAAATTCACTACAATTCCTGAATGTAAGTATTACAGTCACCCAATGCACTGACTTGCACACAGAGTATATCAACTTAACGCTAGAATCTGATCCATCTCTGGTTTATCTCTCTCTCTCTCTCTCTCTCTCTCTCTCTCTCTCTCTCTCTCTCTCTCTCTCTCTCTCTCTCTCTCTCTCTCTCACACGCACGCACGCACGCACACACACACACACACACACACACAAACACACACACCACACATACACACACACACACACACACACACACACACACACACACACACACACACACACACCACAACGGACTACGATTCCTGGTATACTACCGTGCGGATGTGGTAAAAGCTTCGCCACCCACAAGGAAATGCCAATTCATGCTGGGATGCAGATATGCGCGAACACACCACAAGAGAATAGACAGCTCACCGAAAAGGCGAATAAGACGTTAGAAGATCTCAGCCAGGAAGAAACCCACAGAGCTGAGATTATTCAAGACCATGGCCCACGTGACGCGCTTGAGTACCTTTCCGATCGTCCCAGAGTAAAAATCAAATTCCCTCCCGTAACTGAGCAATGGACGAAACTCGATAGCTCGCTGTCCTAAGTTTTAAAGAGCGAGTTGCAACAATTATCGCTAAAGGAGAAACTAGGAAAGTTCGGAGGGATTGTGGTCGTGCACTCCCTGCGTCAATTTGGTAGCATTGTCAGGAAGAAAGTAACTAGTCTGCAGAAGAGCAGGCAGCAAAAGCTTATCGAGAAGGTAAAAACGCAGAAGAACGCAGCTCGCAAATGGTTTTTATCCGCAGTTAATAGGGAGAAAGGGGGCCTGCGCCTGATGTGCCAACATCTAAAAACTAGACACTATGGCCTTTGTCGAGCAGAAAAGCTCTCCAGAAATAGGCAGAGAACTCGGAAGGTACGAGTTAAATTCTTCCCAACGCCATACCAATATGCTAGAGATTTGTTTCAGCAGCCACCGTCCAGCATGATCACTAAAGAGGAGCTGGAAGAGCACCTATTGAAGGCATATGTAGATGTCCAGCGGGGCGTTCCACTCAGAGAGATGATGCTGCTCGAAAAGCTGGAAAAGCCAACAGTGGGTTTCAACGCCAAGTCTCCGTTTTGGAATGATGTCGTGACATTGGTTAAGAAGGCGCAATGCAAGTCTGTATCAGGCCCCAATGGTGTACCTTACTTTGCATACACACGGTGCCAGAATGTCCCAAAAAAGTCGCTTAAAAGTCGACAGGGTCGACTTCATTGCACCGGGTTTTATCCCATATGGCTCGGTCTCTTTCCGCAGCACGGAAAGCGTCGCACAAAGCACGAACTCCTTAGCTTTTAGCGACGACCCACAGGAGTCTCCGAAACATTTAACTCGTAAACCGAAGGGTGCGGCCCGGAATCGAACCCACAACCTTCGGAGCACGAGTCAAACGGCTTGACCACTTCGCCACAGAGACTCCCAGAATGTCCCAAAAAGACTCCATCGGATTCCGAGATCCACATGGAAGCATAAGCGAGTAAGTCCGAAAGAAAATCAACGGAGTCTACAATACTGTGGCGTGCAAGTTTAGTGGAGATATATATATCCCCGAACAGTGGTTGCCGACTACTAAAAGAAAACCAGAAGTGGTTCGTGGGATTCCTTAGTGAACGGGATCAGACAAGTCTTGAAGGGTTACACTAAGGGATCAAGTGAGGTTTTCATGTAGAAGGCCAAGAGAGCGCAAGAAAGGCACTGCTGTCAGAGTGGAGGATGCTCACTCTTAATAAACTAAGGACGACTATTATTCATGCCACACAGCTCTCCTGATAAGTAATTTATGAATCCCCCGATGGTGTATTAGCACTATCACACTAATAAGTAACCCAGTTACACACGTAAATCTGATAAAAGAATGATTTAACTCTTACTTAACAATTTCAAAGAATTATAATGGATGACTGAGATGGTATGAAAAATGGTTATGCCACAAAAACAACACAATTGATATTAAGACAATGAATGATGATGACTGTCCGTCTCTATGACTTATGGTATCTGGCCTAGCAGGATGGGTGGTATAGTTGTTTGTATTTGTTTCTTTCCTTTTGTACTGGACTAGTGAATCAAATATCATTATCATCAAGTGCTCTGCCAGCTGGCGTAGGTGTTCATAGCAATCCACAGATCTCGGTCTTTGGTGTTCTGGAACAACTCTGCTGATGATATTTCTCCATGCCACCGTCTCAATCCGTCCAGCATAATTTCTCTTGGTCTGCCTCTGCCTCTCTTCGCCTCGATCTTTCCAGTTGTCACAATGTTCTCCAATGTCTCTCTTCTCATCACATGACCAAAGAGACAGTTTGTCTCTTTTTTATTGTTGTATATAGCGTTCTAGTTTCATTAGCCTCTTTCAGGCAATAGTTGTTAGTTACTCTGGCAGTCCAAGGAGTCTGGCAAAAGTCTGGCAGTCGCAACATTCGTCTCAAAAACCACATCTCTGTTGCTTCTATGTTCTTCCTAATTTGTTCATTTACATTCCAATATTCGCTGCCATACAGCAAAACTGGTTCTATATAGCATGTCAGCACTCTCTTTCTTACATTAATTGATAGTGACTTATTGCATAAGATACTCTTCATTTTCCGAAATGCGGCTTCTGCCTGCCCTATTCTGCCCTTAATCTCTGTTGTACATCTTCCATCTGATGTTATAAGTGCCCCTAGGTATTTACAATTATTCACTTGGTTAAGAATTTTCCCTTCTATTTCTATGTCACATTTTGCTGTCACCAATTTCTTTGATATCACCATTGTTACTGTTTTCTTGATATTCAAGGAGAGTCCTTTCTGTGCACTCTCTGATATTACAATGTCCAACAGTTGTTGTAGGTCTGTTGCATTATGCGCCACAAATACTGTGTCATATGTATAGCGTATATTGTTTATATTATAACCTTCGATTAGTATTCCTGGCTAGCCTTTGATCTCTCTCATTATTACTTCACTATAGGGGGAGAAAAGATCCGGGGACAAGACACACCCTTGTCGTACTCCTAGCTTTATCTGTCCGTAACTACCCTCTTTATATCACATTTTAATTGCTGCTACTTGGTTCCAGTAAATATTCTTTATTATTCTTAAATCTTTCCCATCAATGTTGATATCTTCTAACATTTCAATCAGTTCATCATGTTACTTTATCAAATATTTTAGTATAATCTATGAAGCATAAATATATGTCTTTCTGTGTCTCTATTGACAATTCTATTAGTGTTAGTAATGTATATATTGCATTGTTTGTACCCTTTCCTTCCACAAAACCATACTGTTCTTAATTAATTTCCATTTTTATTTTATTTCTTGTTCTTCGCATTATAATTCTGAGTAGAAACTTAGTGACATGGTTTATGAGGTTAATTGTACGAAATTCTTCGCATTCAGTTGCTCCTGGTCTCTTTGGTATTGCTATAAATATAGATTTCAGCATCCAACCAATCATGTGCCAAGTGTGGGCGGTCAGGACTCACCATTTCACTCGATCACCAGATTCGTGGATCAGCTCAGTGTTCCTGTCTCGTCCATGCCATGTGGCCAAGCCATCCAGGTATTTTCCTCTCGGTCTTCCTCTTGGTCTGTTCCCTTCGATCTTGCCAGTTGTCACTAAGTTATCCAATCTATTTCTTCTCATAACATGTCCAAAGAATTTTGACTGTCTACGTCTAATTTCTCTAACAAATTTACGAGTTTCATTTGTCTCCTGTAGTACTTGGTCATTTGTTTTTCTATCTGTCCATGGTATTCTTTGCATTTTCCTCAGAAACCACATTTCTGCAGCCATCACATGTTTTTCAGCTTGACTGCACATTGTCTAAGTTTCACATCCATACAAAGAACAGGCTCTACGTATCCCCTCAACACTCTTTTTCTAGTTTCAATTGACATCTTTTTATTGGTCAGAATGTTTTTCATCTTGCTAAAGGCTACTTTCGCCATGGCGATTCTTGTTCTAATCTCTTCAAGGCATCTCCCATCAGATGTTATAACTGTTCCGAGATAATTGTATCGATTCACTTGTTGAAGAATATTCCCATTTACTTGTATATTACATTGCGGTACTTCGTTCTTTCTAGTGACGACGATAACGTATGTCTTTTTACAATTTAATTCTAACCCTAGCTGCTCACTGTGTACAACAATCGCATCTACTAATTGTTGCAGGTCCTGCTCATTGTCTGCAATTAATACTGTATCATCTGCATATCTAATGTTATTGATGTTTCTTCCTCCAATGCTGATTCTATTTATATCTTCTACATTTCTGAAAATATTTTTACTGTATATGGAAAAAAGATCGGGAGACATTACACATCCCTGCCTAAAACCTCTCTTAATAGGTTGATATTGGCCCACTTCATTATCAATCCTTATGGCAGCTTGTTGTTTCCAATATATGGTTTTTACAAGTCTAATGTCTTTCCCATCGATTTGTAGATCTGCAAGCATGTCCACCATGTTGACATGTCTAACTCTATCAAAAGCCTTTGTGTAGTCAATAAAGCAAAGATGTATATCCTTGTTTACTTCTATAGCACGTTCAATAACTCTTCGCAGCATATACACAGCATTTACTGTACCCTTTCCTTTTAGTTTCTACAAACCCACATTGTTCTTCCCCTATTTCAGGTTGTATTTTCTTCCTCACTCTTTGCATGATAATTCGTAACAAAATCTTTGTTATGTGACTCATTATACTAATTGTTCTATGTTGATCACATTCCAAGGTTCCTGATTTCTTTGGGATTGCAATAAATACAGAATTACATAATTCAGAAGGTATACCTCCAGTATCATATAATGTGTTCAGCAGTCTGGTGACTTGCTCTAATCCAAATTCTTCTAAAGCTTTAATCATTTCTGTTGTGATGTTATCTGCACCGGGGGCCTTGCCAGCTTTCATATGCTTAAGAACATTTTGAACCTCCATCTTTAAAATTGGTGGTCCTTCATTATTAAATCTAATATCAGACTGTTCCTCTCTGTTATCATTATACAGGTTTTTCACATAATCTGTCCATACATGTAGAATCTGATCTTTTTCTATTATGATTTTGCCATCTTTAGTTTTTAGACAGCCTTTTGATGTACTTGTTTTATTAGTAAGTTCCTGAATTCTTTTGTGCACTAATTTGTTATTTTGACTGTTGTGTTGTTTTTCAATTTCTAAGCACTTTTCCTCAAGCCATGATTCTTTTGCCTTCCTACATAATATTCTGACTTGTCTGTGAATTTCTTCATATTTGGCAGGATTATTTTTGTTGAGTCTTCTTGTTTCCATTAGGTGTAACATTTCTTCAGTCATCCATTTCTTACGACCCACCTTCTTTAATTTTGGAATAGTTGTTTCTGCAGCCAATCTGATTGAATTCTTTAACATTTCCCACTGATCATTCACATCCTGGAATAATATCTCTTGATCAGACAATATATCAAATCGTTCTGTACTTCTATGTTGAATTTGTTTTGTATTTCCTTGTCATTACTCAATGTACACAAATCATATTTAGTGTTTCCTGTTATATACTTGACTTTCTTCAGCTTTATCCTCAATGTTCCTGTAAGTAGTCTGTGGTCACTGTAACAATCAGCACTGGGAACTGTTTTTGCTACTGTTAGTGCGTTTCTAAATGTTCTGCTAATCAGAATGTAGTCAATCTGGTTTCTGATCCTGCTATCAGGACTCCTCCATGTCCATAATCTTCTAGGGTGTTGCTTAAACCAGGTGTTTCTTACAATCATTTCCTTTTCTTTTGCCCACTCTACGAGTCTGTATCCTCTTTCATTTCTCTCTCCTAAACCATAGTCTTCTACTGTGTATCTATATCCTTGATTTCCTACTTTTGCATTGAAGTCTCCTATTATAATGTTTATTTATGAAGTTTTATATTTCTTTAAGGCAGACTCTATGTCATTATAAAATTCCTCTACACTATCTTCACTGGACTCTCCTGTTGGGACATATACTTGAATAACATTTGTGCTAAAAGGTCTGCCACTCAATTTAACTAGTAGAACTCTGTCCGACACGGCCCAATATCCTTGAACAGATGTTGATGTTTTCCAGTCCAAAATTATTGCCACTCCCCTTTGTCGATCTTCACCTCCAGAATAAATAATCTTAAAATCTTCATCTGTCGCGATGCCTGCTCCTGTCCATCTCGTTTCGCACATCCCTAAAATATTATTTTTTTTCTCTTTGTATTTCTTGTTTTATGTTCTCTAATTTTCCGTCGTCGTTTAACATCCTAACGTTCCATGTTGCTAATTTTAATGTATCTGTCCTTGTCTTGCGATGATCAGTCTTTAAGCGAATCATAATGTACTAGGCACTTTCAAAGAGGTAGTTTGCCGTTGCTTTCCTCTATGGCAGTGACCATACTGGCCGGATGACCGCAACCATTGTCTCTCGAAAGAGATCCTCTGCCTGCCGTCGCGAAACTCGAGACCATAACCAAAAAATATCTGTGGGTTGCCCTCAAAATGTCACCCACCACCTACCTTCCGTGGCTTCTTTTGAACAATTCCAATAAACGAACACGAAATAACATCACATAATCCACAGGAAAACACTATCCACAGGAAATCCACAGAAAACACTGAACAGCGTCTCCCCGAAGAACAACGCGTCATCTCGTCGCCATTGTAACGGAATTTGGATTTCAGCATATCGCTCGGTAAATATCCGCTGCTGTAAATATCATTCAACATTTTGGTACTAAATCCACTCCAAATTCTCCTAATACTTCTAATTCTTCTATTGTGATTTCACCTGGCCCAGCTGTTTTTCCTTTCTTCATATGTTTAATAGCGTCAGCGACTTCTTCTTTCAGAATAGGTGGACCTTCTAACTTACTTTCTTCTGTTAATTCTTCCCTTTCCCCATTATACATTTCTCTTATATACTCATTCCACCTTTTCAATATAGCACCTTCCTCCAATAATATCTTTCCTGTTTTTGATTTCAAACACCCTGTAATTATTCTTATTTTTATTCCTGTGAGCGCACTGATTTGTCTGTGCATATTTTTTTTTTTTTTTAAATCTTTAATAGAATTTAATTTAATTCAATTTTTTTTTTTTTTTTGCGTTGCTCGTTTAACCAATTTTCTTTTTAATTCACACATTTATCCCTTATTTCTTTATTTATCTTAGCATATTCTTGTTTGCCATTTTTATTATGTTTCCTTTTGTCTATCAGAATTAACATTTCTTCATTCATCAATTTTTTTCTGAGCTTTTTGGCTTCTCTCTGGTAATTTTTCTTTGCTAGTTTGATGAATGGAGTCCCTTAACATTCCTCATTGTTTATTTATACTCTGTATTTTAGCTATTGTATTGTATCTATTTTTCACAGCCACTCTGTATTGTTCTTGAATTTTTTTAATCTAATTTCAGAACCTCTTTATTAAGTCTCAACTTCTTAACCACATTTTCCCTCTCTTTAATCTTACTTTTATTTATCCACATAGTGGTACGTGTTCACTATTACAGTCAGCACTAGACATTGTTTTTACATTAATTAACTCACTTCTAAATCTTTTATTAATTAGTATGTAGTCAATTTGTTTGCGTAGTTTCCTATTAGGGCTTTCCATGTGTATAGTCGTCTTTTATGGTGTTTAAACCACGTGGTTCCAATTATCATATCATTAATATTTGCTCAATCTATTAGTTTCTCTCCTCTTTCACTTCTTGTACCTAAACCATAATTCCCCACTATATCCTCTTTTTTCCCCCTTTCCTACTTTTGCATTAAAGTCTCCCAGTATTATTTTTATTTCTTGTTATCCAATTTGAGCTATCACCATTTCTACTTCATCGTAAAAGTGTTGTATTTCTTCATCACTAATGCTTGGTTGCCGGTCTCTCTGGCCGAAGGGTTACAACACTTTCTCCGTAATCCCGTTTATCACGCAGAGTCTCGTAGCGGACGAGAACTGGAAGCGGTTCGACCTCCACTGGTGACTTGCGGGATAACTGAGCCGGCCGCTCAGAAAGCAATGGCAAACTACTGAGCGTAATCTTGCCAAGAAATCAACAGACAGCTGAAAGATGCTGCTGTTGACAGCGATGTCCTGTAAAGGATATTCGGAGAAAAAAAATGCTTTGTTGTTGGTGCATATACCTGTATAGTATTTATATCTATTGGTTTGCCTTTGATTTCTACCATTATAACTGAAATATACCAGTATCTATTAATTGATTTGTCTGTTTATTCATCAAATATTATTCCTACACCTTTTTCATGTGTATCCCCTCCATAATAAATCATTGTATGTTTTTCGGTTATTATTTTGCCAGATCCCTTCCAGATCATCTCACTTATGCCTAGTATATGCATTTTCATGCTTACCATCTCTATTAGAACATTGTTTAACTTTCCTTGCTCATCTAATGTCCTAACATTCCATGTTCGTACTCTACATGTATGTAGTTTAGTTATAGTTTTAGTTTTGCCATCAGTAGCTGGATGACGGTCTGGTGTCACCAGTGGCCCATGACTGTCCCTACCGGACGAGGATGTCCTAAGACATCCATTAACGTCGTTTACTATTTCTGAAATGTGTGTTGCCATGAAATCTTGGGAAGATAATATGGTGGTTTCCCTTGCCTTCCACATTTACATGGTGGGCTTTTAACTCTGCCTTTGACAGCCATTTCCGACTGTTCACAATTGACTCAGATTTACTTCATGCATCTGTTATAGTTCAGTTGTTATAACACAGCTCTCCGAAGCACCTCCTGGCCACCAGCCCTGCTTAATATGTGCATATTTACTGTAGCACAATACAGCTGTCAGCTACAGCTGTTGAGTAAACACATCATTCACTTTGTCTTTCCGCGACTGATACATAGCCACAGAGTCACATTCATTTCACTCACCGAGATAGCTTATGTGGTTCACACGTTTCTGCCGTGTGTAAACCGTCGCAATTGTTGTGAAGCTGTGAAGATTGGTTACACTAAGCAACATAATATATATATATATATATGGCCCTGGCGTGTATATATATATATATGGCCCTGCCGTAGTCAGGCACGTTGCCTGCTCTGTCCCAGACGCCAGGTTATGTTTGCTGGAGGTGATCTATTTTGAAGTTGTACGCCCGGCCAGGTGCTTGTCTACATCCCTGCTTTTATTTACCGTGTTACAACCTTCTCGTGACCTTGCTTGCACGCGTGCTCACGGCATGCTTGTCCTTCCCCCTTTCCCCGCCATTGCACATCCCACACGTGTTTCTGTGAACATGCGAGAAGAATGGCTAGAGAGTGATTGACACTCACAGAAAGCGAGGAGAAATAAATACATTTCAGGCTGCTAACTCTCTAACCCAGAAAGTGAGGATATCTGGGTCGAAAGATGTGGTCTTGTGAAGACGTCTTTCCGTATATTATGAAACGACACGTTTACATTATCTTATTGTCTTTTAGAAATGTCCTTCCCTTATGGTTATACGGTCACCGGAAAACTTATACCGTGTTAAATATTTTAATCGAATACCTCGAATTTATCAAATCAACAGAACTCACTCTTATTTTTCTCATCTGGATTGCTCAACTGTTTAAAACCTGTAAAATACGAAAGAGATGAAGGATTTACTTAAAGGTTTCAGTGAAAAAAAAAAACAAAAACGATATTTTAAATTTTTTTGCAGTGTTATTTGCATTTATCTGCTTTTTAAAAAAAATTTAATAGTTATCCACGGGTGTTATTTTTCTCAGTAAATCTACATATTTTTGGATAACTGAAAATCTGTACATAGCATACAACTGACACTGGATGTTGTGATTATTAGCACATTGCTTGAATCATAGACAGTAGGGTGGTATAAGTAACAATTATTCCCAGTAAATCTCGTCAGAGTCAAGAGGGTTGTTTAAAGTGTAAGAAGCACGGAAGAGGTGGGGAGTTCTGCCATACCCAGTCTGTAGTCCAGATCTGTGGCCTTGTGACTGTCATTTGTTCGGACCTTTCTACATGGGCAACGATTCCACACTAATGCAGACGTCATGGCCGCGGTGATCACGTGGTTTATACAGCAACCAGTCTTTCGAGGACGGCATCCCCCCACCTCCCTAAGAAATTGGATGCGTGTGTGAAAGCCTACGTTGTTGTTGTTTGTCCATCAAGAATGATGATGACCATTCATTTCATCCAGTGGGGTTGAAAGTATGGAGCCGTGGGTTCTAAGATGGCTGATAAGGCCTATTTTTGGCTCGAAATGTTCTTTGACAATGTGGACAAAGAATGCTTGACGTTTCTGGAGGAGGATTTCCTGCAGTGGTTTTTCTGTTCTGTCTTTTCTTCACAGCTCTTGCAGTCCTGGTTGCCTCACATATGACTGCACCCTTGTGTAATGATGCACGCCACGAATTTCGGTCTCTGGCTGCAGTCTCCTAGGTGTCATGATGAATTCAAAAAGCATTCAGAGAGATTTTCAGAGTGTCTTTAAAGCGTTTCCTCTGGCCACCTTGGGAGCGTTTACCACAACGCAGTTCGCTGTAAAAAATTCGTTTGGGGAGCCTGTGATCTGGTATGCGAGTCAAGTGACCAGCCCAACGAATCTGATTCTTCATCAGTAGAGTGTGGATACTGGGCATGGACGCTCTTTCTAGGACTTCAGTGTCTGGGATCTTGTCTTGCCATTTAATCTTCAGTAGCTTCCTTAGGCAGACTGTGTGGAAGTGGTTTAATTTCCTAGGGTGTCGCTGATAAACAGTCCAGATTTCACAAGCATATAGCAGTGTGGATAATACAACTGCTTTGTAGACTTTTAGCTTTGTTTGCAGGCTTATTCCAGTTCTGTCCCATACATTCTTATAAGTCTGCCAAAGGCCACACTGACCTTGGAGATTCTTGCATTCACTTCGTCATCAATTGTGGCAGCTTGTGACACAGTGCTGCCAAGATAGGTGAATTTGTCCACAACACTTAGTCTATGACCATTCACTTTGATATTCGGCACAGTGTGACTATTCCCTGGAGCTGGCTGGTTCATAACTACAGTCTTCTCCAAGTTGATATTGAACCCAAAGTTGGCACAGGCATGTGAGAAAACTGAAACATTATGTTGCATGTCCGCCTATGAGTTGGCGTATAGAACGCAATCATCAGCAAACAGGAGCTCTCTGACGGTGTCGCTGTTAATTTTGGGTTTAGCTTTCAGCCTTTTGAGATTGAATAACTGTCCATCCCTTCTGAAGGGGGCCAGGATGCATGTTTGCTTCATGACAGTTGCCTTGTTGAATTCTGCCACACCTAGTTAGTTATCAGTTAGTTATCAGTTGGGGTATCTTCGTTGCACTCCGGACATGTCCATAGGTGCTCAGATCCTCCCCCCCAGCATATGCATCAGCGTCCGGTGGCTAATAGTGCCAGTTCTGTGTTGGTTGACGAGGCGCTTTGTTTTCCCGATGTACCTCTCGCGTCTGGCTGTGCCGATTCTTACTCCCAGGTCTTTCATCCTGGAAAGCGATGTGGAATCACTGGCGTCAAAATCCTCTGTTCTCGCCATATCTTTAAGGGCGTTAATAACATCGGCACGATCCATGGGCTGGCCATCTACAGGGGGTGCAGAGCCAGCCAATTTATCAGCTCGTTCATTTCCCTCGACTCCCGCATGTCCCGGGACGAAGATGAAGGTGACTTTGCGGACAACGGACTTCCGCAGAGACTCAGTCCACTGTCTACGTACAGATCCTGCTTCGACCTTCTGAATCATGCTCATTGAATCACTTAGTACACACACGTTGGTATAATGCTGTGATTCCAGCCATATGAAAGCCTGTGTAACTGCCATCACCTCCATCGTCATGCTGCTCGTGGTCATAGAGTGGGCACCACTGGATTCTTGAACGGTTCGGCCCGCTGAACGGGCTGTAAATGCCCACGCACTTCTCTGCTGCTTTACAACAGATCCATCTGTATAGATGAGCACTTCGATGCTATCTGAGTGATCATAGATGAGCGCGTTAACCTCTGCATTGACAGCGGCAGGGTTCTGCTCTCTGCACTGTCTGTCGAGTGTGATAATGCAGGAGAAGGTACACTTAAAAGCTGGAGGCACCGGCACCCATTCCTTGCCGGGGTTGATACTGGTAAGACTGCAGACCTGTCCGACGACATCTTCCGCCCGACCCATCCATGATTTGCCCCTCTTTAGCCTGTCACCCTTTTCTCTGAATACAGCGTCATGCAGAGGGTGCTGCTCATCTGCACTTATTTTTAAGTATGCACGAGCTCTCCAGATCTTGATCCTGTGTTCCATTGTCGGGAAGTCAAGGACACAGCTGGTGTCTCTCGTGCAGCCCAAAATGATGCGCATGGCTTCGTTTTGTACCTTTTCAAGTCTCCCAATCTGTGTAGGGCTGACAGTGAGGATGGCCAGGGCATACTCGATGCGTGAAAGCACAAGTCCTTGGAACAGAAGTAATAGCAGTCTTTGCTCGATATTGGCAGTCGCCATGACTCTCATTGCTGCCAAACCTTTTCCAGCCTTCGTTATGACATAATCTGCCACACCTGTTGATGTTAATATGCAGACGTCTGTAATAAAGCCATTTGGCAGCCTTTAACTGATCACGACTCATATAGTATTTAACGCCTATAATGCGGTATTTTATTGTATTGTACAGCCGAGGCTCCAGACAACATCAATATCTTATACTTTTTGTTGTTGTTCGCATATCCTTTACAGGACATCGCTGTCAACATCAGCATCTGATTGTTGATTTCTTGGCAAGATTACGCTCAGTAGTTTGCCATTGCTTTCTGAGCGACCGGCTCACATACCCTGTAAGTTACGACGCGGAAGGAACCGCTACCAATTCTCACGCACGCCACGTGACTAACGAGAGTATACGGAATTACGGAGAAAGTCGTATAGCTCCTAGACCAGGGAGACCGGCAATATCTTATACTAGTGTGCAATAAATCTGATCACTAGACTGCTCAACACACACACTCACTATATATATATATATATATATATATATATATATATATATATATATATATATATATATATATAAAACTTGAGAAATCATCATCATCATCATCAAGTGCCCTGCCAGGTGGCGTAGGCGTCGATGTCTCTCTATGTGTTCTGGACCAACTCTGCTGATGATATTCCTCCATGCCACCGTCTCAATCCATCCAGCATCATTTCTCCTGGTCTATCTCTGCCTCTCTTCCTCGTAATCTTTCCAGTTGTCACGATGTTCTCCAGAGCCTCTCTATTTTATCACTTGACCAAAGAAAGCTGTTTGTCTATTTCTTATTGTTGTGTTTAATGTTCTAGTTTCATTAGCTTCTTTCAGGCAATCGTTCTCAGTTACTCTGGCAGTCCAAGGAATTTGCAACATTCTTATTAGGAACCATATCTTTGTTCCTTCCAAGTTCTTCCTAATTTGTTCATTTACATTATAAGATCCACTGCCACACAGCAAAACAGTATGTATATAGCATTTCAGCACGCTCTCTCTTTCTTACATTCAATGGGAGTGACTTATTGTAAAAGATTCTTTTCATTTGATGAAATGCAGCTTTTACTTGCTATATCCTGATCTCAATCTCTGTTGTGCATCTTCCATCTGATGTTGTAATTGCCCCTAGGTATTTAACATTATCCAACTAGTCAAGAATTGTTCCTTCTATTTCTCCTCCACATTTTTGTGTCAACATTTTCTGTTAAACCCTTTCCTTGGCAAAGAGGTTAATGACGCAATTTGTAAACTACTGAACATAAATTTGTCCAGGAATCACAAACAGAGACAAAATGCTGGGGTTGACAGCTACTTTTGTTTTCTTTTATATCAGCATTGTTACAGTTTTCCTGATATTCAAGGTGAGTCCTTTCTTTCTACTCAGTGTTAATACAATGTCCATCAATTGTTGTAGATCTTTCACATTATCCACCACTGTGTCATCTCATCATCAGGTGTCATGCCGATAAGAGTTGTCAGTCATGATTCGCTATCTGACACCATCACCAGAGTCGTGGATCAGTTCTGTATTCTTGTTTCGACAATGCCATGCTGTCAAGCCATTCACATATTTACTTCTCTGCCTTCCCCTTGTTCTCTACCGCTCAATTTTGCCAGTTGTCACTAAGTTATCTAGTTTATGTCTTATAATAACATGCTAAAAATGTTGACTGTCTGCGTCTAATTTCTCTAATCAGTTTACGGTTTTCTTTTGCGTCTTTAGGACTTGCTCATGGGTTTTTCTGTCTGTCCATGGTATTCTTTGCATTTTCCCCAGAAACCACATTTCCACAGCCACTAGACGTTTTTCAGCTATCTGCTCATTGTCCACGTCTCATATCCAAATACAATTACAGGTTTTATGCAGCACTTCAACACTTTTTCTCGTTGAAATTGACATATTTTTTTTATTAGTCAGTATATTTTTCATCATACAAAAGGCTAACTTTTCATAGCGATTCTTGTTCTAATCAAAGCACCCTCCCCCTCCCCCATCAGATGTTAAGACTATTCCAAGATAGCTGTACTGATTCAGTTGTTTAAGAATATTACCATTTACCCGCATATTATTTCCTCCGAAGTCGGAGAGCGTCTGCCTGTACGGCGAGGAACCACCAGTCTGCACACCAGTAAGCCAGACATGGGACAACGGATACTCACGCAAACCTCAGGTCCTGTATGACATCACACTGATGTTGGACAATAGGATGCCTTCATCCGACATACAGGAATTCGCGTTGGAGCTCAATCCAACGAACACAAGCAAGCAAGCAAATCCTCACATTACATTGTGGTATTTCTTTCTTGCTAGTGACGACCATAACCTGTCTTCTTACAATTTAATTCTAACCCTAAGTTTTTATTGTGTACAATGACCGTATCTACTAAATATTGAAGATTCAGTTCATTTTCTGCCATAAATACTGTATCATCCGTATATCTAATATTATTAATGATGGTATGTCCTCCAATGGTTGTTCATCTCATATCTCCTAAATTAAAAAGCAAATATTTTCACTATGTAGGGAAAGCAGATCTGGAGACATTATACACCCGTGTCGCACAAATTACTGAACAGGCTGATATTGACCTGCTTCCTTATCAATGTTTCTAGCAGCTTCTGTTTTCAATATCCGGTGTTTACAAGTCTATCTTCGTTCCCATTCATTGTGTAGATCTGCAAGCATCCTCATCATGTTGGCATGTCTTACTTTATCGAAAGCCTTTGTGTAGTCAATGAAGCAAAGATGTAGGTCTTAAATATCAACTGTTGTAAATATTATTCAACATTTTGGTTAATATTTCTACTCCAAATTCTCCCAGTAATTCTAATTCTTCAATTGTAATTTCATCTGGTCCAGCTGTTTTTCCTATCTTCGTATGTTTGACATAGTCAGCGACTTCTTCTTTTAGAATAGGAAGACCTTCTAAGCTAATCTCTTCTGTTAATTCTTCACTGTCTTATCATATAATTATGTTATATATTAATGCCACCTCTTTATTATTAGCACTTTCCTCTAATACTATCTGTCCTGTTTTTAAATTTTATTTCAAACACTCTGTATTTATTATTATTTTTTCTTCTCGTGAGCTCACTGATTTGTTTGTGCATATGTTTTGTATTTTTATAGAATGTAATCCAATTTTCTTACAATGCTCGTTTAGCCAACTTTCTTGTTCCTTCACACATTTGTCTCTTATTTCTTTATTTATCTTATCATGCTCTTGTTTGTCATTTTGTTTTTACTTTGTTTTCTTTTGTTCATCAGCTTTAAGATTTCTTCAGTCTTTCAATATTTCCTAGCTTTTTGGCTTCTCTCCAGTAATATTTCTTCGCTTGTTTGATTAATGGAGTTCCTTAACATTTCCTATTGTTCATCTATACTCTGTATTTTAGCTGTTGCTAAATACCCCCTGATGTATGGTGAAATTGTGTTAATTGCAACTGGGAGAAATCAGGAACCATAGAATGTCGTCAATGTTGAACAATTAGTATAATGAGTCACATCAGGAAGATGTTGCTAAGTATCAACACACAAAGGGATGGGTCGATTATACAACACGTAATAGGCAAACAACGGCGTGGTTTTGAAGAAAGCTCAGGAACAACAAATACCTCGTATTTACTGAGAATATTAATAGTGGGTTCTGTGGAAGTAAACAGCGTCCTAAATATTTACTTCATTGATTAAAGAAGGCTTTCGAAAAAGAAGCACCTACTTAATAAACACGACTGCATATCTCAAAACTGATACCGTTAGATTCGATTTCTGTAAGACACTCGTTCAGTCTGCCACCCGAAATGGATGGTGAAAACCTTACATGTGTAAAGGTCATTACATCGATACAACAGTGAGTTCCCTTGAGCAAGATGGCGGGACATTTCTTCGTCCCGTAAAATGGAACGTGTTTTTTCCGAAATGTGTATGGATTAAGTGTTTTTTCGTGGTGAAATGGAGTTCGGACCGTGCAACGGAGTTCGTTCTTCTTTCGGCATATCATCGGCGCCCGGTGGCGATAGTTAAGCCTAACATGACGGCCAGACGACCAGCTAGGACACAACGTGGTAAGAGGGCGGGCGCGCGCAGAAGGCGCTTAAAATGTGACAGATTGGGTATCGGAAATGTTCGAGTACTGTACTGGAACTGTGCATCATTTAGTCAACGCCGGCCCATTCTTGAAAAACTACTCTACGGAAACGATATTGTAGTCTTGCAAGAAACACAGCTCACCGACGAAACAGTCAATGTTGCGGGATTTCAGGGTTTCCTTAACAGGCGGCACCTCGGACAGGCCATTCTGGTCCGCGACAACTTACTAGTGTCTGAGATCGATATGTCCGCCTGGAACAGCGATGCCCTGCAAGTGCAGGCATTAAGAATAATGACACCAGTGCAGCTTGTAATCGTTAACGTCTATGCGCGAAATGGGAAGGTCGACGTGCGACAATGGCAGAGTTTGTTCGATATGGATGAAAGGCATATCATCTACTGCGGGGACTTCAATGCCAGAGGCAGTCAATGGGGGAATTGCATCACCAATAGACAGGGAGAAGATTTGGAGGACGCCCTGGCATCTGCTGCCCTAATCTGTCTGAATGATGGGAAGGTCACTAGAATAACCACTCGACCAGGTGACTCTGACAGCGTCATTGACTTGGCTCTGGTGTCGCCCACCATCGCACCAAGGTGCCGGTGGGGCACACTGGGATACCACTACCCTTGTGTCATCCTGATCAAGAAAGACGGGGCCATGAGTCAAAGAAACAAGACCAATGCCTTCCCGTACGACACCACTGGTCAAGACCCCATAAGCAAGATCAGAAGAAGGAAACTAACTTCCTCCCGTAGGAGACAAGAAAGATGGCTGCAGCCACCATGGTGGAATGGAGAGGTCGAGAAGGTGTGGCTGGGAAAGAGGCAGGCTGTCAAAGACTGGCAAAAGGCCAGAAAGGCTAACACGCCACAGGTTGAGTTGGCGAACCTGAAGGCTGAGGTCGTTAGGACGACGACTTTATTCAAATCCTGCGCCAAACAGGCCAAGGCCGACAAATGGGACGAGTTCTGCAGGAAGGTGTGCTCCGAGCAATCTCTTACGACATTCTGGCGCCTCCACAAGAGCATGAACGGTGCTGCACAACGTAGGGGTATTCCAGACTTTCAAGGCACAGACCTCGCATGGAAAAAGTCGGATGCGGATAAAGGTAAGGCCCTTCTTGCACGCTACATAGAACAGACTGACCAGAAAGACGAGCCCGCCAGACAGAGGACCACAACAACACTCTCTCAGTTGTGCGAGGGGGTCGGGACAGACGAAGAATGGACAATCACAGTTGACATATTGCGTGCGATGCTCAAGAAATCACCTAACACCGCCCCAGGCCCAGACGGCATCCGATATGGTGACCTAATGGTGATATCAGATGATGACATGGAAGAACTGGCCAGAGAATTCAACACCAGTATCCAGAGGGGTCAGGTCAAAGAAGAATGGCTACACAGCTACTTGCTGCCGCTGCCAAAACCGAACAAAGACCACTCTAAGATAAGCGGCTACAGAATCATTACGATGCAGAATACTGTTGGCAAGCTACTGGAGAAAATGGTAGCACACAGACTTGCTTGGGACTTGGAACAGCTCGGCTGCTTCCCGCCCACACTTGGAGGATACAGACGCAACAAAGAGTCATGGCTGAATGCGGCGGTCTTTGCTCAAGATGTTTACGAAGGATTTCAGGTCAGAGAAGAGACATGTGCGGCCGCCATAGACTTAGAGGACGCATATAACAGAGTATATTTCGAACACTTGATGCAAACCCTCCTCAGACTGAAAGTGCACCCTCACCTTGTACGATGGATAGCTGCAGTTCTACTCCAAAGGAAGGTGGTGCTAAGATGCGGGAGTTGGTCTTCTGAGCCGATAACGATATGTCCAGGATTGCCGCAGGGTTCACCACTGTCACCAGTACTATTCAACGTATATACGGTGCCGATCACTGAACAACAGTTGGATGGGAGGGGTAGGACTCTATCATTCGTTGACGACATCCTCGTGTATCGACAGGGTCGAGATAGACAGGCGGTTGCCAACTATATGCAGGGCGAACTAGATCGAATTTCCTCATGGTGTGCTGATGCCGATGCCCTTGTCAACCCTGCAAAGGCAACGGTTACATGGTTCTCACTAAACAACCATATTGTGAAAACAGACCTGCCGGCAGTAAGAATGGATGGGAGCATTCTGAGTAGAACCCAGTCAATGACATATCTTGGCGTGAGGCTTGATCGTAGCATGTCCTTCAGAGATCATGTCGATTATGTCATAACGAAGGCTGGAAAAGGTTTGGCAGCAATGAGAGTCATGGCGACTGCCAATATCGAGCAAAGACTGCTATTACTTCTGTTCCAAGGACTTGTGCTTTCACGCATCGAGTATGCCCTGACCATCCTCACTGTCAGCTCTACACAGATTGGAAGACTTGAAAAGGTACAAAACGAAGCCATGCGCATCATTTTGGGCTGCACGAGAGACACCAGCTGTGTAGCAATGAGATACCTCCTTGACTTCCCGACAATGGAACACAGGATCAAGATCTGGAGAGCTCGTGCATACTTAAAAATAAGTGCAGATGAGCAGCACCCTCTGCATGACGCTGTATTCAGAGAAAAGGGTGACAGGCTAAAGAGGGGCAAATCATGGATGGGTCGGGCGGAAGATGTCGTCGGACAGGTCTGCAGTCTTACCAGTATCAACCCCGGCAAGGAATGGGTGCCGGTGCCTCCAGCTTTTAAGTGTACCTTCTCCTGCATTATCACACTCGACAGACGGTGCAGAGAGCAGAACCCTGCCGCTGTCAATGCAGAGGTTAACGCGCTCATCTATGATCACTCAGATAGCCCCGAAGTGCTCATCTATACAGATGGATCTGTTGTAAAGCAGCAGAGAAGTGCGTGGGCATTTACAGCCCTTCCAGCGGGCCGAACCGTTCAAGAATCCAGTGGTGCCCACTCTATGACCACGAGCAGCATGACGATGGAGGTGATGGCAGTTACACAGGCTTTCATATGGCTGGAATCACAGCATTATACCAACGTGTGTGTACTAAGTGATTCAATGAGCATGATTCAGAAGGTCGAAGCTGGATCTGTACGTAGACAGTGGACTGAGTCGCTGCGGAAGTCTGTTGTCCGCAAAGTCACCTTCATCTTCGTCCCGGGACATGCGGGAGTCGAGGGAAATGAACGAGCTGATAAATTGGCTGGCTCTGCACCCCCTGTAGATGGCCAGCCCATGGATCGTGCCGATGTTATTAACGCCCTTAAAGATATGGCGAGAACAGAGGATTTTGACGCCAGTGATTCCACATCGCTTTCCAGGATGAAAGACCTGGGAGTAAGAATCGGCACAGCCAGACGCGAGTGGTACATCGGGCAAACAAAGCGCCTCGTCAACCAACACAGAACTGGCACTATTAGCCACCGGACGCTGATGCATATGCTGGGGGGAGGATCTGAGCACCTATGGACATGTCCGGAGTGCAACGAAGATACCCCAACTGATAACTGACAACTGACTGACAACTGGATAACTGACAGGTCATTACATCACGGCCCACCGAAACGTTTCTCGATCTCTTACTACTTCTTCTGCCTCATGCGCCCACATGATCCAGGCGTCTGCAAAATCCTGTGTCCATTTTCATGCTGATCTACCCTTGCCTCAAGTTGCAGGAACCACGCCTTCCATCACAAGCCGTTGTGACTTCGATGATTAGAGCTTGTAGAATGTGAGTATATGTCTTCTTCTTGGTCCTTGATATTCTCAGAATTTTTCTGTACATTTATAATCAAAAGCCTATGTTTCCCCCTTAGTGATTGGGAAGTGGTCCATGCCTCATATCCGTTAGTTGCCACAGAAAAGATTCATGTTCACAACTAATGTGACTGCGACTTGTTTATTGATGTTGTGCCAGATATTCTGAATACTGTGTCACCACTGCACTGTTATGGCTTGTCTACGTTTGAATTGTTTCAACAGTCCCCAGTATTGATTTTTAACCCAGGATAATAAAAGTTTGTGACAAAATGGTTATTATATGTGCTAATTTACATTACTTAAGGATTCTTTTTGACTTCCAAATGTAATTACATAATGTTGTTGTATTTTATATATTTTTAATGTAGTATTCTCTTTAACAGTTTCAGTTTGTAGCAATGAATATCATGGCCAGGTGTGAAGTCATGTTTACCATTTAAATGCCCCACCCACGCCAGCCACACTGATATCACCGTGTTAGTATGACAATCTTTTGTATTTCTCTGTAAATTTAACTGACATCTTTATGACTAGCTCTTCCGTTTATCTCATTTTTTCCCCTTCAATTACGGAACCCTACAGAATAGCTTTACCCAAGCTGATATGGTTTTTTACTGGCCTGGAACAATTGGCAGACGATAGTTTGTTACATTGTGCTTAAAAAGACATAATAACCTCTGTGTAGCACAAAGCTTGGTTGAATTGTAGTTACCATGTGTTGTACATGCAGCATGATCCCTCTCTCGGCCCGCATAATTTACTACAGAGGAAAGATACCACCAATACACCTGGAAGAAGACCAACCGCAGTTGCTGCGAGATCAGCAAAGCAATGCTATAACTGTCTGCCTGTCGGAGCTTCGATCCTAGACCAATTGCAGGAGAAGGCTTAGGTCCTGGTCTGCCTTGCCATGACATTTGGTCTTTAGGTTGCATTTCCTCGCCCTATGTGGGTTTCAGTCTGACACTGTTCATTGTTAATTTGTAGGCCAAGGATTTTTTTTTGAGCTTTCATTTAAAGCTATTTAATTTGTTCCATATGTTTGTCATGATGTACTTTTGAGGATTCATTATTTGACATAACCGTCTTCAATGGCTTTCCTTTGCTGGAAATATCATTCTACTCGCTTCATTCCTTCTAGATGTATATTCTTCGAGATTAGCTTCTGTTGAATTCATACAAACCAGTAGATAGCCGCACATGGCAACGGTACCAGTTGTTGAGATGTTCCTAGGTGAAAGGAGGTAAGTATGCCATACAGACTCCGTACAGCTGTCTCCCCAAGGCATTGTATCGCTACTAGTACTAGGGTAGTAGGGAGCTATGACTGTAAGCGTGGTTTCAGTTGGACTTGTAAACATCAACGAACATATACCAGGGCGCTAGGAAGTGTCCACTGTATCCAGCTCGCTGCTTCTGCTCGTGGTTGGGAAAGGGGGGGGGGGGGTGGGATCGTTCCCTCGCTCTGAACTCAAGCGTAGTCCATACACGTGCTACTACTTCTATGTGCATTGGACTGAAGTTTGCGTATGGATTATCTTTCCCTAATACTATTGTCCCTCGCCATCAGGCGAACCCACTCAGACTTCAGAGGCACTTGCAATTTACACCGCCAAGTCAAGGACGAGAAGTTAACATTTTAGTCCAACTGACCAGAGTAGGGGATGAACCCGCTACCTCGGCATTAGCACACTGGACGTTAAAGAATAAACATTCATCTCCATTAGGCCACGCTGACCTCCATTCATGGGTTCTGACTGCAGCTGATCGACAATCAACTGCTTACCAATGGTCTTACTGACAGTTCTCGAGAGATTGAGTGTTTTCTCAAATAATACTGTACCATGAATGTCAGCACAGCTGATGTAAGACCACTCAGCATTTAGCAGTCTTGTACACTTGAATGTAAGTCGCCTCTCCGCGCCCTATCAGCACGTGGCTTACTCTATAACACTAAGGTGGTCGAGTCATTCAGAGATCGACAAACAGAAACTCCTGAACTCAACATAAAAGCAGATGCGGGAGGAGCTGAGAATATATATAACCTTTTCGAGCTGTAAGAAATACCACCACTGCTACGGATGTGCCCTCCCGGCACTAACATTTCTAGAATGAGCAACAATGTCGGAAGCCCAGTATGATTTCATTTGACATCATCCTTGGAAAAGCTGCCATTCGTGATAACAGCATACGGCAAACACCACGCGAACAAAACAAGCCTTGCCTCATCTCTTTCAATGGAGACAACTACATTATATATGATCTAGCTGGCAAACACCTGTGCTTGTCATCTCCGCAAATTTGTACTTTTTCTTCCTGTGATCCTTGCTCATTTAAAAGTTATCCAGATTGGCCAATCAGACATGTGGTCATCTGTTGACCTACACGTTTTCTGGCAGGCTACAGCTGGTGACTGCTGTCTGTTATGGACCAGACACAAGCAGGCATCCGAGACTTTGGCAGCAATCTTGTCGTCAGTGCTGAGATGACTAAATTAGAGGATATGACATCGGAAGCTGATCCAGATCGTGTTGGCTAGGAGAAGAATCTAAGGCAGAAGCCATTGTTAAAAATGGTCAACTTGAGAAGTTGCATGGACCCAGTCAGACTGGCAAAGTGAGCATGTGACCTTAATCTGACAGGCATGCGCTGGCGACTATTACTGAACGTTGAGCCAGATACAATTCCTTCAGCTTGAATCCGAGACTCCGGGATGTCACACATCCAGACTGTTCAATGAACTGGTGGAGTATAACACATCCAGACTGTTCAATGAACTGGTGGAGTATAACACATCCAGACTGTTCAATGAACTGGTGGAGTATAACACATCCAGACTGTTCAATGAACTGGTGGAGTATATCACATCACTACCATTCTGTAAACAGACGTTACGGTCTACCCAGTTGATTTTTTAGGCAATTTAACGTCCAGTAGTTTGCCATTGTTTCTAAACAAAAAATGAACGTTGTAAGTCCAACTGACCGGTATAGGGAATGATATATTACCTCGCCATCATCGCACCGGAAGTGTAAGCGCGAGTGCTGTTGACCTGTCACGGTCTGTACTGTTGTCTACAAGCTCTTAGTCTAATCCATTTCGGCAGACCTTATTGACCTTTGACCTTTGTTTGAATGGAGAACAAGCAAAAGCACAAGCTGAAGACCATCTTTCCTGGATAAAAACCGCAGTTAGCAGCTTGTTGATTCCTATGCCTGAGCACCCGGTTAATATTACCTAACATTGACATGATACTAGGCACAAAAGCCAGATTTCCATTACCTAACACTGACAAGATACCAGGCACAGAAGCCAGATTATCATTACCTACCAGTAACAAAATAGCAGACACATAATCCAGATTGTCATTACCTAACATTAACAAGATACCAGGCACAGAATCCAGATTTCGTTACTAAACATTAACAAGATACCAACTGCAGGATGCCAGCTTTGGTGCCACTCGTGTAATGATGTTGTTGCTGCTACCATATCCAATAGAGATCATACCCTAGACCAGTAGTACTAGTTACACGATATGGAGTCCGATTATGACATATCTGCTGTCTGTTGATCTTTTGGTTTCATTGCTTCAAGGCCCAATATGTGCCAATGTACCTGCTAACATAAGTTCAGAGACGCCATATCTTCTTTAGAGATAGCCCCCTTCCCCCTCCCCCCTCACATTGGCTGTTTCCTATCTGTCACTTGTTTACCCGGGAGGAAAGTGGAAATCAAATCAAATCAAATCAACTTTATTAGGGTCACAAATTGGGCGCGCAGGCCCGTCTTACATTCGGCCCTTCCAATCACTCGTCTTTCGTTCATCAAGAGCATTATACATTTACATAGGAAGAAAAATAAACATTGTGAAATGAATGTTGTAAACATAAACAAGGCTAAACATGGAGAAAAATGTGTACATAAAAAGTATGTGACGTAAAAGTAGTGATGCCAGCGCGTCCCACACACACACACACACACACACACCACACACACTCTCTCTCTCACTCTCACTCATTCACTCACACACACACACTCTCTCTCTCTCATTCACTCTCACTCTCACTCATTCACTGACACACACACACTCTCACTCATTCACTCTCCCGCTCACTCATTCACTCTCCCGTTCACTCATACACTCTCCCGCTCACTCATTCACTCTCCCGCTCACTCATTCACTCTCCCGCTCACTCATTCACTCTCCCGCTCACTCATTCACTCTCACGCTCACTCATTCTGTCTCTCCCGCTCACTCATTCACTCTCCCGCTCACTCATTCACTCTCCCGCTCACTCATTCGCTCTCCCGTTCAATCATTCACGCTCCCGCTCACTCATTCACTCTCACTCATTCACTCTCACACTCACTCATTCACTGTCCCGCTCACTCATTCACTCGGCCGCTCACTCATTCACTCTCACGCTCACTCATTCACTCCCACGCTCAATCATTCACACCTGGAATCTTGGAATCAACAAGCACATCTTCAAGTTTATTCTCTGTTGGGATTATTGACTGACTTCTGTCTACACTCCTCCCTTCTGTCTTCCCTTCCATATATCTATTTCTTTCACTCTCTCTCTCTTTCATAACATACCCTGACAACAGTTCCTTTCAACGATAAATAAAAGATTTATTAATAAAAACTATGTTTGGAGTATGTATTGAAGGTGTATCTGTAGTTGGTAGTGTCTGCTAAGGTGACTGCAAGATAGGACATTTAGATGTTAGTCTTCGTAATTTTCTCCGGCATATTCAACAGGCCAAAACATCAGATATCAAACACAGAATTAGAACGTTCTCACCCGGTATGATCCGTTCAGCTTGAGTCTTGACTTAATCCAATTCTTGAAAAAACAAACAATTGTTCACCACAGTAACACCGTACAGTAATGTGATCACGGTAAGTCCTTTCCGTAGACAGAGTTTTCCGTTTTATGTTGTTATAATCCAACAGTGAAAACACCTCACACCTGTCCACAGTTATTTAACCGTTCTCTGAATATAGGTACACTGGTCTAGGGTTCTTCCCTGTTTCGTTTAGGTGAGTACTCAATGACAATGTTTTATCCTATTTTCTATGCTTGAATAAAGTTCCTTCTCTAAGGTTCACCAAAACCTGTTTTTTTGACATTCGTTAAGTCACCCACTTTGCATTTGCTATAGTGACATACTTTCACTGCTCATGTGAAGTGCCTGATTAAATTAAAAGGTTTTTCCTGTATTATCAACACTGCTTTCTCTGTACAAGAGATGTACTGGTTGATCTTCTTTGATAGGTCAGGCTGTGTAGTAGAACCTGGGTAATAAACATTAAATCAGGTGATTTAAGTCTGCCTCATATCCCTGTCTATGTGATTATCTTTCTCCAGCCGTAATGAAACAGCCTCCGAAAGAATACTCTGACATAAACAGCAGAATTCACTAAAGTATAAACTATTCACTAAATAGAAAGCAATAGTAAACCCTACGCACAACCACATATTTCCCTATCTTAATATTACTCTAATATTAGTGTTACCTTATATATATGCACTTATGTTCCTGGAATCGAAATACACTAGCGAATAACACACTAATATCTCCTCTTCTTTAAACTATTAGGGACGTGTCTTTCTTTTCCCCCTCAGGAGCATATCTCATTCAGCCCAGTTTGGAACACACACTAACCAGAAATCCCCTGTTCGGCTTATTATAACGAGTGTCCAATCCTACGCTGATTGTTTGATCTACAATCAATTTTGCCGTATCCTGCCCGTCAACCAGCGGAGAAATCCCGTAGTGGTTAGTTTTTCGTGTCCTCCGTTGTTACGCTGCTCCCTGAGTTTCCCCGTACGCGAATACTTCAAAGCAACTTCACTCGCTGATCGTTTTCTCCGGTCGTGTGTCCCCAGCGCGATCGTCCCGTTTCTCCGTGTCCGTCAGATCGTCAAGCAATGAACTTTACGCACACCTGTATCCTATTTTCATATCTGTGTCGGTCAATGATCTTTTATTCGTCCTCCTCTCAGAATGAAGTACACGATTGTTAACCCTTCTCCTTCCTTGTATTTTAATATGTAAGTTATCAAGGAATCATTAAACTGCAGTATTTTCCGTGACATAGGCCCCCTCTTAAGAGAGTTGACCGCGTCGACTCTTCATCATTGTAGTTTTGATTCCTACGATCCTCCAACTTATTCCTCTTCCTCTGGAGTTGGATGTCTAGATATGAAAATCCGCTCCTACATCTCCTTACCATTGATGTATTCCACTGTGAAGTCCTGTTGCAGCAACAACGTCCATCACATCCACCGTGCGTTGAGCTTCTTCGAAGTAGCTATTAACATCACGTGTTGATGATATGATTGGATCCTCACATGGATCAACACCTCATCCAGTAGGCGACCTCATATGCACCCTACCATACTACTCATGACTGAAACTAGTGTTGGCTCATCGCTCCTGTACGTTCAGTCGACCTCCTTTCCACTGGCGTAAGCGATGGCTCACAATACAGACGGATCGTCCCATCCTGATTGTAACCCTGCTTCCATGTCCTCTTGGTTTCCCCCGGCTTTGCCTCTGAGGATGTTCCCCCTCGTCCTCGTTGGACCGAGTCGTCTTTCCCAAATCTCCTGGACTTTTGCTTCCAGGACCATCTTGGGCGATATTGTATCTGGTCAGCCAATCTTCGGTTGGAGTCCTGGGTATTTCTCGCCTTACCCGACGTTACCCACCCCTTTTGAACTTGGTTACTATTGCAGGTCTCCCTCTTGTCCTTTCCCTGACGTGCGATTTCCCTCCTCCCGTCGTTGGGTAAATCTGACCTATCACGTACTGTCCCATAGGCCCTCCTAGGTTGTACTGGTGATCTCTGGTCTTCGTCTGGACTGGTAACCTTTGTCCCAATGGCTGCCATCACCATAAAGTGCGAAGCTTTGCTCCCGGATCTCTCCTCATATTTCCTAATGAGATGTCTAGGGAGATTTTTCTGCTCTTCCCCGATCCGTATTTTGTAGATGTTCTTGGACACCACCTTTTCCACAGGATAAGGTCCTTTCCATCCTACTTGGAGTATATTGGTCTCTGCTGGACCCCACACTTCCACTTTGTCTTCCACTTTAAGAGCTATGTTACTCTTAGTCCGCTTGTTGGGTGGTGCGTTCTGGCACTCCGAACAAGACTTCAACCACCGGCGTACATCTCCGGTCATTCCTGGCCAGCAATAATGGCCGGAAATTTGCTGCAAGGTCTCTCTGACACCCATATGTCGATTCTCGCCTATGATGTGTCCACTCTGAAGAATGTGAGGACGGTGGGTCTCTGGAACCACCCACTGCTCGTGCAGGTTATCTCCCCTCCCAGCTCTCCGATAGAGTAGTCGATTCTTCAGAAAGTACTGTCCCCGTTCTGGTGGCTCAGCACATCTTTGCAGCTTCCTGTAGCAAGGACGCAACGTAGTATCCTTCCTCTGGGCAGTATGCAATTCTCCTATCCCTGAGTTGTCGCATAGTGTCTCTGCCTCTCTTTCCTTCCCTTGAGATCCACTGACTACTGTTCCCTTGTGGGCTGGCTGTTTGGGCATCCCCAAAAAGACATATTTCGTGCCAATGATCATGAGAAATAAGGAGTCAGATAATACAGCAGCTGGAATAATGCCTGTGACGTACCTGGATTTAATCTCCACCTTGGCGATTGGCAGCGTCATGGTAACAGCACTCCTCATTGCCGGCTGTATTTCTATGGTCTCCCCTGTAAGTTGGTCTGGGCTTACCAAGCTGGCGTCCACCACCGCTTCCCCATCCAAACCTGTATCGTAGAGACAAGCAACCTGCTGGCCATTGACTTCAATCAGTTCGACCACAGATGGCCTCTCTTGGTCCTGAGTGTCTTTCATCTCTTTGACCGCTTCCTTGCCTTCCTCTTTTGATTCCTCGAGGTTGGTTATGCAATTGGCGTCTTCTGCCTTGCATCTGCAGTCCACAGTATTATGTGTTGTCGACTGGCAGGGTGTGCACCATGTTCCCTTCCTAGGTTTCCGTGTGTCCTTTTTGTTCCTTTCTCCTTCGCCGACCTCAGCCTTGTCTGTGATCACCGTCGTAGGAATCACTTTGCATGCTGCGAAGTAAGAACTTTTAGGTTTCGATCTGCAGTCCTTCGTGTTATGAGATGGCACTTTGCAGAATGAACACCACTTCTCAGACCACTGTCGTTTCGCTGGAGAATTCGAGGTGTTCTGGTTTCCTTCCTTCACCTTCTCTGAACTCTCTTCTGTGTGCTTCATATAAGGTTCCACTTTTTCTCCTTCCCAATTCTTAGGTTTCTTTTTCTCTTGTTTCTCCTGACCTTTGGTTTGAATACTGCGTTCCGCAGCCTCCCCATGTACCTCTACGAATCGTTCCGCCGGCTTATTCACAACATCAATCCGTTCCGCCCCTTGTTCTCCCAAGAAGGTTCTGAGAGGTTTCGACATTTGCTTTCGCATCTGGTCGACCACCATCATCTCTTCGAGACTCTCATAATCCCTCTTGAATTCTGCCAAGTCCATCCATTTCTGAAGATAGGATTTCAGCCTCAGACTGTAGGCGGCGAATAGTTCTCCCGGCTCTCGTCTAGACGATCTAAACTTCTTCCGATACGTTTGTGCTGTGACTTCATAATGTTTCATCAAAGCGGCTTTCAATTCCTCGTACTGATTTTCATGTCCTGGTGGTAGGCGTGTGTAGACCTCGTACCCTGAACCACGTAAAGCCTGGGATAATTTAAGAGCCCATCGGGTTCTATCCAGTCCCATAGCGACTGCCATAGCCTCGAATTGATTCGCAAAGTTGTCAAATTTTTCTTTAGACTCCTCATAAACAGCTAAGGGAAACTTCATTGCGTGGTAGCTAGATCCACTCATGTTGGTTGAACCATGTAACGATGATCCGCCTTCCGCGCCCTCTATCTCTCCCTTAGTTTGTGTTTTGAGTTCTAACTCTTTCATGCGGTATTCATGTTGCCTCATCTTGTCCGCCTCTTCAGCTTGCAACCTCTTTTTGTCCTGTTCCATTACTAGTCGCTTGGACTCCTGTTCCATTACTAGTCGCTTCGACTCCTGTTCCATTTCCATGCGTTTCAATTCCAACTCAATCTTTCGATCTTCTCTTTCCGCATGACGAATTCCCCTCTCTCTTTCCTGTATGTAATCAGTTAGTTCCGAACCAACTAAACCAATCGCCTCCCCGTTGGCCCTTAGTTATGCTGTACTTACTTTAGGAGTTACCATAGTTAAGAATGTAAGTCAGCCGGCTGAGTAAAGACACCTTAAAGCAGTAAAAAGTACTCACTATAAACAGATAATCTACCCAGAACCTATATCATATATCTATGTCTAGCTAATATTATTATGTCTACAACACCACACAATACATCACAACCACTCTCTCATCCAGAAGAGGAGATATAGGATAGAGACTTATGTAGACGTGTGACCGTGTGACTAGGTATGTAATGTGTCTTACTACCTATCCACATTCACCCTGTCTGGAACATTCTCACTGTAAAGTCACCAGCGTTAATGAAATGTTTCCACCATAAATGTAATGGCACCATATATCCAATGGACGTCCTTCCATTAAAAGTCATCAATGTATACTTATTTTTATTCCCATCAGTATGTCCCAACATGTATGTACTCCGCTATGCCTGTGCCAATATGCAGGTACCCCTCTATGCATATGCCCTGTTATGCCTCCAGGTCATATGGGTATTATGTAACTACCCCGCTCGCTCCACCAATTATGTCACTTGTTTACCCGGGAGGAAAGTGGAATCAACAAGCACATCTTCAAGTTTATTCTCTGTTGGGATTATTGACTGACTTCTGTCTACACTCCTCCCTTCTGTCTTCCCTTCCATATATCTATTTCTTTCACTCTCTCTCTCTTTCATAACATACCCTGACAACAGTTCCTTTCAACGATAAATAAAAGATTTATTAATAAAAACTATGTTTGGAGTATGTATTGAAGGTGTATCTGTAGTTTGTAGTGTCTGCTAAGGTGACTGCAAGATAGGACATTTAGATGTTAGTCTTCGTAATCTTCTCCGGCATATTCAACAGGCCAAAACATCAGATATCAAACACAGAATTAGAACGTTCTCACCCGGTATGATCCGTTCAGCTTGAGTCTTGACTTAATCCAATTCTTGAAAAAACAAACAATTGTTCACCACAGTAACACCGTACAGTAATGTGATCACGATAAGTCCTTTCCGTAGACAGAGTTTTCCGTTTTATGTTGTTATAATCCAACAGTGAAAACACCTCACACCTGTCCACAGTTATTTAACCGTTCTCTGAATATAGGTACACTGGTCTAGGGTTCTTCCCTGTTTCGTTTAGGTGAGTACTCAATGACAATGTTTTATCCTATTTTCTATGCTTGAATAAAGTTCCTTCTCTAAGGTTCACCAAAACCTGTTTTTTTTGACATTCGTTAAGTCACCCACTTTGCATTTGCTATAGTGACATACTTTCACTGCACCTGTGAAGTGCCTGATTAAATTAAAAGGTCTTTCCTGTATTATCAACACTGCTTTCTCTGTACAAGAGATGTACTGGTTGATCTTCTTTGATAGGTCAGGCTGTGTAGTAGAACCTGGGTAATAAACATTAAATCAGGTGATTTAAGTCTGCCTCATATCCCTGTCTATGTGATTATCTTTCTCCAGCCGTAATGAAACAGCCTCCGAAAGAATACTCTGACATAAACAGCAGAATTCACTAAAGTATAAACTATTCACTAAATAGAAAGCAATAGTAAACCCTACGCACAACCACATATTTCCCTATGCTAATATTACTCTAATATTAGTGTTACCTTATATATATATGCACTTATGTTCCTGGAATCGAAATACACTAGCGAATAACACACTAATATCCCCTCTTCTTTAAACTATTAGGGACGTGTCTTTCTTTTCCCCCTCAGGAGCATATCTCATTCAGCCCAGTTTGGAACACACACTAACCAGAAATCCCCTGTTCGGCTTATTATAACGAGTGTCCAATCCTACGCTGATTGTTTGATCTACAATCAATTTTGCCGTATCCTGCCCGTCAGCCAGCGGAGAAATCCCGTAGTGGTTAGTTTTTCGTGTCCTCCGTTGTTACGCTGCTCCCTGAGTTTCCCCGTACGCGAATACTTCAAAGCAACTTCACTCGCTGATCGTTTTATCCGGTCGTGTGTCCCCAGCGCGATCGTCCCGTTTCTCCGTGTCCGTCAGATCGTCAAGCAATGAACTTTACGCACACCTGTATCCTATTTTCATATCTGTGTCGTTCAATGATCTTTTATTCGTCCTCCTCTCAGAATGAAGTACACGATTGTTAACCCTTCTCCTTCCTTGTATTTTAATATGTAAGTTATCAAGGAATCATTAAACTGCAGTATTTTCCGTGACACTATCCCGCTTTCATCACATTTTGCCAGCTGGTCAACTGGTGTGTGGCAATGTACGTATATAAAGCAAGAGCGTCATCATCAATTGACGGATGTAAGTTCATCGCATGCAACATTGATATGGTTGAGCTGCACGGTATAGCTGTAATTATAGAACACCATCGATTGACGGATGTAAGTTCATCGCATGCAACATTGATATGGTTGAGCTGCACGGTAGAGCTGTAATTATAGAACACCATCGATTGACGGATGTAAGTTCATCGCATGCAACATTGATATGGTTGAGCTGCACGGTAGAGCTGTAATTATAGAACACCATCGATTGACGGATTAAGTTCATCGCATGCAACATTGATATGGTTGAGCTGCACGGTAGAGCTGTAATTATAGAACACCATCGATTGACGGATGTAAGTTCATCGCATGCAACATTGATATGGTTGAGCTGCACGGTAGAGCTGTAATTATAGAACACCATACATGGTGGATGTACAATGATCTTCTTGTAACCAGGTGTACTATTATCTTCTTGTAGCCTGGTTTACCATTACCTTTTTATAGCCAGGGTTACAATTATCGTCTTATCATCAGGTGTTCAATGATCTTTCTTTAACCAGGTTCGATTATATTCCGTAATACGTCCTGTTCCACACAGTCAACATATTTTCAGTAACCTATAAAACAAGATCTGCCTCTTCTTCGATCGTCCCCATGTTAAATGCATTGGCACATGTACCTCTATTTCTTACAACGCCAGTGTGTACTACATAGGTCGTTCAGACAAACGTAATGCAAATGGAATATTCTCAACATAAAAAGATATGAAAGTATAGAAAAGATCATTATGTGTATCGATGAGGAGGAGAAGATGAAAACTATGACATAGATGATTTCAAGAAGTGATGGATATTTAACAGAAGTCAGCAATAGAGAGAGGGCATCTGGCTTGTGACAGAGACATGACATCTGGTTTAATAAGGACAGACATTTCTAAAGACTGCTGTGTGATAACAGTTCTTGCACAGGACAGTCCCCCACGTGATGTATCAGTTAAATACTGACCCTCTTGTCATCAGGTTAATAACCATATTATGAGTGGTAACGTCTGTGGTTTTAACAGTAAAGAAGAAGAACTAAAAAAAAAAAAAAAAACGATGGAAGAGAGGAAAATTGGACTGATGGGAATAACGGACACCAGAATAAAGGGGGAAGGATGCAAGGAGATCCACTACAGTTACACGTTTGTCTACTCTGGAGTGGAACAGCAAGAAAGGGCAAGACACGGCGTGGGAATAGTCATTGAACCATGGCTAGCAAGAGGAATACTAGAAATAAAATATATATCAGAAAGAATCATAACAGTGAGAATAAAAGAACAACAAACAATTACAACATATGTACAAATATATGCACCATGTAATACAAACAAAAATGAGCAAGAATGCGAGGAATTCTACGAAGACATCCATGGCGTGCTAAGCAAATTAGACAAGCAGGACAACATCATAGTTATGGGAGACTTTAATGCAAGACTTGGACATAACAGAGCGGGCATAGTAAAACATCTTGGAGTATTTGGAGACCAACATAAGGAAAGAAATGATAACGGAAGTAGACTGAAAAAGCTATGCAGCAAACCATCCATCTATCATGTGCCATGCCGGTAAGCGTGGGCGGTCATGTTCTGCCATCTCACTCGATCAACAGAGTCGTGGATCAGTTTCGTGTTTCTGTCTCGACCATGCCACAAGGCCAAGCCATCCAGATACTTGTTTCTAGGTCTTCCCCTTGGTCTGTTCCCCTCGATCTTACCAGTTGTCACCAAGTTCTCCAAATCATTTCTTCTCATAACATGCCCAAAAAATTGTGACTGTCTACGTCTAATGTCTCTGATCAGTTTACGATCTTCATTTGTTTCTTGAAAGACTTGGTCTTTTCTGTCCATGGTATTCTTTGCATTTTCCTCAGAAACCACATCTCTACAGCCATCAGATGTTTTTCAGCCTGGCTGCTCATTGTCCAAGTTTCACATCCATACAAAAGCACAGGTTCTATGTAGCATCTCAACACTCTTTTTCTCGTTTCAATTGACATCTTTTTATTGGTCAGTATGTTTTTCATCTTGCTAAAGGCTACTTTTGCCATGGCGATCCTTGTTCTAATCTCTTCAAGGCATCTCCCATCAGATGTTATTACTGTTCCGAGATAATTGTACCTATTCACTTGTTGAAGAATATTCCCATTTACTTGTATATTACACTGTGGTATTTCGTTCTTCCTAGTGACGACCATAATCTGTGTCTTTTTACAATTTAATTCTAACCCTTGTTGTTCACTGTGTGTAACAACCGCATCTACTAAATTTTGCAGATCCTGTTCATTGTCTGCAATCAAGACTGTATCATCTGCATATCTAATGTTATTGATGCATCGTCCCCCAATGTTGATTCCTTCCATATTTTCAATATTTCTGAAAATATTTTCACTGTACAGGGAAAACAGATCTGGAGACATTACACATCCCTGTCTCACACCTCTCTTAATAGGCTGATATTGGCTTACTTCATTATCAACTCTTATGGCAGCTTGTTGTTTCCAATATATGTTTTTTTACAAGTCTAAGGTCTTTCCCATCAATTTGTAGATCTTCAAGCATCCTTATCATGTTGACATGTCTCACTTTATCAAAAGCCTTTGTGTAGTCAATAAAGCAAAGGTGTAGATCTTTGTTTACTTCTATAGAACGTTCGATTACGGTTCTCAGTATATACACAGCATTTACTGTACCCTTGCCTACTACAAACCCACATTGTTCTTCTCCTATTTCAGGTTGTATTTTCCTCCTAACTCTTTGCATGATAATTCTTAGCAAAATCTTCGTGATGTGACTCATTATACTAATTGTTCGATGTTGATCACATTCCAAGGCTCCTGATTTCTTTGGGATTGCAATAAATACAGAATTACATAACTCATGAGGTATATTTCCAGTATCATATATTGTATTAAGCAGACTGGTAACTTTATCTATTCCATATTCTTCTAAAGTATTAATCATTTCTGTTGTGACGCTGTCTGGACCGGGGGTCTTGCCAGATTTCATATGATTAAGAGCATTCTGAACCTCCGTCTTCAAAATTGCTGGCCCTTCATTGTTATTTTGAACAATATATTGTTCGTCTCTGTTATCGTCATAAAGGTTTTTCACGTAATCTGACCATACATGTAAAATCTGATCTTTTTCTATTACGACTCTTCCATCTTTTGTCTTTAGGCAGCCTGCTGATGTACGTGTTCTTTGATTAGTAACCTCCTGAATTCTTTTGTGCATTAGTTTCGCATTTTTACTGTTGTGTTGTTTTTCAATTTCTCTGCAATTTTTCTCAAGCCATGTTTCTTTAGCCTCCTTACATAAGGTTCTGACTTTTCTGTGAATTTCTTCATATTTGGCAGGATTATTTTTGTTCTGTCTTCTTGTTTCCATTAGTTGTAAAATTTCTTCAGTCATCCATGTCTTACGGCCCACTTTCTTTACTTTTGGAATAGTTTTTTCTGCTGCACAACTGATTGAATTCTTCAGCATTTCCCATTGATCATCTACATCTTGAAATAGGATCTCTAGATCAGACAATAAATCAAATTTGTTCTTTACTTCTATGTTAAAATTATCTTGTATTTCTTTGTCAGTTTTCAATTTGCACAAGTCATATTTAGGGTTTCTTGCTGTATACTTGACTTTCTTTAACTTTACCCTCAATGTGCCAGTAATTAATCTGTGATCACTGTAACAGTCTGCATTTTTAACTGTTTTTACAACTGTTAATGCATTTCGAAACCTTTTGCTTATCAGGATGTAATCTATCTGGTTTTTAATCCTGCTGTCTGGACTCCTCCATGTCCATAATCTTCTAGGATGTTATTTAAACCAGGTGTTTCCTACAACCATTTCTTGTTCTTTTGCCCATTCTACAAGTCTGTAACCTCTTTCATTTCTCTCTCCCAAACCATGGTTGCCTACACTGCATCCATCGCTTTGCTTTCCTATTTTTGCGTTGAAATCACCCATTATGATATTTATTTCTGATTTTTTACAGTTCTTCAAAGCAGACTCTATGTCATTATAAAATTTCTCTATACTTTCTTCACTGCTTTCACTTGTTGGGGCATATACTTGAATTACATTTATTTTAAAAGGTCTTCCGTTTAATTTTACTAATAGAACTCTGTCTGACACAGCCCAATATCCTTTGACAGAATTTGATGTTTGCTTATCTAATATAATGGCTACACCTCTTTGCTGTTCTTCTCCCCCCGAGTAAATAATCTTACAATCCTCTCCTGTCCTTATCCCTGCTCCTCTCCATCTCGTTTCCGATATTCCTAATATGTTAATCTTCTCTCTCTCCATTTCTTTTTTGATGTCCTCCAACTTTCCATCTGCATTCATTGTTCTAACATTCCAAGTTCCTACTTTCAATGATATTAATCTTTTGCACCTAGTAGCCTGTTGACGGTCTGGAGTCACCTGGTGCGCATGACTATCCCTACCGGGCGAGGCTGCTCCTATGGAGCACCCATTTACGCCGTTTCTCTGATTATCGATAAGTGAACACAACATGATTTTCTTGGCATGTGTAAAGAAGGTAGTTTGCCATTGCTTTCCTTCCCAGCAGTGACCATACTGGTCAGTGACCGTAGCCATTGTCTCCTCAAAAAAGGAGATCCTCTGCCTACCGTCGTGAAGGTGGAGACCATAACCTACAACTATCTGTCGGCTGCTCCCCATCTTCATCCACCACCTGCACCCATGGCTTCACGTAACCCTGATCGGGGGGCTAAACGGGTACTCCACCTTGCCCAAGGGTGTCCCGTAGGCTAGCGGAGGGAAGGAGGCGCCTTACTTCTCCTTTGATAGGGGATACCCCTACCCCGCTACCCGGGGCAAAACACTGCAGCAAACACGACCTCTATATAACAAACACATTTTATAAACACAAAGACTCACAAATATACACCTGGTATAAATGGAACGATCTAGATACTAAAAGCCAAATTTATTTTATTTTAACAAGAAATAATAGAAAGAGAAATATATTAGATGCAAGGGCAGTGCTCAACTTAAGTATAAACACAGACCACAAAGCAGTTATTGCCACCACAAGAACCATCAGTAGAAGAATGCAAAGACCAGGAAAATACATGCCATGCGAACCAGTAAACTTAAAAAAAAACCTCAAAGACGTGGCAGTGAGAGAAAATTATGAGAAAGAACTAACTGAAATCTTTGTAAAATTACCCAAAGAAAGAAAACCATGGAAGAAGAATGGGAGATGTTCAAATCAAGCATCTTAAATACTGCAAAAATAACATGTAGAACTGTGAGGTTTTTTGTGGGTTATAGATAATTACAGAAGCTCCAATGAGTGAAGTTCTATAAAGTATATCTCCCTATAAAAGATACAGGTTAGTAACAGCAAGTTTTGTCTAGAGGCATAAGTATTTATTCTCGCAGAACCTTTGTAGAGAAACCATTTAGAATTTGGCTCATCGAGTACCCCCACTGTGAGAAATTAGACCCAAGTTTAAGTTCAACACAGAATTTTTAGTAGATGATTTCTCTTCTAGGTTATATAGAGATCTTGGCAGTTAGCCACAGCAACAAATGAAAAGCAGTTCTCCCATATATCTTGTTGACTGTGCTCTGGTCGCCAACCTCATTCTGATCTCTTTTATATTATTTCAAGTGATACAAGACACTTGGACAAATGACCACATTGACAATTGAACCATTGTAGTGAACATAAACAACAACAACTGTACTTTACACCGGTTGAACAAGACATCAACATGAGAAGATCTTGACAACAGTTAGACACCCATTCATAAAGAATGGTCACACCAACAGATTAGACAAGTCATACATCATGGAAGATACTTGACAACATCTACACAGAACTTCCACAATATCTGTAACCAACAACAGCACAGTAGAGTAAACAGTCACCATGAAGATGCTTGACAACAGTTGGACAATTCATTCACAACAGTGTACAAGACGACCACAGGGACATGTATCTCAAAACTGTTCTCTTACTATCATCATTTTATTAATGTCTGCTGAGGTCAAGTGAAGACTCAGGCTTCATATATTGCCAAAAATTTACATTTCAATCATAATTTTATATGCAATATAAGTGACAATGATAATGAAAACCCAAACACATCACTCAATATCCCCCACATGACATCAATTTAAAACAAACCCTCCTCCTTCACATCTCTACTCCATCAAGATATCCTACACCACAAACTCTTAAATCATGCTATCACCTTTCCAACCGTCAAATGAGGGAAACACATGATAAACCTATAGCCGGGGCCAAGTATAGGGAGACACTGCTATACTGATCCGTGTACCTCCTGTTATCACCTATGAAGGTGTTGGGAATGTCTCAGGTTGCAGTTTTCCCCCATAATGTTTTCCCAGTTTAGGCTCTTCCCTGCTGTGACAAGTTTACGAAATTGACAAGCATGTCCTTCCGAAGGGTGAGTAGACTGTTCGCAAAGTTGATAATTGGGATTAGCTTTACTTTTCAGTAGATGAAGATCTAAAAACTATTATGTCCCATCATTCTTCCCTGCCAGTCTATCTCCCAAAAAAGGTTCTGATGGTACTGAAATCACCACACCTAAGCATTAATAATCCATTTGTGAATTAGCTCTATGTTCTATACTTCTTCTCCATTAGCTTTTCAGCCAGTATTAAGCTGGAATACTCCTCAAGATATGGTTTTGAGGAGAAGTATGGTAATCTCCAGGTACACATTGATGTCCACTCTTGGCCAGTAGAGACATGCTGAAAACCAGGTGATCTCTCACTCCTAAGGTTTCTTCTTGAATTTCTCTTGAAGAGATAGCCCGGAACATTTACAAAAAATGGAGAGTATCCCTGTCTTAGGCCTTTGATAAAGACTTTTTCTTCAGTGTCATCTGTATAGGCCAGAATTTGTGAATTCAGGCTGAGTATTTTCATCCTGTTGTTATGTGGTACTATTGGAGTCCATCTTATAAAGCTGGATTGAAGGTTAGAACTCAGGACTTCCCTGGAGTTGTCCTGGTAATTGAAGGCCTCCCCATCTTCCTCATTCTCTGTTAATAAACAAAGGCACAACATATGTTTTACATCTGTTTAAACATTGTCATAGTTATACAGTACTTTTACAGATTCAAAGAGGAATGGGGGAGTGTGATATTCAAACACCCGCCCCTCACTGGTGATGAAGTGCAATTTTATTTGGTGGTTTGGGGTGATATCTTTTCTCAAGTTTTGATCCCCAAATTGTGAAATCATAGGCACATATGCTTACTCAGGGGCAGCTTCACACAATTATCTTGTTGTGCTCTTTTCCCATTAAACAATAGTAGTATCTACTGCAATGGGTACCAAGCATTATTGCACAAGCAATGTTTTCACACGTGGAATACACATATGAAAGAAAACATGAATTTTCCCTGACAAATAGCATGAGCCTTCCCATGTATTCAGCTGACTAGACACTGTAGGTTATGCCACATATTGCTCCTTATTGGAATGTAGTTCATATAAACCTAAACCATTGTTGCAAAGAACCAGCGCATAACGTCAAAGATAAATTGCATCCTAGGCAAATCTATATGAATGCTTTTTTTTTGTGGCAATTTTCTTGAGTGTAACACAGTCACCAGACATTACAGGAACTTTGTAATTTCTAAAGAGCAATGCAGTCCTGCAAACATGGATATAATAAGCGTCTTTACTTTTACAAATATGAGAGGTTAATTATACAATTACCATCTCATTCACTCAAACATTCTCAGCCATTATAAGGGAAAAGTTACATGTAGTATCACACATTCTGAAACAGAACTGCCAAAAGTAACTCGCAAGAGCAGTGTACAGTTTGGTTAAGAATGGTCATGATAGGCACTCAACGAATGTTCAGAGCGCACAAAGGTTTTGCAATATGCATTGAGCGTAGTTTACAGTCACAAGCATATGCAAATCATCAAATCAGACAGACAATAGACATGGTAAGAATATTTCACTGTGGTAGACATGACAGGTTGGAGCGGCAGTTTTAGTGTCACTGTACAAAGAAGTTCTGTCTTCATTTCCACATTTTCTCAAGAAAATACTCTGCCATTCGTCTCTCTCTCTCTCTCTCTCTCTCTCTCTCTCTCTCTCTCTCTCTCTCTCTCTCTCTCTCTCTCTCTCTCTCTCTCTCTCTCTCTCTCTCTTATCATCAGGCCTACACATAACATATTAAATGATTTGTGGTACCTGAGGTGCAGAATCTACATCCTAGAGAATGATTTTGGGCAAGTTTTACCACTGCATCTTAAGCACATCTACTCTGGTTGGAATCACATCTTCGACTGGCGGGCTAATTAAGTATTAGCCTAGAAAGTGGCGTTACTCGTCCAAGGGTCACCCAATCAAATGGAGTCCCCACCTCTCATCTACCCTCTCCTAAACAAGAATCTTCTAAGTTATTCTTAGACTGGGTTATCAAGACGGCTTACGTTGGTTAACCTGTTGAGCATTGAGAAATGTAAATAGACTGGGGATGCGAACGTCTGGAGACATTATGTTACAAGAACCACGAAAAAACGCAAAACATGGATAAAGAAAACAACAAGTTGGTGGAACACAGGGTTAAAGAAAGCTGTAAAAGACAAAAAGAAAAAAAATATAAAAAGTGGTTAAAGAGCAAAGAGGAATGTGATTATATAGAATATAGACTAGCGAGAAGACATGTGAATCGAATAGTAAAACGAGAAAAACAAAAGGACTGGGAGTAATATGGAGAAACCCTAAATAAAAACTACAAGGAGGCAACTAGAAACTTCTACAAAAACATAAATACAATGAGAACCATAGGAGTACCCTTTGACCTAACTGAAATATTTAACAGCGAAAATGGAGAACCAATAAGTGAACAAAAACAAATCATAATAAGATGGAAACAGTACTTCGATAAACTTCTCAACATCCCATCAGATGTCACAGGAATTCAAGAGACCGACACATATGCCACCGAAGAACTAGAACCAGACATACTGAAAGAACGAACGAACGAACGCACAATCTATATTTTCAAAGGGTTAAGAATTGGGTACGCAAGCCCGTTTGACATTCTGCCCTTCTTCTCTAATTCCTCTCATACATTATTTCATTCAACATCACCTATGAAACTAATTTTAGACAACAAAAGAACAATAAGCATTAATGCGCATGAAAAATAATCAATAATACATGACTCACTGAGACAATGTTTACCATGGACATGATAAATACCTAAGGAAGTTGTACCGTGCCATACATATTGGAATGTTTATTAACTAGTTGTCGTTTGAGATAATTTACCATTATTATTTTCGGGGGTGGGGGTGGGGGTGGAGAATGTAGTCTGTACTGAGGTAGTGTTCAAACAGGTTGCGACTGTATGTATAATGATTGGTGGTGTCTTTGATTTCTTGTGGAAGATTGTTCCACAACTGAGTGGCAGAGTATGCTAAGCTTGTTTTATATAAGTATATCCTAGGTTTAGGGATATGAAGTATATTTAGCCGTTCGCTATGTCTTGCGTTATATTTGAACAATGGCCAAAGGTAGCTTGGAGCATTTTGAAATAGGATTTTGTGAATTAGTTTAGCTTTATGAAAAAGTAGGCGTTTGTGGAGTGGCAGTAACTGAAGACGTTCATGTAGGTTAGAATTGTCTGTAAGCTTATCACCATTGATTAGACGCACTGCCCTTTTATGGAGTGAATAAAAGCGTTTTGTTATTGATTTGGATCAGCCATCCCAGATTGTGGAGCAATAATCAATATGTGTTTGATGGGAAGTATAGAATATCTTTCTTGTGTTTTCGTCGAGGAAATCCTTAATTTTGGCAAGGTGGTAAACTTTTTTGGCTATTTGTTTAACTAGAGCATGGGCATGGTAATTAAAGGTTAGATTTTGATCTATGATAAGACCCAGTGCCATGTGCTCTGTTACACTTTCTATAGGCGTGCTACCAATGTGTAGCTGAAGAGTTCTCTGCAAATTTAGAGTGTGAAGTCTTTGCCTGGTTCCTATTAACATAGATTTTGTTTTAGAAATGTTAAAACATTTGCATGCGGTTTGCATGACTCCAGGTAGAATCCGACAGATTATTCCCACTGAACAAATCACAGGGACAAGATGAAACACCAAATGAACTAATTAAAGCAGCAAGAGAAGTAGGAACAGCATTGCTACATAGACTATTCAACCATGTTTGGGTAGAACAACAGACACCACGAGACTGGGGAAACGCCATAATTATCCCAATTTGGAAAAACAAAGACAGCAAACGAGACTACACACAATACAGAGGCATTTCCATTTTGAGTCATTCTGGGAAAATATTTTGCAAAATTCTTGAGAAAAGATTAAGAACTACTATAGAACTTAAGCTAAGCGAAACACAACTTGGATTTAGGAAAAACAAAGGAGGCACAGTTGCCATTTTTGCTCATAGACAACTTGTAGAAAAATCGAATTCAATGAAACACTCTGCTTAACCTTTGTCGATCATGAAAGGCATTTGATAGAGTGGATAGAAACAAGCTGTGGGAATTCCTTAAACAATATGGAGTGAATACACATCTAACAAACCTATGTAGAAGTTTATACAACAACAGTGAATGCATAGTGAGAGCAACTGGAGGACACTTAGAACCCTTCACCATAAGATCTGGAGTACGACAAGGTTGTGTCCTGTCCCCTCTCTTGTTCAAAACATATTTAGACAACATATGTAAAGAAACCAGCCAAAACAGAAACCGCAAGAACACAGCATGACGAGAACACAGAAGAAGAACCATCTGCAAATCTAACCATTAGAGAACTCCTGTTTGCGGACTATGAAGCACTAATAGCACAATCAGCAGCTGAATTACAAGACCACATGAATAGTCTAAACGAAATGTATAGGGAACATAATATGAAAATTAGCAAACGTAAAACAGAGTTATTGACTATAATTAAAGAAGAAAAAGCAACAAGGATTCACCTAAACGAATATCCCTTGAAACAAGTAAAGAGTTTCAAGTACCTAGGAAGTATGATATCATCAAATGGCAAATCAGAAGACGAGATCGAAAATAGATGCAATAAGGCAAACCAACTCATTGGATAAATGGCACCAATACTAAAGAACAAACATGTATCGATAACTACTAAGAAAGCACTTTACAACACAATCTTCCTACCAATTCTATGTTACCAAGCCACACCTGGACAATGACAGAAAAAGAGAAAAATCACAACAGAAATAAGATTCCTGAGAAGAATACTCAATGTATCAAGAAGAGATAAGGTCAGAAATGAAGAAATCAGGACTAAAGTGGGGTTATAGACGCACTAGATTGTATTAGAAGGCAGCAAGTCAAATGGTTTGGCCATGCAAGTAGGTTACCAACTAACAGTATACCACAAGAAGCAATGATGTACAGACCAGAGGGAAGTAGAGGAAGAGGCCGACCACGTAAACGATGGACGCAGGGAATAACAGAATCCATGGGAATATCGATACATGAAGCCCACAAACGGACACTCTTCCGCTGTTTATGCTTCACCTCGACACCGCAAGGTGCAAGAGGAACATGGTGAGATAAATCAGATGAGATGAGTGATAACAACTCCGCCGTGGAGCAAGCACGACAGAAGGCTTCCGATCATCAGAAGAGCCCCACCCCCCTCCCCAGATCGCCGAATGTTTCTGCAGTTTACCTTCCTAACACTATCAGGGGGCAGGGCTATCCGGGTCATGACTCCCCGGCCGATTGTTCTTCTGTTGCTGGTATGAGCCTTCCAGACGTTCGTGCATAGCACATATCCACATCGCTAAGCGTGCCTGCCAAGAAGCCATCCCAGCCTCGGAGGGCGAACATTAGGCACCCGGTGCATCTACCAGTGTTCTCACTGCACCGTAACTGATCATGGGAAAGCCATCTTCTTTCCCCGGCAATTAGCCTTAGTCTTCAGTAGGCGTCGTTGCTGCCATGTTGCCTTCTTCGTACCCAGCTCACAGCTTACGGAACCACCCTCCTGCACGCTCCCAGCTGAAGCCAACTCTTCCTCAAGGCTAATTCTATTAAGGCTTGGACTCCTATTGCTCTTTCTATATCGAGGTCATTGCAAGACGTCCTATTCCAACACAAGTTGTCGTTGCCGACACTTCGCTGTAGACGTTCGTCTACGGACATGTCCTCTCCTGATGACTGTTACATTGTGGTGTTTCTACTCCTCTATAGGGACCCGGCTTGGGTGTCTTGTTCTTAACTGATGGAGTGGCTCTCAGGTCGGCACGAGACTATAAAAGGTTGTTTCTGTTTCATTGAGAGGTTGCTATGTTTCTGTCTAATTGAGAGGTTGCTATGTTTCTGTTACGTTTTTAGCACAATTTTTGATTTTGCCAGCAACAGCACGAATTTTGCTTACCGTGGTTGGAGGTAAACCATGGACTTTACCGATATCAACAGCCCGATCGCCGACCTCATAACGACGTAACACATCTAACCTCACCCCAGAGTAATACTTTTCCTGGTTCTCTTACAACTAGACACACTATCAGCACTTACTGTGTGCTTTAAACTTATAATTATGCGTTATACATGATGCAATCCTGGAAAAACGCACTGCACAAAATGTAAAATTGCGAAGTTAACGCAGCATAGCAACACAGGTCACTACGTTATGGCGGAAAGTAGCCGCGTAAAGTGAAGTTATGCCCCATTGTGACAACGACGTTATAGCGAAACGACTTAAACCGAAGCGACGTATAACGGGCCTTCCTGTAACCAGAATTATGAAGACTGTGTGACTATATTTACTGCTATTTTCTTGTAACCAGGTTTTGAATTATATTATAACTAGGTTTACTGTGATCGTATTGTAATCAAGTTACAGGGATCATATTGGAAACAAGTATACAATGATCTGTTGTAACTAGGTTTAAAATGATCTTATAACTAGAAGTATTTGGAGAATTTGGAGTAGATATATTAACCAAAATGTTGAATGATATTTACAGCAGTGGATATTTACCGAGCGATGTGCTGAAACCTATATTTATAGCTATACCAAAACGACCAGGAGCAACTGAATGCGAAAATTTTCGTACAATTAATCTCATAAACCATGTCACTAAGCTCAGAATTGCAAGGAGAAGTCAATAAGTAAGTCACAAATGGGTGATCATCATCTTCCACTTCTGCCGTCAAGTGTCGTGGGGAGGAATAATTTGCGTTCCAGCGCCCGGTGGTCGGCACTGGATAGTGTCATTCCGTGTGGTTGTACAATGTCTCTGATGTCGTCAATCCATTTTCTTCTTGGACGTCCTCGTGGTCTCGTCGCAGATGATCTTTGATGTAAGGCCAGTAATGGTAGTTGCTGATGTTGCATTCTAACGACATGGCCAAACCACTTGATCTTCTGTCTGTCAATAAATGTGGCACAAGGTGTTGATCCCACAGTCTGTCTGATAATAGCATTTCTTACTCGGTCTCGGATTGTTAAGTTGGCAGCTCTCCTCAGGCATCTTATTTCGCAGGTGTTGATTTTGCGAAGGTGTAATTTGGATAAAGTCCAGGTTTGAGATTGGTAGCATAGGGTTGGTGTGAATATGCTGTTTATTATCTGTAGTTTTGCGGACATGGGTATGTTTGGATGTTTCAGTAAGGGTGATTGTCAGAGTCTCACATGGAGTCGGTAGGAACATAAAGATAGAAGGGAACCAGAGAAGGGACATAACCCCAATACAAGGGAGACACACTCGAATGCTCGAACAATCTAGAGCCTTCGAGAAGCATAGGTCAGTTCGCCTACAGCTCCGTGGACACGCTGACCGCGTGCCAGGACCTGTTCCACGAGAAGCTCGAGGAGAGTTACAGCCCGTGTCCGAGACACGTTAGAGGGCAGACGCCGACTGGACATCGAACAAGCAACAGAGCTTAACTTAAGGGGGACTTGATAGATTGAACACAAGTGTATTTAGGAGTGTTACTCGCTAAATAGATAGATGATAGAGTTTGTTGTAATGATTATGTATGATGATTTTGTTATGAACTCCTGTGATAATGTTCGCCACGTAGCTGGCTGCGAAAACCATTCTTCGCCAGCTTACTGTAAATAAATTATGTCACATAGTATCAGAACGGAGTTTGTTGCCTGTATGAACCCAAGTTCCATTCCCCTAGGTATCTAGGACGTTGACAGTGATAGTTAATATGTAAGTGCACTAGCTTTTTGACATCTGATTTCAATTTCTCTGTCCAATCTGCCATCTTCTGTGATCATACTTCCAAGATATTTGAATTCTTTAACTTGTTTCAGAGTTGTGTTATTTATCTGTATATTTAGTGGGCCTGGCGATATGCTAACTTGCATTACTTCGGTTGTATCTGCTGCAGGTTGAACTCAGATTAGTAATATGATTTTGTAATCTCACTCATCGCTTTAAAACAGGCACTGATCGTCTGCAAACAGAAGTTCATTTATTTCCTGTGGGTTAGTTATTTCATCTGGAGTAAAGAGTTCTAAATTTTCTGAATCTGTTCTGTCGAGACTTGCTTCTTTGGATATTCTGTCCATGTAGACATTAAATAGCAGAGGAGAGAGCACACATCCCTGCCTCACTGCTGTATTTACTGTGAACATATCTGATATACCCTCTTGTGTTCTTACTGCACTTCGGCTCGAGTGGTACATGGCTATGATGTTTTCTAGCAGTTGCCCTTGTATCCCATAGTCTTCAAGGATGGTCCATAATTTGTATCTGTCTACTCTATCGAAGCCGGCTTCGTGGCTTAGAGGTTAGCGACTTCTCTCCGTAATCTCGTATACTCTCGTAGGTAACGTGATGACGGTGAGAATCAGCAGTGGTTCGAATCGCATCGGTATGTGAGCCGGCCGCTCAGAAAGCAATGGCAAACTACTGAGCGTAACCTTGCCAAGAAATCAACATACAGCTGAAAGATGCTGGTGTTGACAGCGATGTCCTGTAAAGGATATGCAAAACATTTATTTATTTACTCTATCGAAAGCCTTTTCCTGATCTACAAACACAATATTCTGCTGGTCACTATATTAGATAGTTTTTTCACATATTTGTCTAAGTGTAAATAATGCAGCAGTGCAACGTTTACCTTTCCGAACACCGAATTGTGCTTTGCTTAATTGTTGTTCAACTATTGGTCTAGCTCTTTGTTCCAATAGTTTTGCATACATTTTCCCTATATGGCTCAAGAGTGATATACCTCTGTATGTTTCGCACTCTCTCATATTGCCTTTCTTTTTCCATATAGGTACTATTATTGCCTGTTGCCAATCATCTGAGACTTTTCTTTCTTCCCATGCTATATTAAAAAGTCTTGTTAGCCATTTAACTCCTGTTTCCCCACAGGCCTGAATAGCTTCCGTCGTTATTCCATCTGGACCAGGTGATTTGTGTTTAGGACTTTTCTGTATAACTGCTTTGACTTCTGCAGGTATGAAATTTGGTTCTTGCTGTCTCTGGCATTTAGGCACAAAAGTGAGGTTTTCTATGTTATGTGTGGGGTTAAGTAGTTCTCGAAAGTATTCTGCCCACCTTGCTAGTCTTTGTTGTGGATTAAATATCGGTATACCTCTTTTGCTGTTTATGATGGTGGTTGGGTTGTAGCATGCATCTTTGTTTCTCACTGTGGTGACCAAAAAAAAAAAAATACAAATGGAAATTAATGAAGAACAGTATGGATTTATGAAAGGAAAGGGTACAAAATATGCAATATATATATATACAAATGACACATTATTATCATCATCATCATCATCATCATCTTCCACTTCTGCCGTCAAGCGTCGTGGGGAGGAATAATTTGCGTTCCAGCGCCCGGTGGACGGCACTGGATAGTGTCATTCCGTGTGGTTGTACAATGTCTCTGATGTCGTCAATCCATTTTCTTCTTGGACGTCCTCGTGGTCTCGTCGCAGATGATCTTTGATGTAAGGCCAGTGATGGTAGTTGCTGATGTTGCATTCTATTGGTGGCAGTTAATGCAACAGACCTACTACAATTGTTGAACATTGTAGTAACAGAGAGGGCAAAGAAAGGACTCTCCTTTAATATCAAGAAAACAGTGACAATGGTGATATCAAAGAAAATGGTGACACCAAAATTGACATAGAAATAGAAGTGAAAATTCTCAACCAAGTGGATAATTTTAAATACCCGGGGGAATTTATAACATATGGAAGATGTACAATAGAGATAAGAGCAGAATAGGGCAAGCAAAAACGCATTTCAGAAAAGGAAAAGTCATAATCATTGAATGTAAGGAAGAGAGTGCTGAAATCTATATCTATAAAACAGAGTGTATGTTTGTTTGTGTGTGGGGATTTTTGTATTGGATGCGTTCGATAACGGTACATCCGATTGAGATGAAATTTTCTACACGTCTTCCTTTCATTCATTTGCAACCGACTATAATAATTTCTTAATGTAAAATCTTCGACTTATTTAATAACATTTACTTTTCCATTTTGATTATATAATGTCTATATAGCAGGGGCACTTCACTCTAGAAAAGTTATTTCAAGGGGCATAACTTTTAATAACATTTCTATATACTTTATAGTCATATTGTTGGACTTACTTGCACTATTGTTAAACTTTTTGTCTATAGTTATTTTTAGGCATATGAGTTATAATAAATAATGATATAATCTTTAAGGCATTTTCAAAGTTTTCATAAAAATAATGCATAATGCATAAAATTGTAACCCATCTTTTTCTACAGTTTTCATTGAATGGTGTGTGGAAGGACATTGGTTTAAGTTACTGTGCGCCAAGAGCTGGGCGAAACTACGCCGGTCAGACAGATAGACAGACAGATAGTCGGGAACGGGAGAGCTTATATGACTACTTATATGAATTAAGTTAAATGCTCCCCACCAGGGACTGGGTGAAGCCGGGCCGGGACAGACAGACAGACAGACAGACAGTCGGGAACGGGAGATCTTATATGACTACGTATATGAATTAAATGAGATGCTCCCCACCAGGGACTGGATGAAGCCGGGCCGGGTCAGCCAGCCAGACAGACAAACAAGCAGACAGACAGACTGATAGATAGATAGATCCCCTCCAGGGCCTGGGCGAAGCCGGGCCTGGGCGAAGCCGGGCCGGGTCAGCTAGTGCTATATAAAAACCAGTTTGACTGTATGGCAGTGAATCATGTAATGTAAATGAACATGTTAAGAAGAAATTAGAAGCAACATAGATGTGGTTCCTGAGACGAATGTTGCGAATTCCTTGGACTGCCAGAGTAACTAACAATGATTGCCTGAAACAGGCTAATTAAATTAGAACATTATATACAACAATAAACAAAGAGACAAACAGCTTTCTTCGGTCATGTGATGAGAAGAGAGGCATTGGAGAACATCGTGACAACTGGGAAGATCGAGGAGAAGAGAGACAGGGGCTAACTAAGAGAAGTGATGCTGGATGGATTGAGACGGTGGCATGGAGGAATATTATCATCAGAGTTGATCCAGAACACCAAAGACCGAGATCTATGGAGAGCCATGAACGCCTACGCCAGCTGGCAGGGCACTTGATGATGATAATGAACTAGATTTGCAATCTTTTTATTGTACCAGGTTTACAATGATCGTATTGTAAACGGATTTACAATGATCGTATTGAAACCAGGTTTACGCAGGTCCGCATGGCCGAATGGGTAAGAACGGTGTTCTTAAACATCCGTTGTGCTGATGCCGAGGTAAGCGGTTCAAACACTACACCGGACAGTTGGACTAAAACGTTGACCTGTCGTCCTTAACTTGGTAACGTAAATTAAATGATTGTATTGTAACAATGTTTACAGTTAACGTATTGTAACCAGGTTTAAAATGATCTCATAAACATATTTACTGCGATCTTCTTTTAACTAGGTTCATATTGATCTTATAGCGATGTTTTTGTAAAGTGACCAAGTTTACAATGATCATATTGTAACCACGTTACAATACAATCGTACAGCATTTCATTGGTGCTGGATGACATCTAAGATACAGCATTCCATGTGTGCTGGACGAGCTCTAAGATACAGGATTGCATGGGTGCTGGACGAGCTCTAAGATACAGCATTGCATGGGTGTTGGACGAGCTCTAAGATACAACATTACATGGGTGTTGGAAAGCTCTAAGATACAAAATTACATGGGTGCTGGACGAGCTCTAAGATACAGCATTGCATGGGTGTTGGACGAGCTCTAAGATACAGCATTACATGGGTGCTGGATGAGCTCTAAGATACAACATTACATGGGTGCTGTAAGTAAAAAAGTAAAGGACCCATTTCCACGTCTTGTGACTTATTGGGTATATGGTGCTATAGTATGTCCACATTTGTTTGCCTTCATTCACGATCAATTATTTTGAAAACTGTCTGTTGCATCGTTATGAAATTTTTCCAGCCGTCTTATATTTACCCCCACCCAAGGATGTGAGGTTATTTGTATAGAATATACGACTTTTGCGTCTAGGGGTTTATAGAGGGTTCTTGATTCGAGATATAAGAAAGGATATAATGATACATGGTGCTCTTCCTTGCTGATTTCTCCAGGAACTAGACTTATGGCTCTTTTCTCATAAGAATGAGACTAGATAGAAGCAGATCACAGTCTACTTAACCTTCAAGACTAATCACCTGGAGAAGATATTGAGAGTCAGGTCATTTGCCTTAGCCTTCAAGGGAATAAAGTCCTCTATCTGAAGTAATAGACCAAGTGCATTCGACCTCCCCACATTAACTCTCACGTTCTTCAATAAACCAGTGACATATATCACCACAATAACATTACATTGTAACAACCTTCACAAGACAGCAAGAACACTCTTAGTTCTAACTATAGCTTTTAATATCGACTTCCTCTTGAGTTATGTTGCACTCTAACATCTCTGCATTCCTAAATCAACAAAACATAATAACAAAATAAACCATCAGCAACAATACACTGTGCATAATCATATTCAGCACCCCATTTCCCTCCAAACAAATCAATACCAATATCTGGAATGGTTTTTCATCATTACACCACATACTACATGTACGCGACTAACTTCATTAACTACATGTGTAGTCCATTTAACTTGTATGGGTTGCCGATTTGATCATTCTCTTAACTAACTCCTTTTGATCGGAAACGTTCTGTAACTCAACCCTGAGGTACTGTCACCCAACACAGAGCTTGATAAACAAACTGTACCTAAGCTCTTTGATACACACATAATCTCTTTACTACATTGTCTCTGCTCCAAGCTTTCCATCGATGAAGACGGGAAGGTTTATCCCATTCTTTATGGACCTTACAACTGAATCTGTCACTGTCTAATAAGTACTCTGGCTGAATATATTTATACGAAATGGGGATGCTGGAATCACTTGGTAAAATCCAATTTTGGGCGGAACATCGCAAACAGATGGAAGTCCTGTCTAAGTTTTCTTTCCGCTATGCGATGATGATGATACACACTACTGATGAATGAGGTCGGCATGTTTCCTAGAAGCTATCTTCTCTTGTAGAGGTCTGGAGATTATCGAGAATCTGCATTTAAAATGGTAATTCTACCAATGGCGGCTTTGCTCTCATGAGATTAACTCATGCGGTCTGGACTTAGGGAAAAAAGGCATTCTGTAAAGGCTGATTTTAAGGGTTCGAGCGGCAAATCCAATTACGTGTAGTGGTTCTGCGCTTAAGCGACTGCAAAGGTAGACTCCAAAACATGTTTGGTATGACGTGGATACAATGTAGGAATGCCGTCTCGGGTTCAGCCACACATAAAAGCTTGATCTTGCCCGTTTACACGTATTGTAGCGTTCCTAGCCCAATGCTCTGCAGACGAAATGAGTGGGTTTATGATATCCACTTTTCTGTACTAGCTTTGTTTTTAAGCTGCACAGCACCCATAATCTCGTCCCTAGTTAGTTAGTTAGTTGCACACAGGACAACTTCTGCCGTTTTCTCTTCAATTGTGTAATCAACTTGAGATCGGAAAGTTCCAGGAGGATAACTCATTTTTGACTTCAAGTTGTTGTTGGCAATTCTAAGATGAATTAGTTCCCTTTCTAGTACTATTGGGGAATGCTTTCTTCACCAAAAAGTATGGCTAGATTTCCTCGGGTTTTTTCCCTCCCCAATTTAGTTTAGGCCTTGTTTTCTTTCGCACCACTGGGCCGTTTCTTCAGTGCCTTTAAGATGGAAAAACAAACAAACATATACATATTTGGCATCGTATCAATTTCATTGGAACAACACACACAGAGAACAAAACAAATACAGGAATGGGAAAAAAGGGGGGGGGGCGTTCCCACCTCTTTTCTCTCTGTGAATTAAGCTGTCCCTAACTACGATTGGCGAGGGGGGGGGGTTGTATCGAGTGCAGGCCTGTATCCTAGCCGTATGTTGATCTGGGGTTTCGTGGCTATGGAATCTAACTGACGTTACATCACGATCAGACACTTCGACCACTTACAAGACAAAACATCACGACATATACATACTCTCCTGCACATGGGACACACCCCAACATATGAGAGAACACACATAATCTTACGCTAGAATCATGTAGTAATCACCCACATAATATGGATCTACCCACTACCCATGTCCCTCTGGTAGCTAGGGGGAGGGGGTGGGGTCTCATATCTTCGTCTTCCTGCATCAACACTGCACTTTTTAGCTGAACATAAATCAGGTCACTTAGGCAGTCACACGAGTTAGCCTTGCGGACACTGCTAGGCAGATGCAGCCCATTTCCTGCAGACACAGAGGGTCCACTTCTCGTTCCCTATGAGATCATACTCATAGACAGAACCATCACACCAATTTCCCTATCCATTCTCTAAACAGGTCACCACATGATTCACACACGTTATATGTTTTACATGTATGAATTACAAGCATGCACTCTTGAGTACACAAGTGTTCACTGAAGGTCTAGCAAAGACGTTTCCTAATTCTAGAGAATCTGGGTTCAGATATGGAATTAGAGTGAACAGAGTTTCTGCTTCCAAAGCGCAGATGATAGTGGGGTAAGTTTTCCCTATAGATATTAGTATCTTAGCAGGATAACAATGTAAGCATAGAACTTTCGCAGGAGTGGCATAGACAGTATTTCTGCAGAAGCAAAAGTCAGGCTATCTTTTCCAGAAGTAATTTTGTCGTTATCATCTTCAACAAAATTTATATCAAACACATATATTCTATTTATCATAAAATACAGGTATTACTTTCAAAAACAGACTTATTAGCTTACCATAGCACCTAGAAGGCACAGTTACGTAACAATCCTCTCTTAACGAACTACATTTTGACTTGTTGGCGATTGAAATTCAAGTGATTATTCTTCGCCTAGACCCTGGTTTTAATAGCCCCGCTAATTTATCTACTTTTAGCTAACGGTGCTTCATTTTCTTTGTTCGAGGCGGTAAGACATACCGCTCCTTATAGGGGAAGGGTAAACAAAAACTGCGCAAAACGCCATTTCCCAGAAATGCCCGCTGCAACACTGCCTGCAGCGGTGAATGCAAATGTCTGCACTGTTGAAGAATGTCCGCCATATTACATATCTCCCCCGTAAGCTTGACATACGCCGTATTCAAGTGTACATTCTCAACAGTTTCAGACTTCCTTATCACAATCCATCTTTCCTCCTTGATGTTCGACCGTCTCCAATCACAAGTCAAAAACCTCTCACCCTCAACCTAAAATGTCTCCTTTCTGATCTCACATAAACCTGATCTGTCTCCACGTTCCTACTCTATGTTAGATTCCGTTACTAAAATATGCTAATTCTCTTGAGCCGCTTCCTTCAAAGTATGAATGGAAATTTGCGATCTCAAAAATGACGTATTGGGTCTGCTATCAACCCACCGTCTGAAGACGTGTGAAAATTAACAGGATCTAGTTGCGTTCCCCACCTGTCTTCGAAAACAATGAAATCTCATCTCTAACCTCCCTCGGGCCGGATGAATTTCAAATGAGAGTAATTGCTGCTTTCCATTTCCCCAGTCATTTCGCCCTACGGAATTTTATAATTGTTGACGATCACAGAAGTAGGTCAGGTCCGTCTTATCTCGAACTCTCCTCTCCTTAATTAATTCAGTGCTGGCCTAGATGTTCCTTTTTACATTGCACCAAGAATCTTAAATCTGCATACGCTGATCTGGATTATGATAAAACACTCTGTTTATGTCCCAATTAGGTTCTGGTTGCTTGTATATGGAGTCGTTCCGTGGTCTATCTTTTGTAGCTATCGTATTTCAATGACGAGTGGAATCAGCATCTCCATTTTCTCCTCCAACTCTTTCTTTTGCCTCAGTTGAATTCTAGAGATAAATCCACTTCGCAGGTCGTGGTTTATACTCACGTCATATCGACTTATTTCAACTCAGCATATATGAATCCCCAGTCTAATTTGGAATTTAAGCTGTTAGCTCCGCTCTTATGTTGTTTATAAACAGTTGCTGTTCTCGGTATCTTTTCGGGTTTTCCCACACAGGCCTCCCACTCACGCCGGCTGTGCTAGATCCTCCTGCAAGTTTGTCCCGATTTGCCTTCTAATTAAGTGTACCGGAAATGTTGCAGACTCGTTATAAATCTGCCCTTAGCCCAATAATACAGGGAACGTATGTATCGTTTGAAACGTAAATAGTCCAACTTTTTCTCGGCTTTCCTTTCTCCGACCAAGATTCATTAATATATAGGATCCCAATAGCGAGTCCCATTATACTATTTCCAATCCGTGGGTACATGGTGCGACATATTTAGAATGTCTGGTGTCGTCCCACGTCAGAAATAATTTTTATAGAAATTATGTTGCGTAGTTACATTGATTTCTTTTGTCCACTCGATTGTAGACATAAGGGTTATCTAGTATCTTAAAGTAGATGCCAAATTAGACAAGAAGAAACGGGAATGTGCACTTTCCTCGCTTCTCCAGTTTTCTGCCTAGTTTGGAAAATTAATTTATGACACCAACCTCTTCGCGATGGGTAGGTGTAATTTTATTCCGGCAGTACCCTTGTTATAAAAGAAGGAATTTCGAGCTACGCGCTCAAATCTTTTTACTGTCATTGTTTCTTCACCATCATTTCGTCTAGACAAATAGATGAAGTAAATCCCGACAGTATTGAAACAGTATTCGGGAGCTCTCAGCCACCTCCATCTGTTTCCAATTTTCCTCTGAAGTGAGGATAAGATAGGAGTTAGACGTCGGCGTGTTTATGTCCTACTTACGCCCCATACTTGAGTGCTGTAGGCTCTATACACGTTCCTCATTACGTCCACTTTCCCACTTTCCAGGGAAAAAGTACTAGGTACTTCAGCTCTTCAGTCGTCAGTCTCTTTATGTGAAGTATTATTCTACCTCTTCTGCTTATAGCCTTGAGACTGTTCTTTAAAGGCCCCTGTAATTTCAATTGGCCCCCCTACGATGGGGTCTGAACTGCCCATCTGAGGTAACACAACTGAATAATATACATCCATGTCTCTCCACGACACAGAGTGCCGTTCGGTCAAGAATGACTGAACTATTAATTTCTCCGGGAGTGTCGAATAAGTGTCTCATGGTTTTTCCTCCAGGAATATCCATATTTATGCACTTCTCTAGCTTCCGGTGTTTTTTTCCACATGTAGTCTTTTGATGAAGAGGATGCCAAACCGGTTGCCCGTATGTGCGTAAGCTCTGTTCTATAAACATGATGCTTTCTCTCCTCTACATGTGGAACTTGCGAGGGAAAACCAATTGGCCTTGCTTTCGTTAAAGGAAGTGATTATTACTTTTATATTTTCTTAGCTCCCACAATCCCAAATCTTTAACAGGTGTCCCCTTTAATAAATCTATGTTTATTTATAAAAAACATTTATATTATGGGCTATACTTTTAGCTGTCTCATTCCTATATTAAAAATGTTCTGTGCTTTCTTGTTGCTATTAGTACTCTTGATAACACAAAATACAAGTCAACATAGTCATGCACAATACCATATTAATCTCCCGTGTGTTGCCGGGGCCCATAAGGGAAGCAAAGAATAGCAACACTGTAGCCTACCACGCATGTCGTAAGAGGCGACTAAGGAGGCTTGATGGTTCCGTCGCTCTGCTACTGAGTGAGTACGTGGCGCGACACTGTGAGCTGTGAGTTTCGTGTGAAGTGCTTTTGAATCTGCCCAAGTTTTTATTTTTGGAACGTGGCTGCATGTTCGGAGCCCTGGCAGGTGGCTATGTCCCAGAGTTGACCAGTTTTTGCCTTATGCAGAAATGCGTGGCTGCTGGGCTTCTGGTTGACTTCCACTGCCGTCGGTGATGAACTGTATGTTCATGAACTGTGTAGGTGAACATCTAGGAAACATCCAGATAGGAAAATGACTGCCGATTATATCAGATATGAATTGGGTGTTTCGTGGGGGACTGGTGTGTTGACATTCTGGCGGCGGAATTATGCACAGTGTATATGTGCGGGCTGTTGTTTGTCGAGACTCCTGTCTTTTCCACTTTTCACATTGGGCAGTGGGGAGCGTTTTGTGTGATATTCACTGACACAGGAACGGAGCATAATGGGGACGACCCATTGCTGTGAAGTTGGAACTGCGACTAACTAACTAACCATATTAATACTGACAAGCTAATTAATAAACCCAAATGATCATACTTTTGGACACAAAATGTTATGGGGATAACTCAACAAACTGTCCAGGTTACCAACATCACCATCAAACATCACTGGTGAACATCAGTTGCTAATTACATGGCAAACTACCCCTTTAATTAGTCTCTTCTGTGTGCACACTGTGATGAAAATACAAATTATTTCCAGACATCTCCCCATTTCCTATACAGTCGAGTAACCTACAAGTTGCAAGGAAGTTATTCTGAACTCAAACGTGTCATAATATTCCGCGATGAGGCCACAATCTGTGAGGTTATTTGTATAGAATATACGACTTTTGCGTCTAGGGGTTTATAGAGGGTTCTTGATTCGAGATATAAGAAATGATATAATGATACATGGTGCTCTTCCTTGCTGATTTCTCCAGGAACTAGACTTATGGCTCTTTTCTCATAAGAATGAGACTAGATAGAAGCAGATCACAGTCTACTTAACCTTCAAGACTAATCACCTGGAGAAGATATTGAGAGTCAGGTCATTTGCCTTAGCCTTCAAGGGAATAAAGCCCTCTATCTGAAGTAATAGGCCAAGTGCATTCGACCTCCCCACATTAACTCTCACGTTCTTCAATAAACCAGTGACATATATCACCACAATAACATTACATTGTAACAACCTTCACAAGACAGCAAGAACACTCTTAGTTCTAACTATAGCTTTTAATATCGACTTCCTCTTGAGTTATGTTGCACTCTAACATCTCTGCATTCCTAAATCAACAAAACATAATAACAAAATAAACCATCAGCAACAATACACTGTGCATAATCATATTCAGCACCCCATTTCCCTCCAAACAAATCAATACCAATATCTGGAATGGTTTTTCATCATTACACCACATACTACATGTACGCGACTAACTTCATTAACTACATGTGTAGTCCATTTAACTTGTATGGGTTGCCGATTTGATCATTCTCTTAACTAACTCCTTTTGATCGGAAACGTTCTGTAACTCAACTCTGAGGTACTGTCACCCAACACAGAGCTTGATAAACAAACTGTACCTAAGCTCTTTGATACACACATAATCTCTTTACTACATTGTCTCTGCTCTAAGCTTTCCATCGATGAAGATGGGAAGGTTTATCCCATTCTTTATGGACCTTACAACTGAATCTGTCACTGTCTAATAAGTACTCTGGCTGAATATATTTATACGAAATGGGGATGCTGGAATCACTTGGTAAAATCCAATTTTGGGCGGAACATCGCAGACAGATGGAAGTCCTGTCTAAGTTTTCTTTCCGCTATGCGATGATGATGATACACACTACTGATGAATGAGGTCGGCATGTTTCCTAGGAGCTATCTTCTCTTGTAGAGGTCTGGAGATTATCGAGAATCTGCATTTAAAATGGTAATTCTACCAATGACGGCTTTGCTCTCATGAGATTAACTCATGCGGTCAAGACTTAGGAAAAAAAGGCATTCTGTAAAGGCTGATTGTAAGGGTTCGAGCGGCAAATCCAATTACGTGTAGTGGTTCTGCTCTTAAGCGACTGCAAAGGTAGACTCCAAAACATGTTTGGTATGACTTGGATACAATGTAGGAATGCCGTCTCGGGTTCAGCCACACATAGAAGCTTGATCTTGCCCGTTTACACGTATTGTAACGTTCCTAGCCCAATGCTCTGCAGACGAAATGAGTGGGTTTATGATATCCACTTTTCTGTACTAGCTTTGTTTTTAAGCTGCACAGCACCCATAATCTCGTCCCTAGTTAATTAGTTGCACACAGGACAACTTCTGCCGTTTTCTCTTCAATTGTGTAATCAACTTGAGATCGGAAAGTTCCAGGGGGATAATCATTTTTGACTTCAAGTTGTTGTTGGCAATTCTAAGATGAATTAGTTCCCTTTCTAGTACTATTGTGGAATGCTTTCTTCACCAAAATGTATTTCTAGATTTCCTCGGGTTTTTTTCCTCCCCAATTTAGTTAAGGCCTTGTTTTCCTTCGCACCACTGGGCCGTTTCTTCAGTGCCTTTAAGATGGAAAAACAAACAAACATATACATATTTGGCATCGTATCAATTTCATTGGAACAACACACACAGAGAACAAAACAAATACAGGAATGGAAAAAAGGGGGGGGGCGTTCCCACCTCTTTTCTCTCTGTGAATTAAGCTATCCCTAACCCCGATTGGCGAGGAGGGGGGGGGGGTTTGTATCGAGTGCAGGCCTGTATCCTAGCCGTATGTTGATCTGGGGTTTCGTGGCTATAGAATCTAACTGACGTTACATCAAGATCAGACACTTCGACCACTTACAAGACAAAACATCACGACATATACATACTCTCCTGCACATGGGACACACCCCAACATATGAGAGAACACACATAATCTTACGCTAGAATCATGTAGTAATCAACCACAGAATATGGATCTACCCACTACCCATGTCCCTCTGGTAGCTAGGGGGAGGGGAGGGGTCTCATATCTTCGTCTTCCTGCATCAACACTGCATTATTTAGCTGAACATAAATCGGGTCACTTAGGCAGTCACACGAGTTAGCCTTGCGGAAACTGCTAGGCAGATGCAGCACATTTCCTGCAGACACAGAGGGTCCACTTCTCGTTCCCTATGAGATCATACTCATAGACAGAACCATCACACCAATTTCCCTGTCCATTCTCTAAACAGGTCACCACATGATTCACACACGATATATGTTTAAATGTATGAATTACAAGCATGCACTCTTGAGTACACAAGTGTTCACTGAAGGTCTAGCAAAGACGTTTCCTAATTCTAGAGAATCTGGGTTCAGATATGGAATTAGAGTGAACAGAGTTTCTGCTTCCAAAGCGCAGATGATAGTGGGGTAGGTTTTCCCCATAGATATTAGTATCTTAGCAGGATAACAATGTAAGCATAGAACTTTCGCAGGAGTGGCATAGACAGTATTTCTGCAGAAGCAAAAGTCAGGCTATCTTTTCCAGAAGTAATTTTGTCGTTATCATCTTCAACAAAATTTATATCAAACACATATATTCTATTTATCATAAAATACAGGTATTACTTTCAAAAACAGACTTATTAGCTTACCATAGCACCTAGAAGGCACAGTTACGTAACAATCCTCTCTTAACGAACTACATTTTGACTTGTTGGCGATTGAAATTCAAGTGATTATTCTTCGTCTAGACCCTGGTTTTAATAGCCCCGCTAATTTATCTATTTTTAGCTAACGGTGCTTCATTTTCTTTGTTCGAGGCGGTAAGACATACCGCTCCTTATAGGGGAAGGGTAAACAAAAACTGCGCAAAACGCCATTTCCCAGAAATGCCTGCTGCAACACTGCCTGCAGCGGTGAATGCAAATGTCTGCACTGTTGAAGAATGTCCGCCATATTACAAAGGAATATGTCTTTGATAGGTCCAAAAAACAACCTAAATCATTGAAAGCGGCAACATTCCTTTGATGTTTTGCTGAACAACTAGTGATTTCTTGCTAACAAAGTTATTTTTACGGTAATGGGAGACCTGCAAATTCTGATGACACACAAAGGCGTATCCGGATTCGTATGGGAGTGGGTGCAATGAAAGAACTAGCTTAAAATCGACAGGGTCGGCTGCATTGCACCGGGTTTTTATCCCATATGGCTCAGTTTCTTTCCGCAGCGCGGAAAGCGTCGCACAAAGCACGAACTCCGTAGCTCCAGCGACGACCCTCGGGAGTCTCCGAAAAAATGCACTCGTGAAATAAAGGACGCGGCCCGGAATCGAACATACAACCTTCGGAGCCCGAGTCAGACGGCTTGACCACTTCACTACTGAGAATCCCGAGAGGGGTGCAATGTGTAATATTAGTAAAGACAGAGAATTTACAGAGGCACGGGGAAAATAATTTGTAAATTAACAGGAAAGTAGAAGGAATATATTTCTTACTTTATTTTTCATTTCCTTCTTGTTTCTTCAGCTGATGCTGATGCTGTAATGTTTAGGGCCTGCAATTCGTCTGAATAGTTGGAGCAAAATATCCCAGTAAGTGTGTACGTAGATTAAGGTC
>OY992886.1:45949633-46081390 GCA_963921405.1 Cepaea hortensis
GCACGGTCGGCCGAGTTGGGGGGGGGGGGGTGGTGGTCATCGATGACAGCTCTCGATGTTAGCTACGAAAGGGAAAGACTGGTCATCTATTTCTCTGTGCACTCAGGCCTACAACAGTTTTAACAGTTCACACAAACACACAAACACACACCCACCCACCCACCCACCCACGCACGCACACGCACGCACGCACACACACCCACCCACCCACCCACACACCCACACACCCACCCACCCACCCACACACCCACACACCACACCACACACACCCACACACACCCACATACACACACACCCACACACACACACACACCCACACCCACCCACACACACACACACACACACACACACACACACACTGGAAGTAAGTCGCCGCTATTAAAATGGGAAATACAATGCGCAGTGTGAAGACTCCACTTCATTCTTAGAAACATGTGTCCAAGCCCCCGTTCAGCCGTCGAACATTCCATTGGTTATATGTGGGACAATTCTGGTGTGTCTTTTTCGGCATGCGGAAATAGGGCTGCGTCTTTCGTTTCTTGGATTCTGCTTGGTTGTCGCCTGGGCTATATCTTAGTTGTTAGTACACGTAGTCCATTACCCCATATGGACAACAATCACCTTCGGATTAATATGGCTGCGAGGATAAACCTACGGGCAGCTGCTTTGGTGGCTAACTAGTCACAGGAGTACCATTCTGAGCCGGTGATGGACTCTACTATAACTTCTCATTGAGATTGAACGAGGTAGGGGTAATGGTGAAATCGAATCGAATCTTTGTTGCAGTTTCTGACGTCTGGTCAGAGTTGCACACCTGAAAAACCGGTGTTGTCCGGTTCCCGCCCCGTCTCATGGATGGGGGAACATATATGTGAATAGATGGGAACAGATAAAGCAAGGAATAAGACATGGATGTGTCTTGTCATTGAATCTCACCCCACCCCACCCTTGTCTTTGTCTCTGTTTCTTCCTATTATTGTGTCTTTGTCTATGTCTCTCTGTCTCTCTCGCTGTGTCTGTCTCTATCCATATCTGTCTGTCTTCGCTCGCTAGCAAAATAATAGCGAGAAATATCAACAATAGACTAAGAATACGAGACGGGGATTACAATGTAAACAAATTACGGAATAACAAAATAGTGTTAGATGTAAACGCAACATATCTACAAAAACTGTTTGACATTATAATAATAGAGAGTACAAAACAGTGACATACCTTGAATATCAATGAAGAAAGAAACAATAATAATAACAAAGAAAACGATAACAGAGATGGTATAACACTTGAAGGATAAGTGCTTAGACATGTCAATACACACAGCAGAAAAAGAGTTATAGATTTTATGTACAGAACAGGCCAAGCGAAAATTGCATATTTAGAAGTCGAAAAGTATATAATATATCACTTGTAAGTCACTTTCGTTGAATATCAGAGAGTATAGAAATGTTATGTTCTGACGCACACAAGAACACACGTGCTAAGAACCGACATCACTGCACTTAGGACATTCTTACATTTACTACGTCCCAACAGCCTGCGAAGAGTTATACTGCTAATCGTTCCAACTGCTATCTGATTGAAAGTGCTCCTGGTCTTTCCTCTGTTTTGAGATTCGCCCAGAACCCCTGCCAGCCCGGCGCCATATCATTCTCTCCACATAGGGGTTCTCTGTTCCCCAGCTTTCTCCAACCTGGTCCAACAGGTACCGACCACCTCTCCCTTGTCCATAGGTAATCTACCACCTATATTCCCTGTCAGCCTATCAGCTTGATCATTACTTCTTACTACTGCATGACCAGTGCAGAAAATTAATACATTTCTCACAATCCGTGACATCTGAAGCGAGGCAATCCATTCTACACGAAACACTCCTTTCTCCACCGTACAAAGCATATTCCATCCATCCATTCATCCATCCATCCATCCATACATCCATCATCCATCCATCCATCCATCCATCCATCATCTGGCATGCCGATAAGCGTCGGCGGTCATGTCTTGCCATCTCACTCGATCACCAGAGTCGTGGATCAGCTCCGTGTTTCTGTCTCGACCATGCCATGTGGCCAAGCCATCCAGGTATTTAATTCTCGGTGTTCCCCTTGGTCTCTTCCCTTCGATCTCGCCTGTTGTCACCAAGTTCTCCAATTCATTTCTTCTCATAACATGCCCAAAAAATTTTGACTGTCTACGTCTAATGTCTCTAATCAGTTTACGATCTTCATTTGTTTCTTGAAGGACTTGTTCATTGGTTTTTCTGTCTGTCCATGGTATTCTTTGCATTTTCCTCAGAAACCACATTTCCACAGCCATCAGATGTTTTTCAGCTTGTCTGCTCATTGCCGACGCTTCACATCCATACAAGAGTACAGGTTCTATGTAGCACTTAAACACTCTTTTTCTCGTTTCAGTTGATAAGATTTTATTCATCAGTATGTTTTTAATCTTGCAAAAGGCTACCTTCGCAATGGCAATTCTTGTTCTAATTTCTTCAAGGCATCTCCCATCAGATGTTATGACTGTTCCGAGATAACTGTACCGATTCACTTGTTTAAGAATATGCCCATTTACGTGTATATTACATTGTGGTGTTTCCTTCTTCCCAGGACGACCATAATCTGTGTCTTCTTACAATTTAGTTCTAACCCTACTTGTTCACTGTGTGTAACAACTGCATCTACTAAATGTTGCAGGTCCTGTTCATTGTCTGCAATCAAGACTATCATCTGCATATCTAATGTTGATTCCTTCCATATCTTCTAGATTTCTGAAAATATTTTCGCTGTACAGGGAAAACAGTTCTGGAGACATTACACATCCCTGTCTCACGCCTCTCTTAAAAGGCTGATATTGACCTACGTCATTATCAATTCTTATGGCAGCTTGTTGTTTCCAATATATGTTTTTTTTACAATTCTAAGGTCTTTTCCATCAATTTGTAGATCTGCAAGCATCCTTATCATGTCGACATGTCTCACTTTATCGAAAGCCTTTGTGAAGTCAACAAAGCAAAGGTGTAGATCTTTGTTTACTTCTATAGAACGTTCACTTACTGTTCTCAGTATGTACACAGCATGTACTGTACCCTTGCCTTCTACAAACCCACATTGTTCTTCTCCTATTTCTGGTTGTATTTTCTTCCTAACTCTTTGCATGATAATTCTTAGCAAAATCTTTGTGTTGTGACTCATTATACTAATTGTTCGATGTTGATCACACTCCAAGGCTCTTGATTTCTTTGGGTTTGCAATAAATGCAGAGTTACATAATTCATGAGGTATATTTCCAGTATCATATATTGTAATCAGCAGACTGGTAACTTTATCTGTTCAATATTCTTCGAAAGGATTAATCATTTCTGTTGTAATGCTGTCTGAACCGGGGGTCTTGCCAGTTTTCACATGGTTAAGAGCATTCTGAACTTCCATCTTGGTGTACATGACTACTCCTACCGGGCGAGGTTGCTCCTATGGAGCATCCATTTACGCCGTTTCTCTGATTATCAATGAGACTGTAATACACGATATTCTTGACATCTGTAAAGAAGGTAGTTTGCCATTGCTTTCCTTCCTAGCAGTGACCATACTGGTCCATGGCCGTAGCCACTGCCCCCAAAAAAGAGATCCTATGCCTACCGTCGCGAAGTTGGAGACCATAACCTACAACTGTCTGTTGGCTGTTCTTCAGCTTCATCCACCACCTGCACACATGGCTTCACGTAACCCTGATGGGGGGGGGGGGGATAAACGGTTACTCCACCTTGCCCAAGGGTGTCCCGTAGGCTAGCGGAGGGAAGGAGGCACCTTACCTCTCCTTTGATAAGGGATACCCCTACCCCGCCACCCTTTTCCGTGAGTCCATAATTAATACAATGTGTATTGCAGCGGTCTCCTCTAATCATCGGAAGGTTGCTGTTACTGCTTCCACCTCCATTCTCATGCTGGAGGTCGTAGTCTTATATGCCAGACTTTCCTTTTCAAGCATTACCCTTCGCAATGAAACCCCAGCCTGTTTCTCACCACTGACCCATCGGTGTAAATCACCATGTCACCTTGATGTGTGTTGCCCAGGATCAGTTGTTGCACATAAACTCTGTGCGGCCTGCTGCCTATTCTCTCCACCCACGACCCAGTGTTACCATTACCTTGTGCCAGTCCGATATGTCTTCCGGTACTTTTACCCTCTATTTTCCACGAGTGATATTCTCTATTTAATACACCTGACTGATATATATATATATATATATATATAGTTTGCCTGTTCCTTCAGGGCCTGCCTCTTCTCAGTCTATGACCCTTGACCATATCCATGATTTCATGCAGGGAGGTGATCCATGTCTGCAGTGACTCTCAGGTACCATTTGGCTTGAAGGACCCTATGCCTGTCAGAAATTGTTGGTTGTGAAAGGTTATGCCTCATGCATATAATTGGTGTCCTTTGTACATCCCAGGATTACCGACATAGCCACATTCTGAATGCACTCCAACCTTTCAAGCTGGCTCTTTGATATTGTCAGCAGCCCCTAACCAATACTCAATCACTGAAATTATTAACTGCTGAAAGAGCATGCAAAGAATCCTCTGCTCTACTCCGTTTGCTGCCATCACTATGAATGCATTAAGTCCCTTTCTAGCCTTCACCATCAAAACCTCCACATTATCCTTAAAAGACATGCATCTGTCGAAAGTGATTCCCAAGTACTTCAATTTACTCTCTCTACTAAGAGGACGTCCATTCAATATAATACATGGGACATCTGCCTTCACGATTCGGTTGTCCAGGGAATACCACACAACTTATGCATTTTCTGGATTTATTACGGCACTTGAGTCCACGTACCACTCCGCCACCCTGTTTACTGCCGACTGTAAGTCTTCAGCGATTCTTTCTTTTTCTCTTCCCTGCCTGTACACCAGGACATCATCTGCAAATGTCAAGATTCTACCAACTCCTGGTGCCTCAGTTGCTGCGACTTTGGTGGTGTATACTTTAAAGAGTACTGGGGGACAATGCGGATCCCTGTGGCAGCCCAGGTGTAATAGTACAGGGGTTAGATGTCCATGAGCCCATGCAAAGTGCACGTTTACGCTCATAAGTACTGCCGCAATCCATTTGAAAATACAAGGGCAGACCTCCATATCCAGAAGAGCGTAGGTCAAACGCCTCCGTCACCGCCTCTTGTTTATTCTGGAGGCCTTGACTTTGGGAGTTGGACAAGGTAGCTGTGCAGCCAAGCCTGGGGTATTTCTGCCGTTATCATGCTAAGGTTGAAAAAAAAAAAAAAAAAACTAACAACCCATCTCCTCCAAGTCACCGTCGTTCATGTTCTTCATTTGGGTGTAGCAAACCTCATCCGGACCTGGCACTGTCTTTAGTTCTCTTCAGCACATGTCTAATATCCTCTACTGTATCATGTCTTCACAGCAGTCATTCCTGGTGGCATGTGACAAGACCTCTCTGACCGTATCATCCCGAAAGTCCTGTCCCGCTGATCAGTCTGTTGTAGAAACGTCCAAGAAATACCTGCCCTATGTCCTTGTCAGTTGTCATAGATCGGTTGTTGTCATCGTATACTGTACCATATGTCCAGGACTCCGCCTTTCTATTCATCTGTCTGTTTAGCTTTCAGCATTTTCACAATGTCACATCCCCACTGACTTCACTTATAAACTCTTCCCACTTCATCTTTTTGACCTCTGCTGCTTGGAGTTTAAAACCCCCCACCTTTGCTTTTTTCCTTCTTTCAGCCTCCTCCAATTATGTATGAAATGAACTGGTTCCTCTCCGCACCTTTGCCAATTTCTTATGGCTGCCCTCTTTTCCCTCCATGATTGTTCCACTTCTTGTGTCCACCACGGTGGTTGTGTTAAGGGTTTTCTAGTTGTTTTAGACCGTTCCTGTGGTCTGAGACACCCTATGAGCGAAGAGTGATCACCATTATAATTAAATGCCTTGCGGTTTCTTATAGTCTTGGCTTTGCTGGACCTAAGTACCAATACAGAACAGAGGTGGTGGTCGCTTCCAAGATCCCCAAGGACACTCCAATTTATGTCTCACACCGCCTCTTGGGATACAAGTTGAGTTGTGTTGAGTTAAGAACCGACATCATTGCGCTCAGGGCATTCCCATAAGAGCTCAGTCCTCATCTTCAACAGCCAGCGAAGAGTTCCAATACTAATGTTGCCCGTTGCTATCTAATTATATGTCCGTCTTGCTGTACCTCTGGGTGACGACTGTCCACTAGATCCTCTGGCCATCTCTTGCTGTCGCATTCTTTCTAGACCAGTGTTTCCCAACCTTTTTTGTGCCAAGCCCCACTTAAGCCTTTCTAAAATTCATATTGCCCCCCTCCCCTGCCCCACGCCCCCCCCCCCTCAACATATACATTATTTTTAATATTCAAAAATTGAAATGTTCACTAAAGAAACTTGAATGATAGGTTTTAGGAAGAAATCTCTAGGTAATTATTGAGCAAACACAGTAAGTAAATTTTCAAAACATATAATGGAGAACTGAAATTCAAGTACAAAATAATTTTAATGAAAGATTTTTCTATATTATTTTAATTATTAGTAATTATTTATTATTTAAATTTAGTGAGATCCTTGCGCTTGATGCTTGCTACAAAGAGATCTTATGTCAGGTTCCAATTTAGTTAACTTCAGTCTCAAGTCTCCCCGTTTTGTTATATCCAGCCGATTTCTTCCATTTTCGAATTGCACCCCTTAACTGTTAAATTGCCCCCCCCCCCCTGTGGGGCGTGGGCCCCACGTTGGGAAACACTGTTCTAGACCATGATAGTCTAACTGTTCTTCTGCATCATTCACGTGCTCTCAGAGGGCATTCGCCACATTTGCCTTATCATGAACCAGATCACCCTTCAATTATGCGGTACCAGTCAATATGTTTGCCTCTTCATCGCCAATCACACCAGTCCTGGAGAAAAGATCAAGCAAATGCTCACAGCCCGCGACCTCTGAATTGATGCAGGCCATTCAGCACGAAGCATGCCAGTCTTCACTTTTGTCAGCATGCCTCGTGAATCAGTTACAGTCACATGCGCATGCAGTTTCTTCTCAAACCAGCGGAAAGCTGAAGAAACCACCTCCACCTCTATTCTCAGAAATGAGGTTGTGGTATAATATACCAAACTCTCCTTTTGACCATTTGCTTTTGCTATTAATCCCCAGCAACTTTTTTTTTTGCTTCTTATAGATAATCACATCGCCAGGACGAGAGTAGTCATGAATTAATTGCTGAATTTCTACTTCCGTTGCGCCTGCTGGCCACTCCCTACAGTAACATTCCAATGTGATTTTAACCCCACACAAATGTGAATTTCTGTTCGGCACTCTGACCCACTCCTTGCCTCAGCCAATCTTCTCAAGTGTGCCTCTGCACACTTCTCTGATGGTATCTTCTGCCTGATCCATCCATGATTTTCCTCTTAACAGCTTGTGGCCCTTGTCTTGGGATACAAGTGCCATGTCAATGGCCGTGTCCGGTTCCTCGGTCTCATTGCTAGCCTAGTTTGTCTCTCGACATTTATACAGACATATCCATCTCGAGGGGAACAGACCAAGGGGAAGACCTAGAAGCAAGTACCTGGATGGCTTGGCCTTGTGGCATGGTCGAGACAGAAACACGGAGCTGATCCACGACTCTGGTGATCGAGTGAGATGGCAGAACATGACCGCCCACGCTTACCCGCATGGCACATGATGGATGGATGGATCCGTCTCAAGCAAATCTTCAGCGAGAGCAGTAACCTGTCTGTTCTCGCCAGACCTGTCCCACTCTTTGTCACGTGCATTGAAGTCACCACACAGCATGTTCATGTCTTCCCAGCCGGGGTGGGTTAATTCCCAGCCGGGGTGGGTTAATTCCCAGCCGGGGTGGGTTCATGTAGCATGAATAGCCAGGGCATTCCAAACTTTTTGTTTTCAGTTCCTGCAGCATGAGGATGTTAACATCGTAGACCAGTTTTTTCCAATATTGGTCTTCTCTGCTTTGCACTACGGCAATTCCAATACCCAACCTGTAGGTGTTTGGGTCCTAGATGATCCGTTTTCCTCCTGCCCCTTCTGGCTCCTGCCCTCTTTTTTCTTATCATCCCCCCTCTCCCTTAGCTCTTCTCATCCGTTTCATTTTCTTCCCGCTAGCTGTTGTAAAAGGTATCAAACACAAAGCACGCACTCCGTTGCTCTGGCGATGGATCTTTTTAGGGTAATTAAGATAATTTTGATGTTAGGCGATTAATCTTAAAACGTGATCGAACAAAAAAGGAAGAGCTTAAAAGCAACGGAACTTAAGTTTCTTACACAAATGTGAATTCCTTGGAAAACCAGAGTAACTAACCACGAGTGCCTGAATGAGGATAATGAATGTACAGCATTATGCGCAACTAAAAGAAGCAGCGTTCTTTGGTTATCTGATGAAACGAGAGACATTGGATACCATCGTGACTACAAGAAAGATTAGCGTTAGAAAAAGCAGAGGTAGACAAGGATAAATGGTCATAAAAGATACTTACAGGCAGCTTGGGGAAATATCAACAGAATAGACCAAGAACACTAGGCACCGGGATCTGTCGAGAGACATGAACTTCACGCCATTTGGTCAGGCTCACGATGGTGATGATGATGATAAAGGGGTGTCACCGCAATGTTCTCCGCCATGAGAGATCGTGTTCTTGTGAGGCTCGTTACGTTTGGTTTTATTTATAAAGGATCCCTTTCATCGCACACGAAAACCGCCTCTAGTGCAACAGTGTTATTCCCTAAGCCATACAAGGAGAATGACACAACGGTGCATTAGATTTCACATGTGTACACATTCCAGAACCACATATGTTACAGACATGCATGTATCGGTTGGGTTTATCATGTTGGAGGATGGACTGGGCAGCAGCCGACTCGGCTTAAACGTTTAGGTTTCCAACTGCCGAGAGATTCTAACATCAGAACTTGTGCACACGGACACTCTTAGCTTCTGACACCTGCCAAAGACGTCTAGAACCCGATTGCCTACCCAGGATCAAGAGACACCATCCTTGTCCTGATTGTGTAGATTCCTATACCATCGACGCCCTGAATGTCTAAGAGTTCTGCTTCGTAGTAGGGCGTTAGCTTCTTTTAAACAATTAAATCAAGGCAATTATTTTATGAGTGGTTTCTGCGTCAAACTCGTTTAAACTTCACACTTGATAGTATAAGCGTGTGATAAGCCTTAACCATTCCTCTGCCATGACAACAGTAGCTGCAATAACCAGAGTAGTATATAGGATGGAAACGAGGCTTAATGTGGCATATTTTGTGGTATGAAATGTGTCATGAAATGTGGTATGACGCGTGGTATGACGATGTCGCGTGGTATGAAGATTCATACCACCCGGTCGAATATTCTTCGTGTTTTTCCTAGATCGATATTTTTCTTTGATTGTCTGTGGGTTAAAAAAGAATTTAAATTGCTGGTAAATTATGCAAGGTAGTTGGTGATATTAATCGGAGTAGGTGTAACAAAGGAAAAGATCAATTGAACTAGGTGGGTAGGCTCAGTAAAGATGAGCTCGATAACGGCGGCGGCAGGTTTGCTAATTGATTCAGAAGATGTCAGCCGGTGTAATACATTAATTAGCTTCCCGTTTGTATAGACGGCATAAGAGGTGTCAGGTGGTCGACAAACACGCGGGGTCAGACGGGGTGGTAAAGAGGAGCTCGATAACGGCGGCGGCAGATTTGCTAATTGAGTCAGAAGATGTGACCAGCTGTAGAACCCTTCCTTGTCTTCACATTTGTATGGTAACACCGTCGCATTGGAGATGCGCGTGATAAAGCTGTCAGCCATGGTAAAGAAATAATTATTGTTTCCGTTTGTATAGACGTACACAAGCTAGTTGGTACCCTAGGCCTCCTCATATGGAGGTGATAGGTTCGAAGCTCGATGCTGTATCGTTGGTAAGTGTATGGGGGTGCAAAGTTGGTCATAGGGGATGGGGGAGGTGTGGTGGGATATTGTCAATGTTTTACTGGGGTATCTAATGGGTCTAGTTGGTACCATAGACCCTCTCATTTGGAGGTGACAGGTTCGAATCCTACCGTGTGGTGGGGTAGTGTGGCAGTGGGCGAGTGTGTAACGGAACTAAGTGGTATCCTTGGCGGTTCGAATCACGCCCCTGGTCGCTAACTATAACCAACATAGGTACCGGAGACTTGAATCCAGCTGTGTCGCTTTGTTTTTTCCTCAAAAACAGCCGTTCCACAGCCAGCAGATTCAACGTGACTGCTCATTGTCTTCACATTCATACAAAAGGACAGGTTCTATGTAGTACCGCAACACTCTTTTTCTCGTAGCAATTGACAGCTTTTTATTGGTCCTTGTGTTTTTCATCTTGCAAAAGGTTATCTTCGCCATGGCAATTCTTGTTCTAAGCTCTTCAAGGCATCTCCCAGCAGTTGTTATGACTGGTCCGAGATACTTTATCTATTCACTTGTTTCAGAATATTCCCATTCACTTGTATATTACATTTTGGTATTTCGTTCTTCCTAGTGACTATCATATTCCGTGTCGTTTTATAATTTAATTCTAACCCTAGTTGTTCACTGTGTACAACAACCGCCTCTACTAAATATTGCAGATCCTACGCAGTGGTCTGTTGATTACATAAATTATATGAAGGCAGTTGACAATTTAAATTAGATGAAGATATTTTATTACAGAAATTAAATGAAGACATTTGACTAGAAATATTTAATAAAGCTACGAAAAAACAGAGATCTACCGGTGTGAGAAAAGCATATAAGTATGTTAATGTCAGTTCCTGTGAACATATTTAGCAGAATTATTCTGAATAGTATATGAATATTTAGCTTTAAGGTAAAATCAATACTGCTGTACCGATCGGAAACAAGAAGAACGACTAAAACAATTACTAATAAACAACAAACATTTATTAACTGGTGCCCATGTAGTTCACCAGTGGTGTTCATGTCTCATTCAACAATTAGTATAATGTATTAAGTCAAATTTGCGGCTTCAAAATATGTTTTCATAGTATGTATATATATGAAGATATATTCAAGGTGCTTTCTAAGGACAAATTTCCTCACGTCACACGCTACAAAAGACATATTTCGCTCAAACTTAAACATTAAGAGGGGAAAAGAGTATGTTGTAGATACTGTTTTTCCTTTGTTTCTAGTGGGACTTGATTATTTGTTGTTCTATCTGGGCATAGTATGTATATTTTCACCACATCTTCACTGATGTTTTTCCTCTTGTCTGCTCATTGCCCACGCTTCACAGTCATACAAAAGTACAGATTCTATGAAAGACAGAGACAATTTGCAGCTATTATTAAACAAAATGACAAATCGGAGGTCAGCTAATATGTAAGTATTTGTAAATAAGGATACACAACGATGTCTATTATATAACGAAAACAAAGGTATTTAGTTGTAGAAAACTACCGTGCCTCCCACGCAAACGGCGGTAGGCTAGTGACTATGTTTAGATTAGCTGTGATGGTACCAGCTGGAGATATTAATCAGCTACCTGGTACCCAGTGAAGATGACACGATAAACGAGGCGGTATAGGTCGCGTGGCCCTCATCAAAACCAACAATGAAAAAAAAATGGTAATGAAACGTTGCGTCGCCGCATTCCCAAGTATAATATATTATATAATAATATATTCATTGTATAAAAAAAGCGTCTAGTCGGATAGGGGACAGTTGATTTATCTCCAGTAGGTTGGGGAATTTACCTCGTCAGCAGAATATCGGTTGTTTTGTAAGCAAAGGGAATGTTAATGTTAAGTGGTATGAAACATTGAAAATTGGTTAGAAGATGTGCTCGCTGGTATTCAAGGAGTCAATAAGGCAGATGTAGTTTTAAGAAAGACCGATCTAGTAACAGACACTGTTGGTTGGATGTAGCCTTGCCGCTATTTGGATTTGTGAAATGACAAAGTGAAATAGAGGTGGACAAAGTGAGAAATGATATTTTCGCTAGACTCCTAGAAAACACCTGTATTGTTAAGAGCTGGAACAATGTAATATTAGTGTAGCAGACATTGTGGTATGGAAATTTGAAGATGTCAGCCATGGGAAATGGATCTTTGATAACGAATACTCAGATGATATCGAAACTATCCCAGGTGAAGCCACGGACTGCATTGCCATAAATGTTGTTATGACTATGTCGTGGGAGCTCATGTACAACTAAGGTTTGGAGCTCTTGGTGCTGTGACATGGAAAAGTTGTGAAGTTATCTACGAAAGACATAGACACTTTGTGTTAGAAAGAAAAAGAAAACCAATCGTGTGGAGCGATGAGTGCTTAGTCTGTATAAGTGGTTCTTTAACAGATACTCTAGAGTGATAAGTTGAATCTTTCGGCAATGTAAAAGAGGGAAAGTGTTGACATTGATGCTAATGTCTTGTGTCATGTCTTTTCAGATAAAAGTTCAAGACACGTTTGACATAACTATAGAAACAACATGTTTCCACTGTTTATAAGTTCAGTTGAAATATTTATCTGTTTGGCTGATATTTTTTCACATTTGGTTAACACATTTTCCTACTTTTCATAAGTTTGGTTGAGATATTTCTGTATTTGGCTGATAGATTTTCACATTTGGTTAATTTTCCTATTTCTTATGCAATTGGTTGAAATATTTCTTTAAATGACCAATATTTTTCCCATTTGACTAATATTATTTCCTACTTGGTGGATATTTTTCCCATTTGTGTAACAACGTTTCCTACTTTTTATCAGTTTGAGTGAAATATTTCGTGATTTGGCGTATTTTTCCCATTTGACTAACAAATTTTCCTACCTTTTTATAAAGTTGGTTGAGAAATGTCGTACTTTGGCCATCTTTTTTCTGAGTTTGGCTAACAAGTTTTCCTATTTAAAAAAAAAAGAAGCTTGGTTGAAATATTTCTTTAATTGGTAAATATTTTTCACCTTTGGTTAACAGTTTCTTACTTTTTATAAATTTGGATGATTTATTTTTTTATTTGTCACTATTTTTCTCGTTAGATTAACAAAATATCTCTACTTTTTATAAGTTTGGCTGAGACATTTATTTACTTGGTCAATATATTTTCCATTTGGTTAACACAGTTTCCTACTTTTCATAAATTTTGTTGAGATATTTCTGTATTTGGCCGATATAGTTTCACCTTTGGTTAACAAAGTTTCCTACTTTTCGTAAGTTTGGCGGAGAGTTTTATAAGTTTGGTCGATATTTTTTTCATATTTGGTTAACAAAGTTTCCTACTGTTCATAAGTTTGGCGGAGATATTTATAAGTTTGGTCGACATACTTCTGTATTTACCCAACATTTTTTTTATTACTTTGGTTAACATTATTTCCTACTTTTTATGAATTCGGACGAGCCATTTATAAGTTTGACCGATATAGTTTCACCTTTGGTTAACAAAGTTTCCTACTTTTCGTAAGTTTGGTGGAGCTTTTTATAAGTTTGGGCGATATTTTTTCACATTTGTTTAACAAAGTTTCCTACTGTTCATAAGTTTGGCAGCGATATTTATAAGTTTGGTCAACATATTTCTGTATTTACCCAACATTTTTATTACTTTGGTTCACTTATTTTCCTAGTTCGATCGTCATGTTTCTTAGTTTGATCAATATTTTCCCCTTTTGGCTAACACATTTTCCTACCTTTTATAAATCTGGGTGAGCTATTTTTTACTTGGCCACTATTTTTTCCTACTTTTTATAATTTGTTGAGATATTTATCTATTTGACCGACCTTTTTCCCATTTCGGCTAACAAATTTTCCTACTTTTTATAAGATTAGATGAAGTATTGCTCTCTTTGGTCGATATTTTTTCTCATTAGGTTAACCAATTTTCCTAATTTATATAAGTTTGTTGTAAATGTTTCTTTACAGGGTCAATATTTTTCTCATTAGGTTAACAAATTTTTCCTATTTTTTATAAGTTTGGTCGAGACATTTATAAGTTTGACCGATATTTTTCACATATGGCTAACATTATTTCCTTCTTTTTATGAATTCGGACGAGACCTTTATAAGTTTGACCGAAATTTTTCACCTTGGTTGTAGACAATGAGCATTTTCTGCAATCTATAGTAAGTGTGGGTAATACACAAAGTGAGCACGCAGAATTACCTGGTTGTGTTACTATGGTCGTCAGCGTATGTAAAATGATATTTTTAACTTTCTCGGTACTGTCGTAAAGAGGTAATTGCATAATTACGTTTATATCTGTTGTTCTCAATTAGAGGCCGAAAAAGCATTGTCTTTCTTGTAGTATTGACGCTAGACGCAAATGATGTTGGTGACCCAGTGCCAATCTTAGTAACTTGTAGGTGTTGTGTCATTCATAGAACCTATACTTGTGTATGGATGTAAAGCGCGACATGCGGAAATTTGTTGTTAGAAAACACCTGTATATATCTGCATATATACATATACTACGAAAACATATTTTGAAGCCTCAAATTTGACTTCTTCAGGCATTACACTAGTTTTCATGGGATACATGAACGCCTAGGGTGATTTAAATATAACCAGATTTACTTTTCCAAGGAGATAACACACAGACTATGTTTTCGTTGAAACATCGCTGCTTTCTCTGATCAGCTTGTCACTTTTGTCACCGCCCGTGTAGCTGGTCATGTGTTTTTTATGGGTATTATTAATGTAAATGTTTATATGTTTATTCTGTAGTGTAAGGGTCATTCTCTTCCATTGATAAGTTTTTACGAAACCAATGACCAAGCCCTATAAGACACATATGACAACCGTATCTATCCTACTTCACTCATGTAGGTTTGGTCCACAGTGTCCACCTTGGTAAGATTTTACAACAATAGACTGGATCAGGAAACAGGAAACGTTAAGTGAATAACGATACACCGAGAGTCAATACGCTTGAAGTTGTATTTTCCCTACACTTTTACTATGTCTCTATGGTTGTCTCCTGACAGGTTTCATCAATCAGATTCATATCAAAGGCTGGCGGCATGCACATAATTGTTGGCAACAATATAGAACAAATAGCGGGTGCTTGGTTTAAGTGTTAGTCTGTTACGCTGCCGTGAGGGGCGATCGGTGTATTTTGGTCGCAATATAGAACAGATAGCGGTCACGTGATTTAACAGTTGGGCCGTTACGCTGACATGAGGGCATGTTGTGTGTTCCATTTGTATGTAACTAATACACCAATGTATTCATACTGTTGTGTTTTTCACTTATTTGCTAATGTAACAATTGTGTTTTTTTTTTTTTTTTTTTTTTAATTTAATTTTTTAATTTAAATTTTATTTTTGTCTTTTGTCTTTTTTATTTTTTTCTTTCTAATTTTATACATATCACTGTATTTATTTTATTATGTAATTTAACTTGTAATAATGTACTTGAATTCTTTAAACTAAGGTTTATTTAGGCATAACTTTATATACTGTGTATATGCGTATTGCTTCTTTTTGACCAGCTATCTGTCGTTGGTACCAAGTGTATAAGACACCTCTTTCTGGTAGGCTTAGACTGTCTATTATTAGCCTCTCAGATCGATTGTAATCTTTGGTTTCTAAAATAATGCTTCGCGGCGACGCAACGTTTCATTACCATTTTTTTTTCATTGTTGGTTTTGATGAGGGCCACGCGACCTATACCGCCTCGTTTATCGTGTCATCTTCACTGGGTACCAGGTAGCTGTTTAATATCTCCAGCTGGTACCATCACAGCTAATCTAAACATAGTCACTAGCCTACCGCCGTTTGCGTGGGAGGCACGGTAGTTTTCTACAACTAAATACCTTTGTTTTCGTTATATAATAGACATCGTTGTGTATCCTTATTTACAAATACTTACATATTAGCTGACCTCCGATTTGTCATTTTGTTTAATAATAGCTGCAAATTGTCTCTGTCTTTCATAGAATCTGTACTTTTGTATGACTGTGAAGCGTGGGCAATGAGCAGACAAGAGGAAAAACATCAGTGAAGATGTGGTGAAAATATACATACCATGCCCAGATAGAACAACAAATAATCAAGTCCCACTAGAAACAAAGGAAAAACAGTATCTACAACATACTCTTTTCCCCTCTTAATGTTTAAGTTTGAGCGAAATATGTCTTTTGTAGCTTGTGACGTGAGGAAATCTGTCCTTAGAAAGCACCTTGAATATATCTTCATATATATACATACTATGGAAACATATTTTGAAGCCGCAAATTTGACTTAATACATTATACTAATTGTTGAATGAGACATGAACGCCACTGGTGAACTACATGGGCACCAGTTAATAAATGTTTGTTGTTTATTAGTAATTGTTTTAGTCGTTCTTCTTGTTTCCGATCGGTACAGCAGTATTGATTTCACCTTAAAGCTAAATATTCATATACTATTCAGAATAATTCTGCTAAATATGTTCACAGGAACTGACATTAACATACTTATATGCTTTTCTCACACCGGTAGATCTCTGTTTTTTTCGTAGCTTTATTAAATATTTCTAGTCAAATGTCTTCATTTAATTTCTGTAATAAAATGTCTTCATCTAATTTAAATTGTCAACTGCCTTCATATAATTTATGTAATCAACAGACCACTGCGTAGGATCTGCAATATTTAGTAGAGGCGGTTGTTGTACACAGTGAACAACTAGGGTTAGAATTAAATTATAAAACGACACGGATTATGATCGTCACTAGGAAGAACGAAATACCAAAATGTAATATTCAAGTGAATGGGAATATTCTGAAACAAGTGAATAGATACAAGTATCTCGGACCAGTCATAACAACTGCTGGGAGATGCCTTGAAGAGCTTAGAACAAGAATTGCCATGGCGAAGATAACCTTTCGCAAGATGAAAAACACAAGGACCAATAAAAAGCTGTCAATTGCTACGAGAAAAAGAGTGTTGCGGTACTACATAGAACCTGTCCTTTTGTATGAATGTGAAGACAATGAGCAGTCACGTTGAATCTGCTGGCTGTGGAACGGCTGTTTTTGAGGAAAAAACAAAGCGACACAGCTGGATTCAAGTCTCCGGTACCTATGTTGGTTATAGTTAGCGACCAGGGCGTGATTCGAACCGCCAAGGATACCACTTAGCCCCGTTACACACTCGCCCACTGTCACACTACCCCACCACACGGTAGGATTCGAACCTGTCACCTCCAAATGAGAGGGTCTATGGTACCAACTAGACCCATTAGATACCCCAGTAAAACATTGACAATATCCCACCACACCTCCCCCACCCCCTATGACCAACTTCGCACCCCCATACACTTACCAACGATACAGCATCGAGCTTCGAACCTATCACCTCCATATGAGGGGGCATAGGGTACCAACTAGCTTGTGTACGTCTATACAAACGGAAACAATAATTATTTCTTTACCATGGCTGACAGCTTTATCACGCGCATCTCCAATGCGTGGGGTGTTACCATACAAATGTGAAGACAAGGAAGGGTTCTACAGCTGGTCACATTTTCTGACTCAATTAGCAAATCTGCCGCCGCCGTTATCGAGCTCCTCTTTACCACCCCGTCTGACCCCGCGTGTTTGTCGACCACCTGACACCTCTTATGCCGTCTATACAAACGGGAAGCTAATTAATGTATTACACCGGCTGACATCTTCTGAATCAATTAGCAAACCTGCCGCCGCCGTTATCGAGCTCATCTTTACTGAGCCTACCCACCTAGTTCAATTTATCTTTTCCTTTGTTACACCTACTCCGATTAATATCACCAACTACCTTGCATAATTTACCAGCCATTTAAATTCTTTTTTAACCCACAGACAATCAAAGAAAAATATCGATCTAGGAAAAACACGAAGAATATTTGACCGGGTGGTATGAATCTTCATACCACGCGACATCGTCATACCACGCGTCATACCACATTTCATGACACATTTCATACCACAAAATATGCCACATTAAGCCTCGTTTCCATCCTATATACTACTAACCAGCCCCTCTCCTTAATGCCGCAAGGTCAGTGAGGTATCTGTTTCAAATACCTGTCGCGCCAGCACTATCTTGTCTGGAACTGGATTAGGAATTTATTTAGTCGATGGTAGGAAAGTCCCTCTTTCATCATACCACAGTAACAACAGTTTAGCAGCATTGATCTTCAACTTGCCACCATTTGATCAAGTTTGGAACTGCTCAAAATCGCGTCTACAACGACCGGTACCTTAAATCGAGACAAAGCTGTAATGTAGACACTGGATTATATAGATAGCTAAATCCCATACAGTCTGAAGCAGACTCGGGGAATGTGATCACTCCCGCATTACAATAGGGCGGGGTAGTTCTCTTGCAGATGAAAATTCCCCCGTTTATCGAGTCATTCATGACTGTTTCTATGTAATTCTTGTTACATGATTCAGCCACCCAATTTATTGTTGCCGTTTGGTTTGCTTTTTAAGAGAGAGAGAGAGAGAGAGAGAGAGAGAGAGAGAGAGAGAGAGAGAGAGAGAGAGAGAAAGAGAGAGAGAGAGAGAGAGAGAGAGAGAGAGAGAGAGAGAGAGAGAGAGAGAGAGAGAGAGAGAGAGAGTCCTAATTTGCAGAAGAATGTCTCCCCTCTGGGAAATGTAACAAGAGAGTGCTTACTGTTTGTTTTTTTTTTTGCAAATTCTATCAATTAACCAAATCAGCAACATTATGTTTCCTTATTTCTGTGTTTGTCACATTTCAGTACTATATTATGTCGTGGACTTGATTCCTTCTCTGTCACATTTCAGTACTATATTATTTCGTGCACTTGATTTCTTCTCAGATATGCCGAGACAGCGGTAATGGGCTGGCTACTCAATGGACTCTGTTCACGGCCAGAGCCGTCGACAACCTGCACCTAACGAAAAATACAGACGTGATCCAGAGAGTGACCTTCGTTCTACCAGGGACGTTAAATCCAATCCTTCATTCGAACAATCTTCAGGAAATTCTACACTAAAGGGATCTGCAGATTATTCGAACACAGTCGTAAATGAATCCGGAAGACGCCTCAAACTTGACAACATCGTCTCACGCCTCGGACAATCAGATGATACCCCCTCCACACCAAAACCCAAGCGAACACAGGACACAGCGGCAAGGAAACATAGGCAGAAAAAAGAAGACGGTGCATTGCCGAGGCAAGCAAACAACGATAACTCGAACCGCAGCAAACATGTTGCAGGAGACCGAATCACAACGCAAGCTAAGGTCGATGGTAAGACAAAAACAAGTAGAGTCAGTGAAGATAAGATGTCGCAAAAAAGCAAAGAAGCCTCGCAGGACTCTAAAAGCTCATCTCAGACGCCAACAAATAAAAGACGCGCTAGAAGCGCATCAAGACCTCGCGACATACACCCTGATCCTGAAAAATCGCCGTCTTCAACCAATCAAAATTTGTCCAATGTTGAAACCAGAGATAAATCTAGAAGATCCTCTATCCATAATGTGTCACGTGAAGATCGCCAGAAACTTACAGAGACAACAAAGGACGCAGAATCCACAGACACAGAAAAACATCGCACGCCGGCATTTTCAAATGCTAAACTTGCTTCTGAGAAGGTAGCGATGGCTGTTTCAGACACAATGATAAAACAACAAGAAACAACGGGTAAACGAGAAAAGGGAAGGCATGCCAGATCTCAGTCAGCAGTCAGAGAAATTGTATCTCAGTGTGATGAGAAGAAATATTCGACGAAGACAGGGAAAACACATACGAGACATTTGTCCAGAGACTTGGAGACACCTGACAGAGACACTGATTTGCTGAAGGGAGAGAAAAGGTATCTTAAATCTATGCAGCAATCATATCCAGAAAATCAGCAACATACAAATGATATAAAAAGAAATCAGAAGTATGTCGACAGTGAAATAACCATAGAAGGCGTGTCCTTGACTGAGTCAGCACTGCAAACATCTATCGGTTCCACTGGCAAACCTTCTCTGTCCTTCAAACTCTTACATTCTTTAACAAGATCATCCGCTACATGTCCGCATGAGCATTCGACACCAACACGGCAGCCAAAGAAATTCTCAAGGGGACACATAGACCAAGATCCGCTGGAAGTTGACTACGAAATCCTTGATGACACAGTGACAAATATAGAACCCCGCAAGCCTATATCAATATGTGTACATGAGTCGAAGCGGCAGGCGTTAAATTCTAAAAGTTCTCAGCCCTTTGGTGAAGAGCCTTTACTGAAGCAGCATAAGGAGATTGAGAGGAAGCTTAATGTATATCCTGAGGATTTGCAAATAAACAAGCCGGCCCAGAGACCTTCGTCCATACCTTACATGCAAAGCTTCCCTAGACCAACACACCAGCTCAGTGATGTGTATTCCCCATCAACAGAGCCGAACACATCTAACAGAATTACAACGTTAACTTCACCCGACCGTTTCCGCCATAATTCATCCAACCTGTTGCACACTCCGGACTCTCTGTTCCCAACCCTACACAAGATTCCCAGTCAGTCTTCCTTTACTTCGTCAGACGCCCATTCTGAAGTCTGTCTAGACCTTCCAGATATCACCGACAACGTAGAAAGAGACATTCACCTACATGAAACCATGCGTGATACTCATGACTTGAGGGTTACAGTTGGATTTCCAAACGCCCCGTACAGTAGAATCGTGCACTACACTCAGATTAGCCTGGCTGTTGTCATCCTTTCAGTAATTTGTTTCTCTGTCGTATCATTCATTCTTCTATGGCCACTTCTGATTCTGATCATCGTCATCGTTCCAGTTGTGGTGCTCATTAAACGTTTGTGTAGCTGGTTCTGCTGTTGCGGGGCGTCGTTGTGTGGTCGCTGCTGTCTCTGTTTGTGCCACACACATCTCAGCAGCTCGGAGCTCATGTGGCTAGGCCAGGACAAGGCAGGCGGCAGTGCTGTGGTTCAAAGTCTATTAGTCCTGCAGAAAGGGCTGGACACGGACAGAATCAGACATCTGATAGATTCACGCCTTCTATCGCTTGAGAACAGACAGGGACAGAGGATCTACGAAAGATTTACGCAGAAAGTAAGTGGTGTAATATATCTGTCTTTTAAACAACTTGATATTAGTTAACAGGTGAGTAGACAGGAAACAGCAGAACTAGTTTTGATGTCTTTGTAATATGTACCTTATTATATAGAGAACAATGTTTGTATCTACATGGAATTATGCTTTACTTTAAACATGCCAACCATTTTGTTTCATTAATGCCTAAAATCTTTGTTTAGTTTTAAATGAAACATCCATCCATCATGTGCCATGCCGGTAAGCGTGGGCGGTCATGTTCTGCCATCTCACCCGATCACCAGAGTCGTGGATCAGCTCCGTGTTCCTGTCTCGACCATGCCATGTGGCCAAGCCATCCAGGTATTTAATTCTCGGTGTTCCCCTTGGTCTCTTCCCTTCGATCTCGCCTGTTGTCACCAAGTTCTCCAATTCATTTCTTCTCATAACATGCCCAAAAAATTTTGACTGTCTACGTCTAATGTCTCTAATCAGTTTACGATCTTCATTTGTTTCTTGAAGGACTTGCTCATTGGTTTTTCTGTCTGTCCATAGTATTCTTTGCATTTTCCTCAGAAACCACATTTCCACAGCCATCAGCTGTTTTTCAGCTTGACTGCTTATTGTCCACGCTTCACATCCATACAAAAGTACAGGTTCTATGTAGCACCTCAACACTCTTTTTCTCGTTTCAATTGATATCTTTTTATTGGTCAGTATGTTTTTCATCTTGCAAAAGGCTACCTTCGCAATGGCAATTCTTGTTCTAATCTCTTCAAGGCATCTCCCATGCCACCATAGATTAGAACTTACGTGTTTACGTGCAGAGCATCACGAGAAGAGCAGCCAAGCTTGAACAGGGAACACAAGTTGACAGTTATAGGGGATAACATGCTGGACGGCACGGAGGTCCAGTTCATGATGCCGGTATCGCGGTACCAGAACACGAATTTGTGCCCCATTAGACAATCAAAGTGAGTCTGCTTTGGACTTAGTACAGACAACTGGCCAATTCTGAATATGATATATACTTAGTACAGACAACTTGCCATCTCTGACAATGATATAAACTTAGTACATACAACTGGCCATCTCTTACAATGATATTTACTTAGTACATACAACTGGCCATCTCTTACAATGATATATACTTAGTACAGACAACTGGCCATCTCTGACAATGATATATACTTAGTACAGACAACTTGCTATCTCTGAGAATGATATATACTTATTTCAGACAATTTGCCATCTCTGAGAATGATATATATTTAGTACAGACAACTTGCCATCTCTGACAATGATATATACTTAGTACAGACAACTGGTCATCTCTGACAATGATATATACTTAGTACAGACAACTGGCCATCTCTGATAATGATATATACTTAGTACAGACAACTGGTCATCTCTGACAACGATATATACTTAGTACATACAACTGGCCATCTCTGACAATGATGCACAGTGGTACCTCGGGCTACGAACGCCTCAGGTCACGAAAAATTCAGGTTACGAACAACAACTTCAAAAATTGTATGTCTCGGGTAACGAACAGTGCCTCGGGTTACGAACGAATGGAGCGAGAGAGAGTGAGCAAGGTGTAACGTTGGAGACAAAGGATCGCGTATAGTACAAACAGTACTACAGATTAACTTGTGGATCTTCAGAATGAATAGCTAAAGACATTAAGGGAGGAGCAGTCGTCCGATGATGAGGAGTCAGTGACTATTTCAACTGCTAGGATTAAAGAAATTTGCAGCAAGTGGGAAGACGTCGAAGACTTCATTGTGAACCATCATCCAAACAAACGTGTTGCTATAGTCTGTTCAGAAATGAATGCCTTGATTCACGATCAATTTTTATGAAAACTGCCTGTTGCATCATTATGAAAGTTTTCCTGCCGTCTTATCTTTACCTCCACCCAAAGAATATGTCTTTGATAGGTCCAAAGGCAACTTATATAATCGAAAGCGGCGACATTTCTTTGATGTGTTGGCGAAAATGTAGTGAATTCACGCTAAGAAACTAGTTTTACGGTAAAGCACGTCATTTCGGGTAACGACACAATTACAAGGTGTAGCAAGATGCTGGGTGCAATAAAAAAAAAACATTCGCACCCGTGAAATGAAGGACGCGGCCTGGAATCGAACACACAACCTTCGGAGCCCGAGTCAGACAGCTTGACCACTTCACCACGGAGACTCCCGAGAGGGGTGTATTGTGTAATATTAGTAAAGACAGAAAATTTACAGGGGCATGGGGTAAATAATGTGTAAATTGACAGGAAATTAGAAGGACTATATTTCTTACCTTATTTTTCATTTCCTTCTTGTTTCTTCAGCTTCTGGTTAATAATGTGTACACAAGGAGTCATGTTACTAGGATGCATTTAGCATTTTATATTGAGTTCGTGAAAGCTTCCAAATAGCTGTGCGTTAATGTGCGTATGGAGTGATCATAAATGATACCGCAATTTAGTCATCATGTGTCAATTTTTAAGGATCTGTTCAGCTGTCTGTATTTTTGTTCACACGTACACATGGGTGACAGACCCGCTTTGAGTCTTCGTGAAAGAGTGTCTACTCTGCTGTTTACTGTTCAGAAACGGAACATGATTATTACCTGTTTTGCACGACGAATATAGCTGTGAATGTCTCTGTAGTGGCTTTCTTCTTAACGGCCAAGCTGATGGCCCTCTTTTCATTAAAGTTTATAGATTGATTCGTATGTTCGTGTGTTGTCCCCTCATTTGACAACTTGTTTGTTGTCACGTTTCTTGGAATGCCACAATATGTCAGTTTCCACCGCAATATTACTCTTCTGTTAGTATTCAACACGTTTAGTGTTAGTGTGTTTTTCTTCTTTTTCAATACCAGTTGTTTGTCACCGCTGAGGGATTGTGGAACTGAAAATTCATCACTGTTAAATACAAACTATTGCCATTAACATTGTGCTGAAGCTGTAATGTTTAGGGCCTGCAATTCGTCTGAATAGTTGGAGCAAAATATCCCAGTAAGTGTGCACGTGGATTAAGGTCTGCCATCTGCCCTGACCTTAATCTGTGTCGGACGATTCCAGTATGTTGATGACTGCTCTCCGTTGCATAAAATGCAATCCATCCTTTCTCCAATAGTCCTCTTACTCTTTCAACACATGGTCCTCACATTTTGTCCAGTAACCTTTATCAATATTTAATAGCGCGGACTGGATTAGTATCTTGACGTCAGACAATTTGAATGTAGTATTGTCAGCTGTCACCTGTCCTTTAATTTTAGCCCACACAAGTTCTATTGGGTTTAAATGAGAATGCTACGGCTTAAGTCTCAAGCACCTATGGCCATGCTCTTCTATCAACTTGTTGATTTGATATTTCTTGCTTTTGTGCGCCTGTTTTACATGGGACAACAACTGTAGCTTGAAATATGTTTTTGGAAATGATATATTTTCCCTTCGGAGCCATATCTTTATTGCTTCCTTTGTGCTCGATGCCGTAGGTATTTTGTCTTCTTGGGCAACAACATTGTGATATGATGCATTGTCCATGATTAGACAAGACGGCATACCAAAGGATGGAAGTACTGTATTCCTGAGCCAATCTCTAAATAATTACCATTAATCTCATTATGATAATCCCTATTGTCTGTATGCTTTGATTCGAACACGAGTCCAGAATTTTGTAGTAAGCCATTATGAGTACTACCAGCATAGGCTATGACCAAACGCTGTCCTTTACAATTGGGCATATATCACTTTATAATTCCATCCATTGATTGTCATTCCTTTTCACTTGTGTGGTGCGCATTGATCCACGTCTCATCCAAATACACTATGTCATAATTTTCTTTGCGCAATTCCCTTATTCCACGTAGGTATCTGCTTCTCATGGCTCCTAAATGCGGTTGCTCGCAAAGGATATTTCTACCTGCCTTGTACTTTCTAAAAGTGAAGCCTAATGTCCTTATAATTTTCCACAAAGTTGTTTTGGATAGCTCTATGTTATTGTTCTTTCTCAACCAAACCCTAAGTTTTCTTACAGTCACTGTTTCTTTGGCATCTAGCATTTTTATAATAGCTCGCCTTATGACATCCTTGACAAAGCTGTTAACAATTGCCTTTCTACCTACCGTTTGTTTATCGCGTGTTGGTTTCATTCTAGATTCTTGCACCCATCGACGAAATGACCGTTTACACAAACCCAATGCATGCACTGTTCTTTTTTTTCGGGAATTGTAACAGTATGAAACAGTTTCCTGCGATCAACTTCTTGAAAAAAAAATATGTGTACAACTTCATATCGATGCATTGAAGTGTTCAAAATTCCACATTCAATCATATTGAAAAATATTCACACATTCAAATATTAGCTAGTAATAATATATTAATGGTAAGATTAATTTATATAATCACGTTTCATGAAAGAACTCACATTGACGACACCTCTGAACACTCCCATTTAACTGCGCGCCTTTCGTGCCTTAACGTGTACCACGAGGAAATAAAAAAAAAAAAGCGCGGATGTGTTTGGATGAAGGTGTAATACATTTAAAAATATGGACTTAATCTCTGACCCGTAAATTATATACCACATATAAACAAATATTGAAATCTGCTGTACAATCTCCAGAACAACAATTTTTTTGTTGGGTGGACATAATGATAAGGTTATATGCTAAATCTCATCATTTTTCCTCAATTGGTTACTGAGATATGGATTTTTATATTGGGGCAGACAAAAATAAAACGACTATAACAAGCCCTATGCCCCTATATGTGATGAATGATAACACGATAGCCCACTTCAGAAAGATTCTCCAGCAAAGGAAGCGACAAATTTCCCTTGATAGTTTCTTAGTGCAGAAGATTCGAAGTCGGCTGCCAAAAAAACAGCGACAAGACACTCCTGAAACTAATGATTCAGACTAACAAAAAAAGTGACAAATTTCCCATGATCGTTTTCTTGGTAATAAAGATAGACTAAATCTTTTATTCTATTTTATTTTACATTTAATTCATTTGGTTGTTTTTTTAAATCTTTATTTAAAACGTGAAGTACACGTATTCTTTGCGTTTTGTCCGGTAAACGGCCGGATGTTAATAAAAAAGAACGATTCTTTCATCTTGAAACGGATTGTCTTTATTTCATTGATTTCAGTGTTTCGTGTTACGAACCTTTCGGGTTACGAACCGAGTTCTGGAACGAATTAAGTTCGTAACCCGAGGTACCACTGTATATTTATTGCAGACAATTGGCCATCTCTGAGAATGTAATATGGGATTACTATTAATGAAGAATCAGATTTTCTGGGCTGATCACTTGACTCGCATGCCAGATCACAGGCTCTGTAGACCAATTTTTTACGGTGAGCTGCGTTGTGGTAAACGCTCCCAAGGCGGCCAAAGGAAACGCTTTAAAGACACTCTGAAGATCTGACTAAAAGCTTTTGGAATTCATCATGACACTTGGAAGACAGCTGCCGAAGACCGAAATTCGTGGTGTACATCATTACACAAGGGTGCAGTCACTTGTGAAGCAACCAGGACGGCAAGAGCTGTGAAGAAAAGGCTGGACAGAAAACCACTGCAGGAGATCCTTCTCCTGGAACGTCAAACATTCTTTGCCCACATTGTCAAAGAACGTTTCGGACCAAAATAGGCCTTTATCAGCCATCTTAGAACTTACGGCTCCATACTTTCAACCCCACTGGATGAAATGAATGGTCGTCATCATTCTTGATGGACAAACAACAATATAGGATACTCTCTACGCTGATGTCGAAGTTATAAAAATGTTTCATTGAGAAATTATTCAGTTCTAACATAACAACCAATGTTGTAGTTGCAAGGAATCAACATTGGGGTAAGATACATCAATAACATTAGATATGCAGATGATACAGTCTTGATTGCAGACAATGAACAGGACCTGCAAAATTTAGTAGATGCGGTGTTTACACACAGTGAACAACTAGGGTTAGAACTGAATATTAAGAAGACACAGATTATGGTCGTCACTGGGAAGAAGGAAATACCACAATGTAATATACGAGTAATGGGCATATTCTTAAACAAGTGAATCGATACTGTTATCTCGGCACAGTCATAACATCTGATGGGAGATGCCTTGAAGAGATTAGAACAAGAATTGCCATTGCGAAGGTAGCCTTTTGCAACATGAAAAACATACTGACCAATAAAAAGATATCAATTGAAACCATCCTTGAAGACTATGGGATAGAAGGGCAACTGCTAGAAAATATCATAGCCATGTACCACTCGAGCCAAAGTGCAGTAAGAACACAGGAAGGTATATCAGATATGTTCACAGTCAATACAGGAGTGAGGCAGGGATGTGTGCTCTCTCCCCTGCTATTCAATATCTACATGGACAGAATTTCCAAAGAAGCAAGTCTCGACAGACCAGATTCAGAAAATTTAGAACTCTTTTCTCCAGATGAAACAACTGACCCACAGGGAATAAATGAACTTCTATTTGCAGATGATCAGTGCCTGTTTTACAGCGATGAGGGCAGACTATAAAATCATATTACTAATCTGAGTTCAACCTGCAGCAGATACAATATGAGTATAAACACAGCCAAAACCGAAGTAATGCAAGTTAGCAGATCGCCAGGCCCACTAAATATACAGATAAATAACACACCTCTGAAACAAGTTAAAGAATTCAAATACCTTGGAAGTATGATCACAGAAGATGGCAGATTGGACAGAGAAATTGACATCAGATGTCAAAAAGCTAGTGCACTTACATATCAACTATCACCCTTACTGAAACATTCAAACATACCCATGTCCGCAAAACGACAGATAATAAACAGCATATTCACACCAACCCTATGCTACCAATCTCAAACCTGGACTTTATCCAAATTACACCTTCGCAAAATCAACACCTGCGAAATGAGATGCCTGAGGAGAGCTGCCAACTTAACAATCCGAGACCGAGTAAGGAATGCTACTATCAGACAGACTGTGGGATCAACACCTTGTGCCACATTTATTGACAGACAGAAGATCAAGTGGTTTGGCCATGTCATCAGAATGCAACATCAACAACTACCATCACTGGCCTTACATCAAAGATCATCTGCGACGAGACCACGAGGACGTCCAAGAAGAAAATGGATTGACGACATCAGAGACATTGTACAACCTCACGGAATGACACTATCCAGTGCCGTCCACCGGGCGCTGGAACGCAAATTATTCCTCCCCACGACGCTTGACGGCAGAAGTGGAAGATGATGATGATGATGATGATGATGATTGAAACGAGAAAAAGAGTGTTGAGGTGCTACATAGATCCTGTGCTTTTGTATGGATGTGAAGCGTGGACAATAAGCAGTCAAGCTGAAAAACAGCTGATGGCTGTGAAAATGTGGTTTGTGAGGAAAATGCAAAGAATACCATGGACGGACAGAAAAACCAATGAGCAAGTCCTTCAAGAAACAAATGAAGATCGTAAACTGATTAGAGACATTAGACGTAGATAGTCAAAATTTTTTGGGCATGTTATGAGAAGAAATGAATTGGAGAACTTGGTGACAACAATCAAGATCGAAGGGAAGAGACCAAGGGGAAGACCGAGAAGTAAATACCTGGATGGCTTGGCCACGTGGCATGGTCGAAACAGGAACACGGAGCTGATCCACGACTCTGGTGATCGAGTGAGATGACAGAACATGACCGCCCACGCTTACCGGCATGGCACATGATGGATGGATGGAGTAGTTGCAATGATGGGGGTTCCGAGATGTGATTGAAGCCAGTGACAATATTGTGTTTGAGATATTGTTTACGGGTGTCGACAGTACCATAGTAGCACGTACGCCCACGATGGTAACGGCACATAGTTGCACACATAGCTTCACACATTGTTAGTTCCACACATACGTGGGGAAGTCAATAAGTAAGTCACAAATGTCTGTACAAAAATAACAAAATATGATAACAACTTGAAACCAGTTTATTTTTATACATACATTGTCCCTTTATTTCTCAACATAATTTCCACCAACATTGATGCACTTATCCCATCGTTTTATCAGTCCTCTCAAACCGTCTGCATAGAACTGCGTGCTCTGTTTTCTAAAATCCGTTTTCTAAACCACGTTTGTTTTCATTTTACATTCAACTTCGGCATCATTCGCGAAATGCCTTCCGCCAAAGTGGGTTATCAGTTGATCAAAAAGGTGGAAATCGCTAGGGGCTAAATCGAGGCTGGGTACTTCAATTTTAATTCACCGCAAACAAACAAGTATTAACACACACACACACACACACACCCACACCCACACCCACACACACACACACACACGAGACACCTAGCACCACTTGACAAACGGGAATATAAAGTTCGATACTGTTGTCATCTAATGGCACCTGTAGAAAACACCAACTAAATTTACCTGCCATCCCACAGAACTGTGTGACTGACTTATTGACTCGCCCGTGTAATTAGTTGCATATATAGTGGTACACGTAGTTAGTTGTATATATAGTTGCACACATAGTTGCACACAAAATTATTTGCACGCATAGTTGCACACATTGTTAGTTCCAAAGTTGGTTAATTGCACATATAGTTGCACACATGGCTAGCTGCACACATAGTTGCACATATAGTTGCACATATAGTTGCACATATAGCTGCACATATAGTTGCACATATAGTTGTACATATAGTTGTACATATAGTTGCACATATAGTTGTACATATAGTTGTACATATAGTTGTACATATAGTTGCACATATAGTTGCACATATATTTGTACATATAGCTGCACATATAGTTGCACACATAGCTGTACACATAGTTGCACACATAGTTGTACATATAGTTGCACATATAGTTGCACATATAGTTGTACATATAGCTGCACACATAGTTGCACATATAGTTGTACATATAGTTGCACATATAGTTGTACATATAGTAGTACATATAGTTGCACATATAGTTGTACATATAGTTGTACATATAGTTGCACATATAGTTGTACATATAGTTGCACATATAGCTGCACACATAGTTGCACACATAGTTGTACATATAGTTGTACACATAGTTGTACATATAGTTGCACACATATCAGCACATATAGCTGCACACATAGCTGCACATATAGTTGCACATATAGCTGCACACATAGTTGTACACATAGTTGCACATAGTTATGTGCACACATAATTTACACAGTTATGTGCACACATAATTGCACACATAGTTAGTTGCACACATAGTGGCACACAACATTACATACATATATGCATACATAGTTGTACACAGTTATGTGCACACATAGTAACACACATATTTAGTTGCACACATAATGGCACACAACATAACATACATATTTGCATACATAGTTTCACACAGTTATGTGCACACATAGTTGCACATATAGTTTACCCAGTTATGTGCACACATAGTTGCACACATAGTTAGTTGCACACATAGTGGCACACAACATTACATACATATATGCATACATAGTTGTACACAGTTATGTGCACACATAGTGGCACACATAGTTAGTTGCACACATAATGGCACACAACATAACATACATATTTGCATACATAGTTTCACACAGTTATGTGCACACATAGTTGCACACATAGTTGCACATAGTTATGTGCACACATAGTTTACACAGTTATGTGCACACATAGTTGCACACATAGTTAGTTGCACACATAGTGGCACACAACATTACATACATATATGCATACATAGTTGTACACAGTTATGTGCACACATAGTTGCACACAGTTATGTGCACACATAGTTGTACACAGTTATGTACACACATAGTTGCACACAGTTATGTGCACACAAAGTTGCACACAGTTATGTGCACACAAAGTTGCACACATTTATGTGCACACAAAGTTGCACACAGTTATGTGCACACATAGTTGTGTCATGTGAATCCATGGCTGTAATTTTCTCATGGCGCTATTTGTATTCTCCGTATTTAATGGCTAAAGATCTCTGCGCCATGATTTACTATCTTCTGATTACTTTGCTATCAAATCTTGATTGCTAGTCCACGTTTGCAAGCCACTCGCTCTCTGCAACTCTCGCGCTACAGGCACAAGTTTAACTAAAGAACATAACAGAAGGCCACGCTGATTTCATCATCTATTTCGCAGCTTCATATTTTTCATCTCATCATGTTCCTCTTGTATCTTGCAGTGTCGAGGTGAAGTATAAACGTCGTGAGAGTGCCCGATTATGGGCTTCATATATCGATATTCCCATGGACTCTGGTATTCCCTCCGTCCAACGTTTACGTGGTCGGCCTCTTCCTCTGTTTCCATCTGGTCTATACATCATTGCTTGTTGTGGTATGCTGATGGATGGTAATCTACTTGCATGGCCAAACCATTTGACTTGCTGCTTTCTAATAAAATATAGTGCAGCTATAAACCCCACCCTAGTGTCACGAAAACCACTGTGGTTGGCGATAAGATGAAAAAAAAAAAAAAAAAAAACTACAGAAAACAGTCTGTGTTCACAGCTGCAAGTTGTTTACTTCTAGTAGCGGTGAGATCAAGACAGTCGGGAGTCCTTGAGAGTTCCCCTACATCAAAGGAAACGTCGGCATGATGTTTGCCCGATCGGGAGAATGAAGGGAAAACACCGGCTTGTTTTCGTTGTACCAAGGGGGAGATAAACTACTCTTGTGAGGTTAGTGACAAAGATAGTCTGCCCTTGGGGACACCAGTGTGACATCAAAGGACGTCACTAGGACAATCCCGACTGGAAATGAGAAAACTAAACTGGTTTCCGTTAGTGTGCAGAATAAAGTCAACCTAGGCGGACGTAATTCGAATAACCCTATCCTGATGTAGAAAAGAGAATCTAACGTGTTAATATCCATTTTTCATGGTTGGACATGTGTCTGTTATGACAAAGATAAGATTCGATTAAGGGATAGTGAAGTTTTCATAAGGTAATTACTAGTAAACATTAGATGTGAATAATGTAGTACAGTCTAGGTATAAATAGAGTTAACATAGTGTTGTGTTGTGGTTAGTCGTTCAAGGAGTGTCGGCGACAGTAGGAAGTTGCCTTGTTAAAATTAACTAGTATGGGAAATCAATTTGCTCAGCTGGTTATGAATAGTGAAGGGGGATGATATTTAAAAGGATTGAAGTTGGTTGGGGGATAGGGGAAATGTCCAATGGTGGGATCTTACAGTGGGGTGGCTACTGGGATCCTGCACTTTCTATTTTGGTCTTCCCTTGTCTTACCCTAGCTCAGACCTATGTGATGAGCTCATCTGTCCATGACAGAGTTTGGTTCACTGTTATTTACCTGAGCGAGGCCAATGGCCTACATTCATCTAATAAGGATCAGTGACGGGGTGACTCTCACCAGGTGTGTTCTCTATTTCACAGGTTCCCTCAGGTTAGGATGAAAACCACGGAAACATTGAAAATTCAGATCCGGGATAATTTTGGTGCAGGAGGATTAGTCAGCGACCTTCTCACTGGGCCTATGCTAGAAAAGGTTTGAAAGAACATTGCTCTGTGGAGCTGAATCATATAAGTATCATACAGGATAAATACTGAGAACATTAGTGATTTCACACTACCTGTGGACAGCAACATAGTAATGTTTTTTTAGTTTTCACACCATTCGTGAATAAACCAGTAGTGATGGATTTTCACTCCACTTATAACTAGAACAGTAGTGATTGACTTTCACACTACATGAAACCAAAACTTTAGAGAGTGTTTGTTTCACATAACAAGGAAATTAGAACATTAGGACTTATCTGGGAAATTAAGATATTCGTATGAGACTATGTACCATGACTGTTTTAAGGATGAAAACTTTAGAACATTTCTTAGGAAGGAAGAATGTCATGTTCATGGGACAGTGTTCCGCTTTTCACTGTGCAGGAATTGTGTGGTCTCAATTTCTATAAACATTTAGGAACAGTGTTTAGAAACAAGGTAGGATCAGTCCCAGACTGTATATTTGAGTGGTGACCAATCTTCGTGGTTATCAAAGCTCCTGGAGGTGGACAACGTCTGGCGGGAGAGACGCATCGTTTGGTGAGGTCAATTGTGCTGACTATTATGATGTCGTGTAATTCTTGCCATGATGAGTGGACTCTGATCCTGAGCTTTGTGGTGTGATTTCTACATTTACACTAGAGTATACAACACTTCCAAGCTTACACTTCTCACATACAACTCTTCTTCTTTTTTTTTCTTTTTTTTTTTTGAATAAATTAATTGTTATTAATTTTTAGAAGCTAGAGTTGTGGAGTATGTTGTTTTGGGGTGGAATGGGAGGGGGCACGATCCAGTGGTGATAGAGAGTGAGAGGTGAAAGAGGTGTCTATAGACTGACGGAGTGTTGTGGGCGGAATCTAGTGGATTTCTCCAGAATGTGATATGATTTTAATAAAATGTGGGTGTTGATTCCCCTCACTCAAGGGACGACACTATAGAAGTATAATCTCTCAAGACACTATAGTAGAGAGAAAGTACTTATCACGACATTATTGGGGGATCGTCCGGGATCTTTGGACAGCGGGATCTCTTGTAGGCGGGATCTCTTGTAAACGGGATCTTTGGACAGCGGGATCTCTCGACAGGGGGGATCTTTTGACACGGGATTTCTCGACACGGGATCTTTAGTTACAGGACAGAGATATCACATTAGTGAGTATCCAGCTAGGGTGAATGTGGATAGGGGTTAAGACACATATCTTGCCTGTTCACCCTTCAAACGTCTACTTAGGTCTGTGGTCCTAATTCTACTCTTGTCACTGAGTGATTGTGTTGTGTTGTGCTGTGTGGTGTTAAATATATAGATACCTTTTAATTAGTAAATATCTATATATTTGTTTTGGAGATAATTTGTATTCAACCTGCTGACTTACCTCTCTGAAATATGGCCTCTCCTAAACTAACTACGGCATAACTAAGGGCAAAGGGGGAAGAAATGGGCTTGTCGGGTTCTGCACTAACAGATTACGTACAGAAGATGGAGAGGGAGCTTCGTCAAGCAGAACGGGAAAATCGAAAGGCCGAGTTGTAATTGAGAAAGATGGAGTTAGAAACTAAGAGAATAGAGGCTGAGCAAGCCACTAGAAGGTTGGAACTTGAAGCTAAGCAAGCAGCTAAGAAACTTGAAGCTGAGCAAGCAGCTAAGAAACTTGAAGCTGAGCAAGCAGCTAAGAAACTTGAGGCTGAGCAAACCATTAGAAGGTTGGCACTTGAAGCTGAGCAAGCAGCTAAGAAACTGGAAGCTGAGCAAGCTGCTAAGAAACTGGAAGCTGAGCCAGCTGCTAAGAATCTTGAGGCGGAGCTGGCTGCTAAGAGATTGGAAGCTGAACAAGAAGCTCAGAAAAGGGAGCACGAGTACCGAATGCGGGAACTCGAGCTTAAGAGACAATCTAGTGGGGAAACTGAGGGAGCAGTGGGAAGCTCCCCCATCCCAGGCTCAACCCCAGTAGGTGGACATAGTTATCATGCTATGAAGTTTTCTCTGGCGGTCTACGAAGAGGACAAAGATAAGATCGACCAGTACCTACAACGCTTTGAGGCCATGTCGGTTGCTATGGGTCTGTATCGTGAAAAATGGTGTCTTAAGCTGTCACAGGGACTACGCGGGACCGGCTACGAGGTTTATTCTCGCCTGCCACCAGGACACGAGAACAATTACGACGAGTTGAAAACCGATCTGCTGAAACGTTTCGAAGTTACGTCACATACCTACCGGAAAAAATGTCGAGCAGCGAAACGAGAACCGGGAGAGTTGTTTGCCGCCTACAGTCTGCGTCTAAAATCCTATCTCCATAAGTGGATGGATTTGGCTGGATTCGCGCATGACTATGATAGTCTGGAAGAGCTCATGGTGGTCGACCAGCTGAAGCAGCAAATGTCGAAACCTCTCTGAACATTCCTGGGTGAACAAGGGGGCGGAACGTATTGACATCGTGACGAAATTGGCAGAACGGTTCGTCGAGGTACATGGGGAGGCAGGGGAAAACCTTTCCACAAACACCAAAAGTCAGGAGAAACATGACAGGAAGAAAACCAAAAACTCAGGAACCAAGAAGGGGGAACCTTATGTGAAAACTTCAGAGGATAGTTCAGAGAAGACGAAGGAGGGAAGCAAGAGCACTTCGAGCTCTACACAAGAACGACCGTGGTTGGAGAAGTGGTGTTCAATTTGTAAGTTGCCCTCTCACAATACGAGGGACTGCAAATCGAAGGCTAAGAGCCCTCACTTCGCAGCATGTCAAGTGACTTCCACAGAGGTTGGCACTGAAAATGCCAAGGTTGACAAGGAAGCTCGCCACCAGGAGAGCTCACTCAAGTCCGGCACTAGAAAATCTAGGACAGGGAAATGATGCAAACACTGCAAGTCGGACACGCACAATGCTATTGACTGCAGGGGAAAGTCAGGAGATTTTCATTTAGTCGTGTGCCCCGGGAAACCTAAGGTGGAGCCCACCGAACAGGTCGAGGCCGAGGAAGAGACTCCAGACCAGGATAAACCACCTGTAGTGGAATTGATAGAGGTTAACGGCCGTCAAGTGGAGTGTTTGTATGACACAGGACTGGACAGGGAAGCCGTGATTTCTGCGGATCTGGTACACACAGAACAATTCACAGGTGAGACCATGGAGATACAGCCTGCACAGAAGAGTGCTGTGGCCATGAAGTTGCCCATTGCTAACGTGGAGATTCGGTCAAGATATGTCACCGGCACAATCAAGGCCGCTGTATTGACCGATCCCATTTTCCCGTCATCCTCGGTTCCCGGTATGTCTTTCTGGGAATGCCCAGGGAGCCAATCCATATGGTAGAAATACAGACTCGCTCTCAGACGAGAATGGAATAGGCAGAAGCAATTGTGACTAACCCACTGCCGGGGGAGTTGCGAACTATGCAACCTTACGTCCTTGCTACAAGAAGCTGCAGAGAAGTGCTGATCCACCAGGACGGGGGCAGTACTACATGAAGAATAGGATACTCTACATGAGAGCCGGAAGGGGTAGACAACCTATACGGTCAGTTGGTGGTCCCGAAGGCCCACCGGTCCCAGATTCTTCATATGGGGCATACCATCTCCTTTCGTGGGCACATGGGTATTGCCGCCACCATGCAGCGAATTTCCTGGCATTACTATTGGCCGGGAATGACAGATGATGTGCGTCGGTATGTGAAGTCATGCCCTGAGTGCCAGAGGGTGGCACCGAAACACTGGACAGCACCGGTGGTCTTGGTTGAGATGCCCATCATGAACTCTCCTTTCGAGAGGGTAGCCATCGATATCGTGGGTCCACTTCCTAGGACTAGGAAGATGAACATGCATATTCTCACAATGGTGGATTGCTGTACAATGTGGGGTGAAGCCATACCGTTGACCACGATTGACTCGAAACGAGTGGCTGACGCACTGATGGAGGCCTTTACTAGATTAGGCTTTCCGGATCAAATTCTGACGGACAATGGGTCCCAATTTTGTGGAAAACTCATGGAGGAGGTATTTATGGTGTTCCACTCTAACCACATACATACCAGCCCTTATCACCCTCAAGACAATGGACAAGTAGAGCGTTTCAACGGCACGTTTATGGCAATGCTCCGGAAACAGGCACAGGAAAAACCTGATAGGTGGGATGAATATATATCCCATCAGCACTTTTTGCCTATCGGGAAGTTCCTCTTGGCTCAACAGGACTACCACCCGCTACTTTGCTGTTTTGTCGTCCAATCAAAGGACCGTTGGAAGCCATGTTGAGGAGGTGGACTGAAGAGGGGTCGTCAGAAGAAGTGATCTCTTCCTATAAATACGTGGAATAACTGAAAGAACAATTCCACAAGGGATGGACTCTGGCGAATCAAAACTTGAAAAAGGCCAGAAAAAGACATGCGGCTTACTACAACCGTAGGTCAAAAGACAGATCTCTGGAGGAGGGAGACAAAGTCTTGTTGCTACTCCCAACGGGAAACAACAAACTGGAGATAGGTTGGCAAGGACCATTTCCCGTGGAAAGGGTGATATCCAGACCCAACTATCAGATCCGGATCCAGGGAAATTCGAAGATTTTCCATATCAATATCCTGCGGAAATACGAGGAGAGACCCGGAGACAAAGCAGCTCACCTCATGGCAATGGCAGTTGCAGTGGAGACTGAAGTGGGAACCAACGAGGGCATGGAATATCCCTTGGTACACCAGGAAACCTATAGGAATGTGCAAGTGAACCCTGATCTGACTTCCCAGCAGAGGGAACAGATTACCCAGGTTCTAGAGTCTCACAAGGAGATACTGACTGATAAACCAGGACGAACGATGTTGGTTGAGTTCGAGATGACTTTGACCACTCAGGAGCCTGTTCGCCAAAAGGTTTACCCAGTGCCATTCTCTAAAGAAAAGGCCCTGGAGGAGGAAATACAAAAACTGCTAGAGGATGACGTGATTGCGCCATCCACATCCCCATACAATGTGGTGGTCGTTGTTACTTCAACCCTACAATTTCACAGTGGAGTATATACCTGGGACGGAAAATGTTGGAGCGGATTTTCTGGAGAAGAGAAATAAATCATCTGGATCGAACGCACCGTGGAAAAGAGTGGGATGGACTACTCTCTTTTCTATGTCACGAAAATCACTGTGGTTGGCGATAAGATGAAAATAAAATTTACAGAAAACAGTCTGTGTTCACAGCTGCAAGCTGTTTACTTCTAGTAGCGGTGAGATCAAGACAATCGGGAGTCCTTGAGAATTCTACTACATCAAAAGAAATGTCGGCATGATGTTTGCCCGATCGGGAGAATGAAGGGAAAACACCGGCTTGTTTTCGTTGTACCAAGGGGGAGATAAACTACTCTTGTGAGGTTATTGACAAAGATAGTCTGCCCTTGGGGACACCTGTGTGACATCAAAGGACGTCACTAGGACAATCCCGACTGGAAATGAGAAAACTAAACTGGTTTCCGTTAGTGTGCAGAATAAAGTCAACCTAGGCGGACGTAATTCGAATAACCCTATCCTGGTGTAGAAAAGAGAATCTAACGTGTTAATATCCATTTTTCATGGTTGGACATGTGTCTGTTATGACAAGGATAAGATTCGATTAAGGGATAGTGGAGTTTTCATAAGGTAATTACTAGTAAACATTAGATGTGAATAATGTAGTAGTCTAGGGATAAATAGAGTTTAGGTCATTAACATAGTGTTGGGTTGTGGTTAGTCGTTCAAGGAGTGTCGGCGACAGTAGGAAGTTGCCTTGTTAAAATTAACTAGTATGGGAAATCAATTTGCTCAGCTGGTTATGAATAGTGAAGGGGGGTGATATTTAAAAGGATTGACGTTGGTTGGGGGATAGGGGGAAATGTCCAATGGTGGGATCTTACAGGGAAGGGGGTGGCTACTGGGGTCCTGCACTTTCTATTTTGGTCTTCCCTTGTCTTACCCTAGCTCAGACCTATGTGGTGAGCTCATCTGTCCATGACAGAGTTTGGTTCACTGTTATTTATCTGAGCGAGGCCAGTGGCCTACATTCATCTAATAGGGATCAGTGACGGGGTGGCTCTCATCAGGTGTGTTCTCTATTTCACAGGTTCCCTCAGGTTAGGATGACAATCACGAAAACATTGAAAATTCAGATCCGGGATAATTTTGGTGCAGGAGGATTAGTCAGCGACCTTCTCACTGGGCCTATGCTAGAAAAGGTTTGAAAGAACATTGCTCTGTGGAGCTGAATCATATAAGTATCCTACAGGATAAATACTGAGAACATTAGTGATAGTATTTCACACTACCTGTGGACAGCAACATAGTAATGTTTTTTTTTAGTTTTCACACCATTCGTGAATAAACCAGTAGTGATGGATTTTCACTCCACTTATAACCAGAAAAGTAGTGATTGACTTTCACACTACACGAAACCAGAACTTTAGAGAGTGTTTGTTCCACATAACAAGGAAATTAAAACATTAGGACTTTTCTGGGAAATTAAGAGATTCACATGAGACTATGTACAATGACTGTTTTAAGGGTGAAAACTTTAGAACATTTCTTAGGAAGGAAGAATGTCATGTTCATGGGACAGTATCCCGCTTTTCACTGTGCAGGAATTGTGTGGTCTCAGTTTCTATAAACATTTAGGAACAGTGTTTAGGAACAAGGTAGGATCAGTCCCAGACTGTATATTTGAGTGGTGACCAAGCATCGTGGTTATCAAAGCTCCTGGAGGTGGACAACGTCTGGCGGGAGAGACGCATCGTTTGGTGAGGTCAGTTGTGCTGACTATTATGATGTCGTGTAATCCTTGCCATGATGAGTGGACTCTGATCCTGAGCTTTGTGGTCTGATTTCTACATTTACACTAGAGTATACAACACACATTCCACGCTTACACTTCTCACATACAACTCTTCTTTTTTTTTTTTTTTTTTTTGAATAAATTAATTGTTATTAATTTTTAGAAGCTAGAGTTGTGGAGTATGTTGTTTTGGGGTAGAATGGGAGGGGGCACGATCCAGTGGTGATAGAGAGTGAGAGAGAAAGAGGTGTCTATAGAATGACGGAGTGTTGTGGGCGGTATCTAGTGGATTTCTCCAGAATGTGATATGGATTTTAATAAAATGTGGGTGTTGATTCCCCTCACTCAAGGGACGACACTATAGAAGTATAATCTCTCAAGACACTATAGTAGAGAGAAAGTACTTATCACGACACCTAGTCCTGATTTCTTAATTTCTGATCTTATCTCTTCTTGATACGTTGAGTATTCTTCTCAGGAATCTCATTTCTGTTGTTGTGATTTTTCTTTTCTCTTTTTCTGTCATTGTCCAGGTTTGGAATTGGTAGAATGGAGTTGATAAGAAGATTGTGTTGTAAAGTGCTTTCTTAGTAATTATTGATACATGTTTGTTCTTTAGTATTGGTGCCATTTGTCCAATGAGATGGTTTGCAGCTTCATATTTACGACAGTTTATACTTGCACCTAATCACACAGTTATTCTCAACTAAAATATGAACAGATGCTATCACTCAAAAACTAAAATATAATATACAAACGGCACTAGGCTTGTGTCATTCTAGCACTCGTTCAGACACGCTCGACTTGGACCGTGTCTCCTCTAGTAATCCCCAATCTAACATGGTAATTGTCTGCTCCTGGCACTCGTTACTAAACGTGCTCCACACACCAACAAAACACTGGTGCAGGTGTGAGTTTCATTAATTTCTTACCCATACTTTGACAGTTGTATGCATAGTTATTTGCACAAACAGTTGCACACATAGTTAGTTGCACACACAATTACATGCATAGGCAGTTGCACACAACATTAGTTGCATATATATTTGCGCACATAGTTACGCAAATTGTTGCACACGTAATTGCACACATAGCTGCAAATACAGTTAGTTTCACACATAGCTGTGCAGATAGGTGCACACATAATTAGTTTCACAAATAGTTGCACACACAATTAGTTGCATACATAGTTGCACACAGAATTAGTTTCATACATAATGAGTTTCATTCATTGTTGCACAAATAATTGCACACATAATCGTATCCTAACGGAGACTCATTCACGAACCCGCTATAGCGGCTAGAGATATTGGCACAAACTTCCACTGTGCAAACTCTAATGTGAGCATCATGTTGTATCTGCTCAATTTTATATTGTCAGTGCCATTAGCATAAAGAAATTGGACATAATTTTAGTTCATTACTCTCTCCTTACCTCCGCCTTCCAACTCTCTCTCTCTCTCTCTCTCTCTCTCTCTCTCTCTCTCTCTCTCTCTCTCTCTCTCTCTCTCTCTCTCTCTCTCATATTCATTTATGCGCTTGTAGCGTGTATCATCTCATATCTAATTTTAAACAGCAAAAAGAATCTGAATAACGAAGACACTTCTTGATGCATTGCCCGGCATATTTCGCTGCATCGCTTCAGGTGCATGCTGCAGAAATTACACAACATAAATTAAAGTAATTAGTTAAATACTTCAAGCTGAAATATACAGTACACACATAGTTGCCTACCACGGTAATTTTAAACTGCATATCATGTCTTTCTGGTTGCACAAAATTGGCTTATGTAAATTCATGGCGATGGCTTCTGTCATTTTTAACATGTGACCATTTTGTATGTTAAGCAACACACGAAACGCATATAGAATCAACAAATTAACAATATAGTAAGGCGAAGATCTGAAATAGTTAATACCAGAGCAATTAAGTCACAGTTATATCCACTTGCAAAGTAGCTTTGTGTAGCTCATACGCCAAAGACATGCGAACGATGGAGTTTGGAGAATTAGTCGACAGATGCAGCAGCAGCAGCAGCACACTGGCACTGTACGTGTCGCCCTTGTTCTGTTTCTAATCGCTTGCACACAGAAACAGTTCGGTCACAAACAGACGGGTACCCGTCCACTTCCCTCTAGCACAGCTATTGATCTCAGGCTCAGAATATTTTATGCTTATCGAACCCTCAAGCCGTCTCGTCTCTACACTATAGTCCTTACGTACTTTAACCCGAACGTGAGGGTTAGTTTATTGGCGGCTGCGGCAAGGAGTTACGGGCGCGATTCTTAATTCCGCATACCGCGTTGGAAACACATCTGCGGGCGATTTGGTAGCCTTGCGCTGGTTTTATATAGGTATGAGTGCCGGTCGCTCAGAAAGCAATAGCAAATTACTGAACGTTAAATTGCCAAAAACAGTCCATAAATCTTGACGTGGCCTGCGACGTCCAGTAAAGAATATGCAACTAACTTTATAATATTCACTTATCTGACTTATTATTACTGTTTATATTATGTCAACATGGTAGATATGCTTGCAGATCTACAAATTGATGGGAAAGACATTAGACTTATAAAAAACATATACTGGAAACAACAAGCTGCCATAACGATTGATTGATTGATTGGTTTAGGAACCGACACTACAGCATTCGGGGCATTCCCATAAGAGCTCCGTCCCCATCCTCAGCAGCCAGCGAAGAGTTCCAACACTAATAGTACCAGTAGCAATCCGATTATATGTCCGTCTCGCCTTTCATCTGAGCGTCGATCGTCTGACAGATCCTCTCGTCACCCCTCGCTGTTGCATTCTTGCCAGACCATGGTGATCTATTTGCTCCTCCGAGGTGTACACGTGCTCCCACAAGGCCTCAACCACGTCTGCCTTATCATGCATCAATACTCCACCAAGTTTTGCAGAGCCAGCCAATCTGTCCGCCTGTTAATACCCCAGCACACCGGCATGCCCCGGAGAAAAGATCCAGGCGATGCTAGTCACCCGTGACTTCCGAAACGAAGCAAGCCACTCGGCACGAAGCTTGCCTGTCCTCACCCTACTCAGCATGCTTTCTGAGTCAGTTACAATCACGACGTGTGTGTGTTTCGTATTCTCCATCCAGTGGAAAGCTGCACTGACCGCCTCCACCTCCATTCTTAAGCTAGATGTTGTGGTATCATATGCCAGGCTCTCCTGCACCAAACGTCGACCATTAGCTTTTGCTAAGAATCCACAGGCACTTCTCCTGCCTCTCACCACCGAACCATCTGTGTATATAATCACATCACCCGGGCGGGCATTATCCAGAATTAGTTGCTGGATTTCCACTTCCGTGGCCCTGATATTGAAGAAGGACAATATCAGCCTATTAAGAGAGGTGTTAGGCAGGGATGTGTAATGTCTCCAGATCTTTTTTCCCTATACAATGAAAATATTTTCAGAAATGTAGAAGAAATAAATTGAATCAGCATTGGAGGACGAAACATCAAAAACATAAGATATGCAGATGATACAGTATTGATTGCAGACAATGAGCAGGATCTGCAATAATTAGTAGATGCGGTTGTTGTACACAGTGAACAACGGGGGTTAGAATTAAATTGTAAAACGACACAGATTATGGTCGTCACTAGGAAGAACGAAATACCACAATGTAATATATAAGTAAATGGGAATATTCTTCCACAAGTGAATCGGTACAATTATCTCAGAACAGTCATAACATCTGATGGGAGATGCCTTGAAGAGATTAGAACAAGAATCGCCATGGTGAAAGTAGCCTTTAGCAAGATGAAAAACATACTGACCAATAAAATTATGTCAATTTAAACAAGAAAAAAGAGTGTTGAGGTGCAACATAGAGCCTGTTCTTTAGTATGGATGTGAAACTTGGGCAATGAGCAGTCAAGCTGAAAAGCATCTGATGGCTGCAGAAATGTAGTTTCTGAGGAGAATGCAAAGAATACCATGGACATACAGAAAAACCAGTGACCAAGTACTAAAGGAGACAAATGAAAATCGTAAACTGATTAGAGCAATTAGACGTAGACAGTCAAAATTTGTTGGACATCTTATGAGAAGGAATGGATTGGAGAAATTGGTGACAACTGGCAAGATCGAAGGGAACAGACAAAGGAAAAGACCGATAAGTAAATACCTGGATGGCTTGACGACATGGTATGGTCGAGACAGGAACACTGAGCTGATCCACACCACGTGATCGATTGTAATGGCGAGTCATGACCGCCCACACTTTCTGGCATAGCAGATGATTGATTGATTATTAGAGATGTTAAGGTGAACTTCCAAGTGCCAGATTGCCATTGAGTAACTATAAGGATGCCATTTTAATTCCCTTTCTTCATCCTACTATCTAACAATAATTGCCTCTCTCTCTCTCTCTCTCTCTCTCTCTCTCTCTCTCTCTCTCTCTCTCTCTCTCTCTCTCTCTCTCCTCTCTCTCTCTCCCTCTCTCTCTCCTCTCTCCTCTCTCCTCTCTCTCTCTCTCTCTCGCTCTCTCTCTCTCTCTCTCTCCTCTCTCCTCTCTCCTCTCTCTCTCTCTCTCTCGTTTTCTCTTCGCCATTACTTTACCCTTCAGCACTATACTTCACACACAAGTTCGGAAAGTTCCCAGTTGAGGTCCGCATGGCCGAATGGGTAAAAACACGTGTTCTTAAATCAAATCAAATAAAATCAACTTTATTTTAAAAGGGTTACACATTGGATACGCAGGCCCGTCTTACATTCGGCCCTTCCAATCACTCATCTTTCGTCCATCAAGAGCATTATACATTCACATAGGAAGAAAAAAAAAACATTGTAAAATGAATGTTGTAAACATAAACAAGGCAAATTACCATGTTATGAGTGTCGCTTGTCGTCCCGGGAGGAACGTGGAATCAACAAGCACACCTTTAAGCTTATTATACTTTGGGATTATTGACAGACTTCTGTCTACACTCCTCCATTTTGTCTTCTAGTCCATATCTCTCTCTCTCTCTCTCTCTCTCTCTCTCTCTCTCTCTCTCTCTCTCTCTCTCTCTCTCTCTCTCTCTCTCTCTCTCTCTCTCTCTCTCTCGTATTCCTTCATCACATACTCCGACAACAGTTTCCTTCAACAATTAATAAAATATTTATTAATTAAAACTAGGTCTAGTGTATGTATGGACTGTGTATATGTAGTTGGTAGTGTCTTCTATTGTGAGTGCAAGATAGGACACTGAATGTCTAGTCTCCGTATCACATCTATCAGCTGCATACGGCCAAGCACAAGACATCACACACATATGGACAGCTCTCACCCTGGATGCTCCGCTCCGCTTGAGTCTGGTCGTAATCCAATTCTTGAAAACAACTGGTCATTGTCTTATCACCAGAAAATAATGCGATTAAAGTAAGTCACTGAAAAACACATATGTCCTGGTTTTGGAAATTGTACCATCCATCACGGAAAAACACATCACCACTGTCTATCAATGTCTCTAGATCGACTTAACAGTTTTTGAATTTATGTAAACTGTTCTTTAGTTCTTCAGTGTTTCTTTTTAGGTGCGTACCCAATTCCAATATATTTAGCCTATTTCGTTCGGCCTTTATATAATGAAAGTCCTTTCAATGGTTTTCAAAACCCTGTTATTTGCAATTCGTTATATCAGCCCACGATTAGTGAATGGCTATGTTTACGTTGTTCTAGTGAAGTACTTTCACTGTCCAAGTGAAGTTAATTTCTGTAATCTTCTCTGAACCTGTCAGGAGTTTTATGGAACCTGTGGGTGATATATAACAAGGTCATATTAGTCTGCTTCAGACTGATTCTTATGTGAGAGCCTTTCTCCAGCTGTACGCAGACACTTCCGAAAGATACTCTGACATAAGACAGATGAGTGCACTAAAGTCTAAACTATTTATTCGCTAATAGAAGGAAATGGTAACAACTAAGCACAAACACATAGTTCCCTATGCTATACTATTACGCTAAGGCTAGATTACCTTATAGAATCTATGTTAATCCATGAATTGAAATATATATAAGCACATATGCACTAATATCCCATCGCCTTTAAACAATAAGGGACGTATATTTCTTTCCACATACAGGATGCATAGATATTCCCCGTCCAGTTTGGTAGCACACACTAATTACAAAACAAGTTGACAACTATTTATACTCAGTGGCAGATTCTCCGTTGTTTTTGATCCACAATCAAATTTGCCGTAATTCTCCACATCAAAAGACTGTGAAATCCCGTATTCGTTCCTGGCGCTCTTTCCCGTCTTTCTCCGCTATTCCCCGTTTTCCCATACGCTCGTACATCAATCAGTTTTAACTCTTTGATCAACGTCTTCGTTTGTTCCCCAACCCGATGTATCCGTGTCTCCGTTGCTCGTCCGATAAGATCGGCAGTCACTGACCCCTTATCACACTGTATTTTTCTTCTTTATCCTTCGGTCAATAACCCACACTTTGTCCTCGCTCAAGACTGAAGGCTCGATTGTTATTCTGACTCACGGTCCATAATTTTCCATCTTCACATATTGCAATTAATTTATATGTAAGTTATCGAGGAATCACTAAACTCGCAGTTTCCCGTGACAATGAGGCCCATGTCCCACCTACCCAAACATCACCACACCCACACATCACCCCACCCACACATCACCCCACCCACACATCACCCCACCCACACACACATACATCCAGGGACACATACATACCCCACCAACCGACCAATCCCCCTCCCGCACATCCCCCACCCACACACACTGCTCTCACCTGTTCCCCCAAACCAAACACAATCGCCACCTACATAAACATCCCACAACAAACACATCCCGCTCCCACCCACATACACATCCTAACCCACACACCCATCCCCCACCCACACATCCTCTCCCCACCCACACCTCCAACCACCCATCCCCCAACCACACCTCCAGCCACCACATATTCCCCACCCACGCACACACATCCCCCACCAACCCACACATCGCACATCGACTCACACATCCCCAAACCATACACACACATCCCCACCAACTGACATCTCCCTACCCACACACACACACATATCTCCCTAACCACCTATACATCCCCAGTCCACGCACACACCCCACCACCCACACATACATCCTCCACCCACCCACACATGCCCTAACCCACATCCCACTGCGACATGTTAGATTGATGACAGAGGACCTAGTTCGTAGTGTTCTCTGGAAATATATCTTGAATAATAAATAGCCAAGATAAAGGATATGATTTAGCACGTTTTGTCTAGAGGTCACTCAAATGAGCTAATCATTCCCGCAATAGCCTTTTTGGAGAACCATTTTTCCTTGGCTCAAACCCCCACTGTGAGACCACTATGTATCTACACAGAAATTTATAAAAGAAGTAAAAGGGTTCCCCAAGACCAAAAGAAGATCTGAACTATTAGCCCCTGCACAACTGAGGATCCATCTCTCTCATTATAATGTTGCCAGTGTGCTATTCGTCCGTCACATTAGATCTTCCTTTCTTTATTTTGTCAGTGTGACCTATATCAGTTTTGTCCAATTGCTTTGGGACTGTAGGATTCAGTTTTTGTAGACAAACTCAACAATAACTGTACATTACATCTGTTGGACAAGACATCTACATGACAGTTTCTTGACAAAAGTGGGACATACATTCACAAGGAATTGGGTACACCAGCCATTGTACAAGACTTACATCATAAGAGATACTTGACAACATCTATACAAGACTTTTCACAATATGTATAATCAACCACAGCACTTAAGACAGTCACCAGAGACAACACTTGACAGCAACTGTACAAGAAATTCACTGGGGACATGTACTTAAAACATTGATTCATTAACCACACAATTTATTGAGCTGATGGTGAGTGGTGTGATGACCATTGTTTCATCCCCTGGCATGTCAACACTTCAATAATTACATTGAAAATGCATAAAATATGCCACACATGCATGTTGACAAACAAGATACACCACTTCTTATTTACTCCACCAGCCATCAATAACTCTCCTCCTCTCTCTCTAATATCTATCTACACCACTCCGTTTACAGTATCTGTATCTATCATCATTTCCTGTCTCTTGGGAATTTAGGAAATCCTATCCATGGGCAACTCAAGGAAGAAACTACTGGTCTGGGTCTGTTGAATCCTTTTATCATCAGCCTTGATGTTGGACAAGCTCCAGTTAGCAGCTTCCCCAGAATAAGCTTCATGGCAGATTAATTCCTCTTGAAGACAAGATTTGGTATGATGATACGGTACTGCATCTCACGGTTGATCAGGCTGTCAGTGAAGGCTGTCACTGGGTACTTCAATAATGATATACATAATGTCCCATACATTGCAGCTACTCACTTAGCCAGATCACTTCCTTTCTGTTCAAGTCACATTCTTCAAGAATCACTGTGTGAGCATCCGGCTGGATATTTTCCAAGTGAGTCTTAGATAAACAAACACTCCAAGTTACCTCACAGTTTTCTATGAATGTAGTTCATACCACAACTTGCTATTATTCTCAGTTGACCTTTGACTGACTCAAAGATCACTGTCCAGTTCACCACTATTATAGTGCTTCAGATTGTGTTATGCTCCCATTTGTGCATTCAGCTGTTTGAGAGCTGAGAGAAAATTCTTCTTGATATTTCTACATTTTGATAGGGAGTCACTTCTGGATCTAGGACTTCTGGTTAGAGGTCCCAGATGATATATGGAAGGCCTCTCCACCATACTGTTCTCTGTCGATATACAAAATGGCACAACATCTCTTTACATATGTTAAAAGATAATGTTATTATACATCAACAGACACAGATTGGGGATGGGAAGGTTCAGGGAGGGGGTTGTGCAAGCACACCTCTCTTTGTTGATAATGACTCGTATGTACTGTGGGTGATATGTTTTCATTATTCACCTCTATCTGTGGTAATCACAAGTCTATATCCTGAGACAGGGGTAGCTTACACAATTACAAGCATTTTGAAGCAAGCATTGTGACATAGCAACATGGGACAGGCATTGTGAAGGGAAATGGAAAATAGGCATTTACACCTGCAATATGCAATAGGTATTAACTAATGGCATTTACCAAATTAGCAGCCCAAACATCACTTCCAATGGCTGTCATGTTGGTGCATGAATGTCCTATTCCATATATACTTACACAGCAATGCCAGACCTCACCCCTACGCTTCACCAGACTTGTCTCACAGGTACATCATCATCATCGTGTGCTCTTTCCCCACTGAGTAATGTCCACAGTAGGTAACAGAAGCTCAATTGCATAGCAATTGTTCACATATGCACCAAAGCACATATGGGAAAACATGTTTAGTCCTTGTAAATTTGCATGAGCCATAAATTATATTCAGCCGATTAAGACACAGGTTCACACACCTATGGTTCTCTTAAGAACTAGTTTATATGAACCAACCAACAGTAGAGGTACAAGTGTAATACTTCAAAGAGAAATGGTATTAATTCTCTTGAGCATATAGCCACCAGGCGTCACATGAGCTTAGCAATTCTGGCGTGCCATCACCGTCCTGTTTACATATGGGTATTGAAGCATCTTTCCTTCCACTAGATGTGAGAGGCTACTTATCAAAGCACCAGCTCATTCACTCCAACATTCTCAGCGTTTTACAAAGGAACTTGTACATGTTTCATCACTCATTCCAATTCAGACTGCCATATGTTAACTCGCGAGAGCAAAGGTACAGTTGATTTAAGAATGAGTCATCCTAGGCATGAAGAATGCACAAGGGGTTTGGGTTTGCGAATTTGCATTGAGTGTACTATACATTCATCAAGCATACGCAACCAGTCACAACAGAGGAATGATATGCACTTGGAATATTACAGCGTGAAAGACATGTCAAGGTTGAAGTTGCAGTATTCAGAATACTGGCGCACAGAAGTTAGGTTTTTCATTCATTTTCACATTTTATTCATAAAATACTAATATATTCTTCTCTTTCGTTTACTAGGCATAACTACAACATTAAAGTATGTTTTAAAGTGGTACCTGTTGTCCAGAGAACAATATATTATAGAATCTTTCAGGGCATTGTTGGGTCATCACATCACAAACTAGCGACCGCTCTGGATGGAATCCCCGCTCAAACTAATTAGATTTTAAAATGTGGCCCAGGAATAGCGTGGGCTCATTACTTATTAGCCAATGAAAAAGCAAGCGAATACCGCTGCCCTCCCCCAACTCGTTCTGGAACATACTATTTCCAAGAATCGTCCTTCTATCTGGAAACGCCGCTCAAATCGAAAGTATTTTTATGAATGTGTCGGGCTGGGAATGGGGAGTTCTGATCCATCATGCTACACCCACCACACAATATTCCCAACCCACACACAACACACACATATACCTCACCCACACATCCCACACACACATACCACCACACATCCCCCACCTACACACCGCACACATATCCCCCACCCACACCCACACAGATACCCTCACCCACCCACCCCGCACATACCTCACCCACACACCACACAAATCCCCCACCCACACACACACACATCCCTCACCCACACACCACACACATATCCCAAACCAACACACCATACATCTCTCCCCACCCACACACACACACATTCCCCACCCATCCACCAACACACACTCACTCACTCACCCACACAACCTCCACTACGCACCCACACACCCCCAACCACCCACCCCAACCAAACATCTCTCGATCACACATATCCCCACCCACACACATCCTCCACCCACTCACGCATCCCGCCCCGACACATACATATCCCTCACCACCTACACATCCCTAAGCCACTCACACACCCCCACCCACACACCCTCACCACCCACACATACTTCCCCCAACCACCACACATCCCCTACTCACCCACACATATCCCCCACCCATACACACATTCCCCGCATCCATCACACACACCCCCACCCACACATATATCCTCACCCACCCACCACATACATACACCCCACCCACACACCATGCACACCCCCCCCCCACCAACACACCACAGACATATCTCAAACCCACACACCATAACCTCTCCCCAACCGCCCTTACATGCCCAATCCACCCACACACACCACACCCTACCACACAACCCGCGACCCACACATACTTCCCCCAAACCATCCACACATCTCCACCCACCCACACATATCCCCACCCATACACACATCCCCCGCACCCATCCCATACACACATCCTCCACCCTTACACACATACCCCACACCCATTCCCACACCCGTACTTTCACCTCCACACATCCATCCACACATCCCACTAACACCCACAAATCTCACTACCCACACACCCCAACCCATCCAAACGCATACCCCCCACACCCCCCCCACACACCCCACACCCCCACGCACACACACATATCCCCACACTCATACACATCCTCCACACACACATTCACACATCCGGTGTGCTGATGCCGAGGTTAGCGGTTCAACCCCAATGTCAAGGTCTCACATCCGAGGTTGCGACGCGTTGTCTGTACCAACGCCAGACAACATAACAACACGCAACCCTGAGTAATGTGAAACACGGCAGAGAGAACGCGGCGTCGTTACCGACGCCCGGATAGGTAGCCACGCACAGCAATTGAGTTCACCCCGTGAACCGTGCAGGGGACACCAGCTGACGTGTGCGTGTAAGCGTGTAGGAACTGGCAGACGGGCTGAGATCGTTGAAAGGACAGGTCGCAAGGGAATGCGAGTCGAGTTTGAATCTGCCTTGAGAGCTAGCCTGTGGGAGACTGAGTCGAATGCTTGTATAAGTTTAACTGTAAGTGAGATGTTTATTGCTTGCATGTATTATTATGTATTGTAGTGATCTTGTTCATGTTGAAATGATTGCTATAGATTTTCAGTGCGCGATGTTTTGTGCGATAATTAATGCAACGCGTCAATAAAGCGTGTGAATAATACTTTCGGATATTCACTTCGTGTGATTTGATAGTTTGATATTACTTCACACTTGCCAGAAAACGAGCTACTAGTCTTGTGTTATGCAAGACTCTGACAAGTGCGAATGTGGTGGCTTTCGTCCGGGTTTTGAATCAAATGCGAACGTATAAATTTTTTTGTCCGAGTTTGAAGCGAATGTGAACATGCCGATAGAAGTGCGCAAGTCATAGATTAAAGTAAAGTAACGAATTAATAGAGTTGATTTAATTAAATTATAAGTGTGAAGATATTATTTGAAGCCAACCGAGGCGTCTTCAGACTTAGCACTAAATTCAACAAATTTTGTACCTAAAATCCAAAATGGCGGCCGTGCCCTTGAATGTCATTGAGTAGAGGTAGTGTGAAAGTGAAAGTTGTTGAAAGTGGTAACGACTAACAATAATACTTGACAGCATACAAACCTTTACAGACTTCAGTGACATTACACACACCATACATTTACAAACGTTCTAATTTCGGTTAGTTTAAAAAGTGCAGGTTTTTCGGGTCAACTTTACCTGGGTCTGGTGAACTTCAAAAATTTTTTGTGCGTCAACCCGAAAGACGTTCCAGTGTGATTTCGAGCACCACTGAACAGCACAGTACCCAAGGATTACTTGAGTATAAAATTTTTTTCCAGCTTTCTTTATACTTTCGTTAGTCTGGCTTTGGACATTAACTGTGCTATAAATATTTGTAACTTACTAACATCATAAGTAATTTTGTTTATATTTATTCCATCATATCTATTGTTCATTATGTCTTCTTTAAACGATTTCATTGAAATGGGGTTAAAAATGAATATGTCTGGTGAGGGATTGAGAACATGGAGTAAAAGTGAATATGCAGAATATCTTTTGAAACAAGAGCAAATTAGTGAGAGGGATGAGAGAGCGGCCGAAAGGGCATTAAAGCAATCAGAAGTTGCTCTGAAAAGTAAAGAGGCAGACTCAGAAGCTGCTTTAAAGCTTCAACGGGCACAATCAGAAGCTGCTCTAAAGCTTCAACAAGCACAATCAGAAGCTGCTCTAAAGCTTCAACAAGCACAATCAGAAGCTGCTCTAAAACAGTCAGAAGCGGCAGTGAGGCAAGCTGAGATCTTAGCCCAAAGTAAGAGAGAAGAGCAAGAAACACAAATGAAAATTGAACAACTTAAAGCTGAATGTTCTAAAGAGAAAGTGAATAGAGAAACAGACAAAGATCAACCTCATAAGAAGTACCAAGGTCTGATCAAAAGTTACAACACAGGTGATTGCATAGCAGCATTCACCCAAAATTTTGAATTTGTTATGGATCATTACAAAATCCCAAAACCTGAATGGGGGATAGTATATGTAAGAAGTCTTTCTGGGGAACCTCTTAAAGTCATAGAGTCTATCCCAAATGACCTGAAAGAAGATTATCTTTACATTAAAGCAAAAATTATGTCACATTTTTTGCTAGATGAATCAGGTTATAGAGAACAGTTTAGGAAGTTGTCTCCTAAGCCAACACACACGTTCTCTGATTACATCTCAGAAATTCAAAATATTTTTTCTAAATGGCTGTCAGCAGCTAAAGTAAATGGAAGTTATGATAAATTGGTTGACCTTATGTTGAGAGATAAGATTATTGCATCTCTCCCAGCCCCCTTTTCTAAATTTTTGTTGGAATGTCAGTGTGAAAGTGTTCAACAGATTGAAAGTCGTGGCTCTGGTTATTTTGCAGCCAATAAGCATTGTTTCTCTAGTGGTCTGATCAGCACAGACTTTGTAGCAGCAGCTACATATGGCAAATATCAGGCAGGGTCAAATAGCAAACAAAGACCCTATAGGCAAACTGCAGAGAAATTATATCAGTGTAAATATTGCAACTATGCACACAATGAGCATGATATGTGCGACCAACATCCTGGGTACACTGCTTACTTGCATAATTACATTTCTAAGCAAGAGAAAGAGAGGAAGAACTACAAAAAACTTACAAAATGTTACCTTTGTAAGGCTTTTGGTCACTGGCGTAAGGATTGTAAAGCCAAGTCAATGACCAAAAAGGCTAATGCAGCCATGTTTGACATTTCTTCGTCAGAAGATGAAAGTGTACAAGATCACCCAGTAAACTCAGCACATTCCATTGAGGTATTCAATCAGGAAAAATGTACCATTTGTGATCAATTTCATGAGGATGGCGTGTTAACATGCGGCCATTCTATACCTATTACCAGTGAGGAGGCCAATTCTGTAGTAAACTCCAAAGGTAGACTGAACATCCACCAGGGGTATGTTAATGGTAAACCGGCCACAGTTTTACGTGATAGCGGAAGTACTCTCATTGGTGTAAAGAGAGATTATATTTTACCAACACAATATAGTGGTAAATATGTCACATGCAGGACATTCTCAGGGAACATAGAGAAATATCCACTTGCATGGGCATATATAACGACACCATTCCTTACAGGAAAGGTTAAATGCGCAGCATTAACCAATCCTTGCTGTGATATTATCATTGGAAACCTTCCTGAAGTGAATGACATACCACATGACATCAATACATCATCTGTCAGTTGTAATATTGATACTACCACTTCACCTTCATCACCAATCACCATTCATGATGTATTACCACCTGTAATTGAATGTACAAATACCAACCTGGCTATGCCAGAACATACATGTAATTGTGTGAATGTAACATCAATGTGTGATGAGAATGATCGTTGTAATGTAGTAAACGCAGTAACTAGATCTACTGCACAGATGCAAGATCGAATCGATCAAACAGAGGCTTTACAACGAGTAAGTCCAGTTGTAACATCTCCTGAGACAACTAGGGAGACGTTTATAACATCTCAGAAAGCCGATCGATCTCTGCAAAAGTATTTTAAACTTATAGGCCAAAAGCCAAGAGTAGCAAAGAATGCTCAATGGTACTTTGCTCTCAAGAACGGAATTCTAACACGGTTTTACACAAAAGGTTCCAGCACTATAGAACAAACAGTGCTACCGTTAGAAAACCGCAAGCAAGCATTGAACATAGCTCATGACATACCCTTTGCAGGACACATGGCTTATGCTAAAACTAGAGCAAGGTTACTTACTCAATTTTATTGGCCAAAGTTTTGCAACGATACCAAACAGTATTGCAGATCGTGTGACATCTGTAAAAAGCTTGTCAAAAAGGGTAAACACCCACAAGCTGAATTGCAAGTTACTGATTTGGCTAGTAGACCGTTTGAAAAGATCTCGGTCGATATAGTTGGTCCTCTGAACCATATAACATCTAAAGGTAATAGATACAATGTAACACTCATTGATCTATGTACTCGTTGGCCAGAAGCGAGTCCAATGAAGAACATAACTTCCAACGTCATCATGGAAGTGTGCTTTCATATTTTTGCGAGGGTAGGATTCCCTGATACCATCCTTTCAGATCGGGGTAGCCAATTTATTTCCTCGGCTACACAAGCCTTTACCAAAATGTTGGGTGTTAAACAATGCTTCAACAGTCCATATCACCCACATTCCGCCGGTATAGTAGAAAAGATTAATGGCGATATGAAACATATGCTCTCTAAGGTAACCCAAGAACATCCGGAAGATTGGGATACTTATCTGCCTGCCATTTTGTTTGCATATAGGGAAGTGCCCCATTCCAGCACTGGGTTCTCACCATTCGAAATGTTATATGGTGCACAACCACGCGGCCCATTATCTCTGTATGAATCTGTGTTGACTGGAAGTACAACTGTGTCTATACCCATTTCACCTTATGAACATGTAACATCATTGCGTGATAGAATTATGAAAACATGTATATTAGCCAAAGAAGCTCTCCAAAAATCAGGAGCTATTTACCGACAATATGCTAACAGAGGAAATAGAACTATTACACTGACGCCAGGACAGGACGTGGTTCTTCTTTTGCCAAGTGATAGACATCTCCTAACTGACTCATGGCAAGGACCGTTCAAAGTGCTACGACAAATTTCGACGGTAGATTACGAGATTGCAGTTAGGGACAAACATAAGATTTTTCATATTAACATGCTCAAACCATATCACCACAGGCAAGACGAACAAGTAGAGACTGCAGCAAGCACCTCCATAGTGGACCAGACGGACGACACTGACGAGATACCGGCACCAGGTCTTGACACGACAACCAACTTACAAGACATTAAGGTAAATCCTAAACTGACTCAGACACAAACTGACAGTTGCAGACAACTGATACAAGACTACAGGACGATCTTTTCTGACAGCCCAGGACAGACAGATTTAGTGCAACACCAAATCATCTTAACATCTGACGTCCCTATTAAGTGTAGACCATATTCCATCCCTATACACTATAAAGAAAAACTTCATCAAGAAATCATTGATTTAGAAACAAATCAAATCATTCGACGTTCACAATCTCATTTCTGTTCACCAATAGTTTTGGTACGCAAAAAGGACATGACAGAGCACATAACAGCACTACAGCAGACATTTGACAGGATTAGACATCATGGACTGACTGTAAAACCGTCCAAAGTTGATATAGCCTTTCAGGAAATTTCATTTTTGGGCTATAAGATCTCAAATGGCTTTATATCAACTGACGATAACATCATGTCCAGAATTTTGAAATTGTCGCTTCCGACAACTAAGAAACAGTTGCGAAGTGTGTTAGGTTTGTTAAACTATTATAGACAGTTTATTCCTCATTTTGCTGAATTGACCAAATGTTTCACTGATCTACTAACAAATAAACACCCCAATGTGATTGTAAACAGTGAATGTTTAAGGCCAGCATTTACGAAAATTCTTTCTTATTTTTCTAAATCACCTATTTTGAAATTGCCAAATTTGAATATTACTTTTAGATTAAGATGTGATGCGAGCTCCGTAGCCATTGGAGGTGTGCTTCTCCAAGAACACGACAAAATCTTGTACCCAGTATACTACGTCTTTCGAAAACTGAACACCAGCGAACGAAATTACAGTACACCGGAACTCGAGGCTCTTGCCATGGTATTTTCGGTACGTAAACTTTCTAGATTTTTGTTGGGCAAACATTTCATTATTGAAACAGATAATACTCCGCTGACAATTGTTACCAGAGGAACGCCTAGTAACAGCAGGGTGGCAAGATGGTCCCTTCTTCTGCAGGACTATAGCTATGAGGTTAACCACATAAAAGGTTCACAAAACTGTCTTGCAGACCTTTTGTCGAGATGTCCATACAACGAACCTAATACCCAGTCGACACCAGAGCACAGTGCAGAGGGTGTATAAAAACTGCAACGTAGATAGTGCTCAGTACCACAGCCAATTGTGACAATGTGTCAGTAACGCTGTGTACACCATTGTGATGGGGAAGATTGTATCTCCCAATGTATATAACTTATGTACATATTGTGATTCTTATTATTATCATGCGAATGCATGCGTATATAATTGTGAGATATGTGAAAGAATGGAATCAGTATTATGTAAACTAATGTGTTGTATAACTGTGAGATATGAGAAAGAATGTAATTATTATTGTAAATACATAAATATTTTAACAACCAGACACTATGGAGAAGTGTCACGGGACAACACTAGAGGATCCAAGAAGTTACCAAGCACTAAAACGTGAGGTAATCCTAAAGTATCCAAACCGAGGTGCCCAAGACGTTTTAACAAGGTACGAAAGATGACTGCGACAATCCGAGCAGCAGACGGAAGAGATGATCCAACAGCTGATAGTAACAACTACTACTCCGTTTATAGAAGATCCATCCAGAACGGACCAGCTTTGTTTGAATGACATCACAACACATGTAATAGTACAGCTGTATACTTCCGATTTTTTTGCATATTATTAAAAGTATATAAATGTATGACAATTGTATTAAAATGTAATTTAAAATATTTCCATATACGGAATTGTATATGTCGATTTTTTTTAAGGATGTAATCTCAGCATCGTAACTTGATTGCTTCTTTACAAACGTGACTTTTTGTGCACATTTGTCAATAAGGATCAAATTATGACACTAAGAAATGAGTTTGCAATTGTAATTTATGTCTTGTAAACGACGATAAATTATTGTTCCCAAAATTTTCTGTATAATAACCATGGGACATTATTCTAAATTGTTGGTGATATGTAAATATGTATTGTAACCATTAACATGTATGCTTGATAAATAACATGTCAATGTAACATCGTTTAGATATGGACAGTATATTGCCAAAACTGTTGACCTTCATTAGAAACTCTAAATAGAGGTCTGATGGAGGAGTCATCTCAGAGGGAGATGCTCACGGCTTGACCTGATTATTTTAGTATTTTTGTTCTTGGTTGTGAGGTAGGGGCCAGTTTAGCCGATACCTACCGGACTAGCTGGGTCACAGCGAGGTAATGCCCATTAAATAGATTGTACTTGACTGTTGTACTTCATAGTGGTGTATACATATTGAGGACTATTCACCTGTATATATTTATTATAATTGTTAATGTATAATGTTCGACTTTGACATGTTAAAATAACATCTAGATATATATTGTACATGAAAGGAAATCCTTTCATGAAAAAGGGGTGTGGAGAGTGTCAAGGTCTCACATCCGAGGTTGCGACGCGTTGTCTGTACCAACGCCAGACAACATAACAACACGCAACCCTGAGTAATGTGAAACACGGCAGAGAGAACGCGGCGTCGTTACCGACGCCCGGATAGGTAGCCACGCACAGCAATTGAGTTCGCCCCGTGAACCGTGCAGGGGACACCAGCTGACGTGTGCGTGTAAGCGTGTAGGAACTGGCAGACGGGCTGAGATCGTTGAAAGGACAGGTCGCAAGGGAATGCGAGTCGAGTTTGAATCTGCCTTGAGAGCTAGCCTGTACGACAGTGGGAGACTGAGTCGAATGCTTGTATAAGTTTAACTGTAAGTGAGATGTTTATTGCTTGCATGTATTATTATGTATTGTAGTGATCTTGTTCATGTTGAAATGATTGCTATAGATTGTCAGTGCGCGATGTTTTGTGCGATAATTAATGCAACGCGTCAATAAAGCGTGTGAGTAATACTTTCGGATATTCACTTCGTGTGATTTGATAGTTTGATATTACTTCACACTTGCCAGAAAACGAGCTACTAGTCTTGTGTTATGCAAGACTCTGACACCCAACACCGGATAGCTGGACTAAAATGTTGACCTGTCGTCCCTGACTTGGGGACGTAAATTATAAGTACCTCTGAATTCCGAGTGGGTTCGCCTGATGGCGAGGGACACTGAGGAAAGCTAATCCACACGCAAAATTAAGTTCATCACTACTTTAAATAGTGTGTATGGACTACGCTTGAGGTCAAAGCGAGCGGCGAGCGAACGCAAAAAAAAAAAAAAAGTTAACAGTTGTTTCTTATATTGCTGTTTGTGTTGCACGAGGACGTTTCACATTTTAGACTGACAAAAACTGTTCTGACATTATTTATTCCACTTTGCTGATCCGTTTATCAGGAGTTACTGCGTGAATAAGTCTGCTTTAATTAGTCCTTAGTTTCGTTTTACTCTTCACATATATTAGGTATGAGTACAATCAGGTAGGATGACAGTCAACCTCATCGCCGACAACCCGAAGCGATGTCATTAAGCAGTTTATCATTCGGTGTATAGAAACAATTCCAAACAATTACAGATAGATATATGTGTGTACATACACGAAGGGACCGGACAAATGTAATGAATTGCGTCAAACATTGCTAAAAATTACTGCAGTTATTTCGAACAGAAAATTAGCAGCAAAAACCCAACAAAGATGAGACTGTTTAAGGAAGACAATGGGAACTCCATGGACACGTTATAACAGGCACTAGCGTGATGTTAATTGCGTGTCGCGTGCATATATAATGTATGAGTCAGCGAACTTAAGCAGCGGGCTGGTTAGCCTGAGGCTTTCAACGTACATTATTGAAGAGATATGCCCGGATTAGAGGATTGAAGACTTCCACACAGGACAACAGGCGATAGATGTTCACGATCCACTAGCTGTAGAACGAGTACAAGGATGCGTATACGTAGTCATCGACATACGAAATATAAGCACAGATATTCTTTTTAGTAATTACTATAGATTATGATAACAAACGCGGTAATTGTATGTGTAATAATTGTCGGTGTGTGCATGCGTGTGTGTGTGTGTGTGCGTGTGTGTGTGTGTGTGTGTGAGAGAGAGAGAGAGAGAGAGAGAGAGAGAGAGAGAGAGAGAGAGAGGAAGAGAGATAGAGAGAGAGAGAGTTTACTTTTCATCATCATCATCATCAAGTGCCCTGCCAGCTGGCGTAGGCGTTCATGGCTCTCCACAGATCTCCGTCTTGGTGTTCTGGGTCAACTCTGCTGATGATATTCCTGCATGCCACCGTCTCAATCCATCCAGCATCATTTCTCTTGGTCTACCTATGCCTCTATTACCCTCGATCTTTCCAGTTGTCACGATGTTCTCCAATGCCTCTCTTCTCATCACGTGACAGAAGAAAGCTGTTTGTCTCTTTCTTATTGTTGTATATAATGTTCTAGTTTCATTAGCCTGTATCAGGCAGTCGTTGTTAGCAGTGTTGCCATCTCCCTTTGATGAAAAAGCACCAAAATCGACCCAAAAAAGCACTAAAAAGGACACTTTTTTTTTTGAAAAGCACCAAAAAAAAAAAAAAAAAAAAAGCACCAACTGTTTTTATTACAAATGTAACAAGGTAGCACAGTATAATTTATTATTATCGCTTCATATTACAATGAAGTTTATTCCAGATCCGCTAAATCCCAATCAGAACTACCCTCGAGCCAAAAAAGCACAAAATTGCAATAACATTTTTTGGTTTTTGGGAAATCACTAAAACAAGCACTGGCGGTATTCATTCAAAATGTTATAAAATAGCACATTATAATTTATTATTATCACTGAATATTAGAATGAAGTTTATTCCAGATCTGCCAAATCCCAGTTAGACAACTCCTCTTCAGTTTCTGTAGCTATTTCCTGCTGTTTTTGCTCTTGCAATGATGATGATGATGATTGAAAGAAACGTGTATATGATTCATGTGATCCAATTTTTCGTAGAATATCCTTTGGTAGTTTTCAATAATGACATCATTTGCCATATCTTTTCATTCCATATCTAATAGTCAAAACAGCTGTCAAACTCTTTATGCTCTGTCTATTCCACAATTTTGATTTTATATTTCCCATCTGACTGAAAATACGCGCCACGTCCGCATTAGAATGAGGTAAAATGAGCAAAGTTAAAGCTAAATCTGTAAGATCTTGGAAAGGCTTTTCACCGGTGGCATCCCTGTATGAGGCTATTTCTGCCCACAGTCCAAGTATGTCAGAGGTCTGTGTCCACTGCATATGATGAAGTTTTCTCCACTGGAAATCGATGAGGCTGGGAGCTGCATATTCTACAAACATGTTAGCAAGATCCAATATACAGGGCATCATTGGCTGTAGACATTCGCTTCCACTAAGACATGACATGGACTGCAACACTCGAACGTTATCGGGCAAACGTAGCCTGCTATTTCTTTCTCAAACTCATAACCTAGATTGGGATTAGGATCTAAATAATCTTGAAAAGAATAACTTTCTGTTATTTTTTTCCCCAGGAATAGCAATCTTTGAACTGTTAGAATCAGTAAGTTGGACAAGATCGCTGAGTAATTTTCTTGGATCCTGTATATCTGCTTCGAATTTCTTATTCACACTTTGAACTTCTCCAAGAATATGCTTGAGAAATATGAGATACACATAGTTTTTCATGTCGCTAAATATAGAATGTAGAAGGTCTGCTGTATAACAGCGCTCGTTGAGTTTTGCTATTCAAAATGAGTTCTGAGCTCGACCCACTGCTGCAATATTCTGACAATGGCAGATGGAATGGACATCCATCGTGTCTGGCTTAATTAAACAACCTTCAGCGGATGTTGTCCATCATTTAATAAAGCAAAAAGCTCCCTGAACTTTGCTTGACGAAAACTTGAGTGAGAAAACCAGTTATATGTTTCTCTAATCATGAACTCTATGTTCCTGGGCAGACAAGCAGCTGCAGCCTGTGACACTGCCAGCTGAAGGGAATGACATACACACCTAACTAGTACCAGATGAGGAACTACGGATTTAAATTTTGTTAGTGGCGAGTGAAACTAGTCTTTGCAACTACAGTCCATTTTTGTTTAAACAATCTTTTAACGCATTGCATATTGCATGCGCGTTGCAGTCACTCACTTTAACTATATCGTATTAAAGGGAGTTAAATTACTTGAATATTGCACGGTAATGTACTAAGACTTTTTATTCCCTTGCTTCAGTTCAAATTCGGCTTTTTAGTGTCCCCAAAATGATTTTTTAAAGTAATTTTTACCCACCGAAAAAAGCACTAAAAAGAAACACAAAAAAATTGTAAAGCACAAAATTAGCGCGGCCGCGCTAAATGGAAAATTTTCGCACTAAATGACTTTAAAAAGCACTAAATTTAGTGCGAAAAGCACTAAAATGGCAACACTGGTTGTTAGTTACTCAGGCATCCAAGGTATTCGCAACATTCGTCTCAAAAACCACATCTCTGTTGCTTCTAATTTCTTCTGAATTTGTTCATCTACATTCCAAGATTCACTGCCATACAGCAAAATTGGTTCTACATAGCATTTCAGCACTCTCTTTCTTACATTCAGTGACAGTGACTTATTCCATAAGATACTTTTCATTTTCTGAAATGCGGTCTCCCCCGATGTGTCTCCACCTTGCCGTGGTGGGGGAACTTACGTGCTCCATTGACCCCATGTGCCTGCCGATGGATGAAAACTACATATCGTACAGCTTATGGGATAGGGGCCAGACTAAGAGAGACACAGTCTGCAGCTCTGCAGGTAGACTGGGGATAGCAGTCAATAAGTTAAATCAGGCGCACGAAGGCAGAAGTTCTTGGTCCGGACATATACTCTAAGGCTCTCTGTCGAGGGCTCAGGCTGAACGCCTCTAAGCCACAAACCCTCAGATGCGAGAGCCGGGCCGATACCCACCTACAGAAAAATAGAGGTGATATACTGAGCACGCTACATGCCCAGTTCTGATACTTGTACGAAGGCTCTCAACTGGAGGATATGAGGGACCCCGAATGAGAGGGCCTTGCCATTTCTCGTTCACTGCTGCACGGAGGTAAGGTGCTGAGCCGGCAGGACATGTAGCCCACCTCGTGAGCGAGTACTAAAAGGTAGAAAAAGTGCCCCAGGCGAATGAAATGGTTACGAAAACTGTCTGTATCTGACTCATAGAGAGTTAGACAAAAGTGGAAAAACGTCTCGATAACACGAAATGGAACGCACGGCTAGCGAATCCATTGCGTGGTTCGAAGTCAAAAGCAATACCGAGTGGATGTCGACCGCAGACTGACCGTTCCTGGTGTGTGCTTGAGCGACCAGTGGCAAGCGAGGTGCCCAACACATGGAAGTGAGGTACTAAAGCAGCCATGAGCAGTACGTGGCAACTCCTCGGGTGAGCCCAGTCTCAGAGCAATATGTGCCGGCTCTGCAATTATGGAAGCCTCCTTGGATAGTGAGGGAATGCCCATGGTCTGCCCCTGCCTTCCCTTGAGGGCTGACCGTGATGTCGTTGACGTTCTATCTCGACCAGCTGAGATGTGGGCGACATCACAACAATAAGTCTAACGTGCCTCGAAACCCGAGAAAGGCTAACCTCATTAAAAATGCCCGCCGAAGCCGGAAGTGCCATCCTACGGGAGGCAAAATAAAAATTGGCACTACGCATTTACGTCCGAATGAAATGTCTCGTCCGAATGTCTCTCGTGCTAGGAACAGCTCTGACTACCTAGTTTCCGAATGCCGCTCTTGTTCGGAACAGCTCTGACTAGGTAGTTTTCCGAATGTCCGTCGTGTCTGGAACAGCTCTGACGAGCACAACGACAAGCACATGTCGAGTCGAAAACTCGCTGAGTTGATACCATCTGCAGACCTGTCTGATTTGTGCGGGAACGGCCCGGGGCGAACGAAATACCCAATATATTGAAGTGAGGAATTAAAGCAGCCATGATCAGGACGTGACGATTCCCTCGGTGAGCCCAGCACCAGAGCGATATGTACCGGCTCTGCAATTATGGAAGCCACCCAAGATGGCGGAAAATGCTATGGACTGTCCCTGCCTTCCTTTGAGGGATATGACCGTGAAGTCTTCGACTGTTCCAACTTGACCAGCTGGGAGGTGGAAGGTACCACAAAAGTGAGAGTCTCCCAGGAATGCTAACCTGGTCAAAAATGCACTCTAAAAGCCGGATGTGTTGACCTACGGGTTTCGACCCAAAGGTGCCTAACTAGACACACCGCAATCACATCTGAAAAAAAACACTCCGGATGAACGCAAAGAAGAAGAAGAAGAAGAAATGTGGGTTTTGTTTGCCTATTCTGCTCTTAATCTCTGTTGTACATCTTCCATCTGATGTTATAAATGCCCCTAGGTATTTAAAATTATCCACTTGGTTAAGAATTGTTCCTTCTATTTCTATTTCACATTTTGGTGTCACCATTTTCTTTGATATCACCATTGTTACTGTTTTCTTGATATTCAAGGAGAGTCCTTTCCTAGTACTCTCTGTTACTTCAATGTCCAGCAATTGTTGTAGGTCTGTTGAATTATCTGTCACCAATACTTTGTCATTTGCATAGCGTATATTATTTATATTATAACCTCCAACTAGTATTCCTGGCGTCTCTTTACTTTTGCTCTCACAAATTAATCTCTACTTCTTAACCTTTCAGAAAACAGTTTTGTACTGTTGTACGTGCTACTGTGTGTGCTTTTTAAAACCACTACTGATTTTAATTGTTGGCGTTAAACTCGTATGGCAACAACAAGTCAGAAGGAACTACAGGAAGTTACAGATGCAATGGTTGTAGAAAGTCAAAATAATGGGCCTATGTATTGAATGATTGGAATTCAGAAGTAATGGTTACATCCAAGAAACAGATGGATCATAATTAAAGTAAATGTTGTTATTTTGGGGCAAATGAAGAAGTTCAAATATTTAAGCACATGATAACATCAGACATAAGATGCACCACAGAGATTGTCATGAAATCACTAAAAATTAACCCCCAGATGATAGAAATTACCAAAGACAGTCTGATCCACAGCTGCAACTTGTTTACTTCTAGTCGGCGAGATCAGAACAGTAGGGAGACCTTAAGAATTCTCCGACATCAAACGAATTGTTGGCTTGTTATTGAGACCTGAATTCAAAGAATGCAGGAACACACCGGCTGTGTTGGTTGTCATAACAAGGAAAGACAACTCTTGTAGTGATTTAAACTAAGGGGAGAGAACTTATTCTGAAATGGATAATCTGCCCCTGAAACCATCTGGTGTTTTGACATTAAAAACGTCACGTGAACAATTCAAGGCTGTTTGCCAAGAAACATGATTTGTTGACAGCTAGTGTAACTCTGGCCGGTCTCTCTGGCTGAGGGGTTACAACACTTTCTCCGTAATCCCGTTTATCACGCAGATTCTCGTAGCAGGGCGAGAGCTGGGAGTGGTTCGACCCCGCTAGTGACTTGCGGGATAACTGAGCCGGCCGCTCAGAAAGCAATGGCAAAGTACTGAGCGTAATCTTGCCAAGAAATCAACATACAGCTGAAAGATGCTGATGTTGACAGCGATGTCCTGTAAAGGATATGCAAAACATTTTTTTTTAGTGTAATTCAAACAGTTGACTTAGGCGGACGCGCTTTGGCATGGCAGTTATTGATTTTAATAACATCTACCGTGTGCGGGATTCATTAGATTTAATTTTACACGTGCCTGTCATGGCAAAATGTAGATGTGATTTAGGAGAACTGCGGTGTTGCCTAAGGTAGTACATATAGGATAATTAGGCCTAATTAATTTGTGAAGTGATGATTAGCTCTGTTAGTTGAGAATAGAGTAGTGAAGTGATGATTAGCTCTGTTAGTTGAGAATATAGTAGTGAAGTGATGATTAGCTTTGCTAGTTGAGACTAGAGTAATGGGGGATAATTGGGAGATGAGGAAATTGTCCAATGGTGGGATCTTACAGTGGGGTGCTCCCTGGGGGTTCCGCACTCTGTTTGTTGGTTGTTGTTTTTTTCTTGTCTTGGCCTGATGAAGACCTATGTGATTAGCTCATCTGTCCCTGACAGAGTTTGGTTCACTGTATTTTTCTGAGCGAGGCCGGTGGTTCACGCTCATCTAATAAGGATCAGTGACGGGGAGGCTCTCACCAGCTGTGTTATATATTTTACAGTTTCCCTCTGGTTGGGATGAAGAACACAGAAACATTGAAAAATTCCGATCCCGGATATTTTTGGTGCAGGAAGATTGGCCAGCAACTTTCTCACTGGGCCTATGCTAGGAAAACTTGATAAACATTTTCTCGGTGGAGCTGACTAGTATAAGTATCCCACAGGATAAATATTGAGAATATTATTGACAATATTTTACACTACCTGTGGACAGCAACATAGTAATGGGTTCTGGTTTTCATACCATTCGTGAATAAACCAGTGGTGAGGGATGTTCATTCCACTTATTACTAGAACAGTAGGGATTGATTTTCACACTACATGAAACCAAAACATTGGAGAGTGTTTGTTACACTTAACAAGGACATCAGATCATTAAAACTTTATCTGGGAAATTAAGAGATCTATTTGAGACTAAGTACAATGACTGTTTTAAGAGTGAAAACTGTAGAACATTTCGTAAGAAGGAAGAATGTAATGTTCATGGGAAAGTGTTCCGCTTTTCACTGTGCAGGAATTGTGGGGTCTCAGTTTCTATAAACTATTATGAACAGTTTTTTTTAAAAGGAAAAACAATAGTATCAGTCCCAGACTGTATAGTTGAGTGGGGATCAGACCTCGTGGTTATCAAAGCTCCTGGAGGTGGACACTGTCTGGCGGGAGAGAAGCAGCGTTTGGTGATGTCCATTGTGCTTATTCTTGTGATGTCGTGTAATCCTTGCCATGATGAGTGGACTCTGATTCTGAGCTTTGTGGTCTGAATTCTACATTTACACTAGAATATACAACACACATTTTCTTCGCATACACGTCTCACATACGTTACACTTTTCTTTTAATAAATTAATTGTTATTAATTTTTAGAAGCAAGAGTTGTTGAGTATGTTGCGTTGGGAAGGAAAGAGAGGGGGCATGATCAACTAGAGAGAGAGAGAGAGAGAGAGAGAGAGAGAGAGAGAGAGAGAGAGAGAGAGAGAGAGAGAGGTGTCCATGAACTGAAGGAGTGTGGTGGACGGAAGCTAGTGGATTCTCCAGGATATTGATAAGGGGGTAAATATAATGTGGGTGTTGACTCCCCTCACTCCAGGGACGACACTTTAAACGAATTCACGACATTATTGGGGGCTCGTAAACGTGATCTTTGGACAGCGGGATCTCTCGTAAACGTGATTCTTGGACAGCGGGATCTCTCGACAAAAGGGGGGGGGGAGATCTTTTGACACGGGAATTCTCGACACGGGATCCTTAGTTACAGGACGGAGATATCATATTAGTGAGAATCCAGCTAGAGTGAATGTGGATAGGGGTTAAGACACATATCTTGCCTGTTCACACTTCACACGTCTACTTAGGTCTGTGGTCCTAATTCTACTCTTGTCACTGCGTGATTGTGTTGTGTTGTGCTGTGTGGTTAAATATATAGATACCTGTTAATTAGTCATTATCTATATATTTGTTTAGAGATAATTAATATTCAACCTGCTGACTGACGTCTCTAAAATATGGCCACTCCTAAACTAACTACGGCAGAACTACGGGCAAAGGGGGAAGAAATGGGCTTGTCGGGTTCTGCACTAACAGATTACTTACAGGAGGTGGAGAGGGAGTTTCGTCAAGCGGAAAGGGAAGATCGAAAGGCCGAGTTGGAATTGAGAAGGATGGAGTTAGAACAAGCAGCTAAGAAATTGGAAGCAGAGCAAGCCATGAGAATGCTGGAAATTGAAGCTGAGCATGCAGCTAAGAAACTTGAAGTTGAGGAAGCTGCTAGGAAACGGGAAGCCGAGCAAGAAGCTCAGAAAAGGGAGCACGAGTACCGGATGCGGGAACTCGAGCTTAAGAGACAATCTAATGGGGAAACTGAGGGAGCAGTGGGAGGTTCCTCCATTCCAGGCTCAACCCCATCAGGTGGACATAGTTATCATGCTATGAAGTTTCCTCTAGCTATCTACGAGGAAGACAAGGAGAAGATTGGGGACGCTTCGAGGCCATGTCTGTTGCTATGGGTCTGGACCGTGACAAATGGTGTCTTAAGCTATCCCAAGGATTACGCGGGACCGGCTACGAGGTTTATTCTCGCCTGCCACCAGGACATAAGAACAATTACGACGAGTTGAAAACGGCTCTGCTGAAACGTTTCGAAGTTACGTCACATACCTACCGGAAAACATTTCGAGCAGCGAAACGAGAACCGGGGGAGTTGTTTGCCGCTTACAGTTTGCGTCTAAAATCCTATCTACATAAGTGGATGGATTTGGCTGGGTTCGCGCACGACTATGAGAGTCTGGAAGAGCTCATGGTGGTCGACCAGCTGAAGAAGCAAATGTCGAAACCTCTCAGGACATTCCTGGGAGAACAAGGAGCGGAACGTATTGACCTCGTGACAAAATTAGCAGAACGGTTCGTCGAGGTACATGGAAAGGCAGGGGAAAACCTTTCCACCAACACCAAAAGTCAGGAGAAATAGGACAGGAAGAAAGCCAAAAACTCAGGATTAAAAAAAGGGGAACCTTATGTACAAAAATCAGAGGATAGTTCAGAGAAGACGAAGGGGGGAAGCAAGAGCACTTCAAGCTCTACACCAAAACGACCGTGGTCGGAGAAGTGGTGTTCAATTTGTAAGTCACCCTCTCACAATACGAGGGATTGCAAATCGAAGGCTAAGAGCCCTCACTTCGCTGCATGTCAAGGGACTTCCAAGGAGGTTGTCACAGAAAATGCCAAGGTCAACAAGGAAGCTCGCCACTAGGAGAGCTCACTCAAGTCCGGCACTAGAAAATCTAGGACAGGGAAATGGTGCAACCAATGCAAGTCAAACACGCACAATGCTATTGACTGGGGGGAAAGTCAGGAGATTCTCAATTCGTCTGGTGCTCCGGGAGACCTAAGGTGGAGCCCACTGAACAGGTCGAGGCCGAGGAAGAGACTCGAGACCAGGAAAAACCACCTGTAGTGGAATTGGTAGAGGTTAACGGTCGTCAAGTGGAGTGTTTGTACGACACAGGACTGGACGGGGAGGCGGTGATTTCTGCGGATCTGGTACACCCAGAACAATTCACAGGTGAGACCATGGAGATACAGCCTGCACAGAAGAGTGCTGTGGCCATGAAGTTGCCCATTGCTAACGTGGAGATTCGGTCAAGGTATGTCACCGGCACAATCAAGGCCGCTGTATTGACCGATCCCATTTTTCCCGTAATCCTCGGTTCCCGGTATATCTTTCTGGGAATGCCCAGGGAGCCAATCCATATGGGAGCAATACAGACTCGCTCTCAGATGAGAACGGAAAAGGCAGAAGCAATTGTGACTAACTCAATGCCGGGGGAGCTACGAACTGCCCAGAGTGAGGATGCCACTTTACGTCCTTGCTACAAAAAGCTACAGAAAAGTGCTGATCCACCAGGACGTGGGCAGTACTACATGAAGAATAGGATACTCTACAGGAGAGCAGGAAGGGGAGACAACCTATACGGTCAGTTGGTCGTCCCGAAAGCTCACCGGTCCCAGATTCTTCATATGGGGCATACCATCTCCTTTAGTGGGCATATGGGTATTGCCGCCACCATGCAGCGAATTTCCTGCCATAACTATTGGCCGGGAATGACGGAGGATGTGCGTCGGTATGTGAAGTCATGCTCTGAGTGCCAGAGGGTGGCACCGAAACACAGGACAGCACCGGTGGTCTTGGGTGAGATGCTCATCAAGAACTCTCCTTTCGAGAGGGTAGCCATCGATATCGTGGGTCCACTTCCTAGGACTAGGAAGAGGAACATGTATATTCTCACAATGGTGGATTGCTGTACAATGTGGGGAGAAGCCATACCGTTGACCACGATTGACTCGAAACGAGTGGCGGACGCACTGATGGAGGCCTTTACCAGATTAGGCTTTCCTGATCAAATTCTGACGGACAATGGGTCCCAGTTTTGTGGAAAACTCATGGAGGAGGTATTTAGGGTGTTCCACTCTAACCACATACATACCAGCCCTTACCATCCTCAAGCCAATGGACAAGTAGAGCGTTTCAACGGCACGTTTATGACAATGCTCAGTAAACTGGCACAGGAAAAACCTGATAGGTGGGATGAATATATCCCAGCAGCACTTTTTGCCTATCGGGAAGTTCCTCATGGCTCAACAGGACTACCACCCGCTACGTTGCTGTTTGGTCGTCCAATCAAGGGACCGTTGGAAGCCATGTTGAGAAGTTGGACTGAAGAGGGGTCGTCAGAAGAAGTGATCTCTTCCTATAAATACGTGGAGGAACTAAAAGAAAAACTCCACAAGGGATGGACTCTGGCAAATCAAAACTTGAAAAATGCCAGAAAAAGACATGCGGCTTACTTTAACCGTAGGTCTAAAGACAGATCTCTGGAGATGGGAGACAAAGTCTTGTTGCTACTCCCAACGGGAAACAACAAACTGGAGATAGGTTGGCAAGGACCATTTCCCGTGGAAAGGGTGATATCCAGAACCAACTATCAGATCCGGATCCGGGGAAAGTCGAAGATTTTCCATATCAATCTCCTCCGGAAATACGAGGAGAGACCCGGAGACAAAGCAGCTCACCTCATGGCAATGGCAGTTGCAGTGGAGACTGAAGTGGGAACCAATGAGGGCAGGGAATATCCCTTGGTACACCAGGAAACCTATAGGGATGTACAAGTAAATCCTGATCTGACTTCCCAGGAGAGGGAAAAGATTACCCAGGTTCTCGAGTCTCATAAGGAGATACTGACTGATAAACCAGGACGAACGAGGTTGGTTGAGTTCGAGATGACTTTGACCACACAGGAGCCTGTTCGCCAAAAAGTTTACCCAGTGCCAATCTCTAAAGAAAAGGCCCTGGAGGAGGAAATACAGAAACTGTTGGAGGATGACGTGATTGCACCATCCACATCCCCATACAATGCGGGGGTAGTTTTGTTACGCAAACCAAGTGGAGAACACCGGTTGTGTATAGATTACCGACTTCTGAACAGTCATACACAATTTCAGGTGGAACCTTTGACGAATCCAACTCAGTTATTCGCTAGGCTCCATAAGGCTCGGTACTTTTCAAAAGTGGATCTGAGTCGGGGGTACTATCAGATACCAGTCAAACCGGAGATTCCACCACTGCTGGCCTTCAGTACACCCAGTGGACACTACGAATTCAAGGTCATGCCCTTTGGACTCAGTAATGCACCTAGTGTGTTTACTCGCATGATGAGGACTTTACTTGATCCTTTACAGGATCCGTCCATCATCCATGGATGATATTCTGATTTCCAGTGACAGCATGGATGACCACTTGCAATCCTTGGAGAGAGTTTTTAATAGGCTCAGGGAAGCAGGGCTTACCGCTCGCCCAACCAAGTGCATGATTGGTTACCAGGCTCTGGAATTTCTAGGTAACACCATCACTCCAGGACACATTGTCCCAGAAGAAAAGAACCTGGAGAAAATCAGAAGTGTTCCAAGGCCAAAAACGAAGAAGGATGTGCGATCTTTTCTCTCGTTGTGTGGGTTCTACCACAAATTTACCCAACATTTCACTGAACTGGGAGCTCCATTGACGGAAACCTTGAAAAAGGGATTCCCGGACCAAATCATCTGGACACCAGAATGTGAGACTGCCTATAGTCAGTTAAAGGAGGCCTTGGTCAGCAAACCTGTATTACAGCTCCCTGACCTTTCCAAACCATTTGTGTTGAAAACGGATGCGAGTGGGATTGGGATTGGGGAAGCCCTGTTACAGGAAGGGAAAGACGATGCTTCGGTTTTGAAACCCGTGGCATACGCAAGCAAGAAACTACTCCAGGCTGAGAGGAATTATTCGACCGTCGAGAGAGAATGCTTGTCTCTCGTATGGGCCGTGCAAAAATTCCAGCCCTATTTGTATGGAGTTCAGTTTCGGGTCCAGTCGGATCATCAGCCCCTGATGTTCCTGGCTACTTCTCAGAAGCTCAACGCCCTTTTGATGCGGTGGTCGTTGTTACTTCAATCTTACAATTTCACAGTGGAGTATATACCTGGGAAGGAAAATGTTGGAGCGGATTTTCTCTCAATACGCCCAGCTCCTGATGAGGACGAATAAATCATCTGGATCGAATTTACAGTGGAGAAGAGTGAGATGGACTACTCTCTTAAGAGGGGGCCTATGTCATGAAATCACTAAAAATTAACCCCCAGATGATAGAAATTACCAAAGACAGTCTGATCCACAGCTGCAACTTGTTTACTTCTAGTCGGCGAGATCAGAACAGTAGGGAGACCTTAAGAATTCTCCGACATCAAACGAATTGTTGGCTTGTTATTGAGACCTGAATTCAAAGAATGCAGGAACACACCGGTTGTGTTGGTTGTCATAACAAGGAAAGACAACTCTTGTAGTGATTTAAACTAAGGGGAGAGAACTTATTCTGAAATGGATAATCTGCCCCTGAAACCATCTGGTGTTTTGACATCAAAAACGTCACGTGAACAATTCAAGGCTGTTTGCCAAGAAACATGATTTGTTGACAGCTAGTGTAACTCGGACAGTTGACTTAGGCGGACGCGCTTTGGCACTGCAGTTATGGATTTTAATAACATCTACCGTGTGTGGGATTCATTAGATTTAATTTTACACGTGCCTGTCATGGCAAAATGTAGATGTGATTTAGGAGAACTGTGGTGTTGCCTAAAGTAGTACATATAGGATAATTAGGCCTAATTAATTTGTGAAGTGATGATTAGCTCTGTTAGTTGAGAATAGAGTAGTGAAGTGATGATTAGCTCTGTTAGTTGAGAATAGAGTAGTGAAGTGATGATTAGCTCTGCTAGTTGAGACTAGAGTAATGGGGGATAATTGGGAGATGAGGAAATTGTCCAATGGTGGGATCTTACTGTGGGGTGCTCCCTGGGGGTTCCGCACTCTGTTTGTTGGTTTTTTTTTTTTTCTTGTCTTGGCCTGATGAAGACCTATGTGATTAGCTCATCTGTCCCTGACAGAGTTTGGTTCACTGTATTTTTCTGAGCTAGGCCGGTGGTTCACGCTCATCTAATAAGGATCAGTGACGGGGAGGCTCTCACCAGCTGTGTTATATATTTTACAGTTTCCCTCTGGTTGGGATGAAGAACACAGAAACATTGAAAAATTCCGATCCCGGATATTTGTGGTGCAGGAAGATTGGCCAGCAACTTTCTCACTGGGCCTATGCTAGGAAAAGTTGATAAACATTTGCTCGGTGGAGCTGACTAGTATAAGTATCCCACAGGATAAATATTGAGAATATTATTGAGAATATTTTACACTACCTGTGGACAACAACAATAGTAATGGGTTCTGGTTTTCATACCATTCGTGAATAAACCAGTGGTGAGGGATGTTCATTCCACTTATTACTAGAACAGTAGGGATTGATTTTCACACTACATGAAACCAAAACATTGGAGAGTGTTTGTTCCACTTAACAAGGACATCAGAATTTTAAAACTTTATCTGGGAAATTAAGAGATCTATTTGAGACTAAGTACAATGACTGTTTTAAGAGTGAAAACAGTAGAACATTTCGTAAAAAGGAAGAATGTAATGTTCATGGGAAAGTGTTCCGCTTTTCACTGTGCAGGAATTGTGGGGTCTCAGTTTCTATAAACTATTAGGAACAGTTTTTTTTTTTTGAAGGAAAAACAATAGTATCAGTCCCAGACTGTATAGTTGAGTGGGGATCAGACCTCGTGGTTATCAAAGCTCCTGGAGGTGGACACTGTCTGGCGGGAGAGAAGCAGCGTTTGGTGAGGTCCATTGTGCTTATTCTTGTGATGTCGTGTAATCCTTGCCATGATGAGTGGACTCTGATTCTGAGCTTTGTGGTCTGAATTCTACATTTACACTAGAATATACAACACACATTTTCTTCGCATACACGTCTCACATACGTTACACTTTTCTTTTAATAAATTAATTGTTATTAATTTTTAGAAGCAAGAGTTGTTGAGTATGTTGCGTTGGGAAGGAAAGAGATGGGGCATGATCAGGTAGAGATAGAGAGAGAGAGAGAGAGAGAGAGAGAGAGAGAGAGAGAGAGAGAGAGAGAGAGAGAGAGAGAGAGAGAGAGAGAGAGAGAGGTGTCCATGAACCGAAGGAGTGTGGTGGACGGAAGCTAGTGAATTCTCCAGGATATTGATAAGGGGGTAAATATAATGTGGGTGTTGACTCCCCTCACTCCAGGGACGACACTTTAAACGAATTCACGACAGAAATAAAGAACAGAGTGGGACAAGCAAACACTGCATTTTATTAAATGAAGAACACTTTATGCAACACGCAGTGCAATACAATTTAATACAATTATGTTAAAGATGCAAAAATATGAACAGACAATTCAATGAGCTCACGGGAATAAAATTAAAAGTAAACACCGGATGTTTGAAATCAAAAACAGGAAAGATATTACTGGAGAAAGATGCTATAATGAAGAGGTGGAATGAGTATATAAAAGATTATATCATCGAGACAGCTAATAATTAACAGAAGAAAGTAACTTAGAATTATAATAGAAGAGGTAGGTCAGCATGCCCGAATGGATAAGAACGCATGTTCTTAAACATCCGGTATGTTGATGCCGAGGTAAGGGGTTAAACCCCTATATCGGAAAGTTGGACTAAAATGTTGATCTATCGTCCTTGACTTTGGGACGTAGATTATAAGTGCCTCTGAAGTCGGAGTGGGTTCGCCTGATGGTGAGGGACACTGTTAATAGGGAAAGCTAATCCACACGCAAAATTTAGTTCAGCGCTACAAGAAGTAGTGTATATGACTACGTTTGAGTTCAAAGTGAGCGAGCGCAAAAAAAAAAGACTTCTCTGACACCACGAAACATATGAAGAAAGGAAAAACAGCCGATCCAGATGGAATCACAGTAGAAGAATTAGAAGTACTGGGAGAATTTGGAGTAGAAATATTAACCAAAATGTTGAATGATATTTACAACCTAACGCTGTGCTGAAATCTGTGTCTATAATGATACCAGAAAGACCAGGAGCAACTGAATGTGAAGATTTTCGTACAGTGAACTTCATAAGCCATGTCACTAAGCTTCAACGCAGAATTATAAAGAAAAGAACAAGAAAGAAAATAAAACTGGAAATTGATAAAAAGAGTATGGATTTGTGGAAGTAAGGGATACAAACAATGAAATACACACATTACGAACATTAAAAGAAGGGTTAATAGAGACATAGAAAGATATGTGCTCCATAGATTATACCAAGGCATTTGATAAAATAAGACACGATGAATTGATTAAACTGTTGGAAGATGTCAACGGTGATGGAAAATATCTCAGAAATAATAAAGAATACTTACTGGAATCAAGTTGAAAATTTCCCACTTAAACTACCCAAGTAAAGTCTTTGTTCGAGCAATAGTGTGGGAGCGCACATTGTCGTGCAGGATAATGACGCCACTTGTGAGCATTCAGCGCCTTTTGTTGTGGATCGACATACGAAGCTTCTTCGGTGTTTCATAATAAACTTCTGACGTGATTGTGGTCTCTAGTATCATAAATTCCGTCAACAAAATGCCCCCGAGATCCCAGAACTCTGTAACCATCATTTTTCGTTGTGAAAATGTTTTCTTGAATTGTGTGGGCTTGTATGGAGAATGAGTATGCATCCACTGTTTTGACTGGTGCTTCGTCTCTGCATTCACGAAGTGAACCCATGTCTCGACCCCAGTCATTATTCTGTTGAGGAATGCCACCCCCTCTTCCAAGTTGCACAGAAGGAACGTCAAAACTGAACCCATTATATGAGCTTTGCTAACGTCAGTCAGTTGCTTTGGTACCCACCGTGAACAGAATTTGTGGTAACCCAACCTCTCTGTGACAATTCGAAACCGACTAGTCCAAGAAATTTGTGGAAGTTCTGTAGAAAGATCTGCAATTATGAAACGGCGTTTTCCACTACGACTTGGTCGACTATTTGAATGAGCTCATCTGTCACACTTGAGTGTCGTTCTTGTCCACCCTCATCATGCACATCCTTTACGCCCATCTCTGAATTTCCTGCAGCAATCCCTCACAGAATTGTCACTCATAGCGTTATCACCGTACACACGACACAATTGACGATGAATATCAGCCGCATTTTGCCCTTCTGCTTGAATAAAACGAATCACATAACGAATTTCATAGCTTGCGGGAAAGGCAATAACAGTGTCCATGTTGATTCGTTCGCGATTCGTGAACCACTAAACAAATGCTACTATAGGTTGATGTGTAATGAGCTAAAAGACTACTGAATGGACGATATCGCTATGGCAACCGGTTTGTCATTACCAGCCAATCAGCGGTTGATTTTGGAATAGCCGTGTGTAAACAATCTGCCCAATGCAGATGGCACAGTATTGACGGCAGAAAATGCAAATCTACCATTGTTGGACATTGTAGTGAAGAATCGACTCTCCTTGAATATCAGAAAATATTAATCATGGTTAAAACAAAGAAAAAGGTGACACCAAAAGGAGAAATGACAATAGAAGGGAACATGCTTAACCAAGTGGATAAATGTTAATACCTAGGAGCAATTACAAGATCTGATGGAAGATGCACACAGAGATTAAGAACAGAATATAGCAAGCAACTGCTGCATTACAGAAAATAAAAAGAATCTGAAGTATTATATATAACCTGATTTGTTGTATGGTACTGAATCTTGGAATGTAAAGAAACAAATTAGGAAGAACTTTTAAAGCAGCATAGATGTGGTTCCTGAGACGAATGTTGCGAATTCCTTGGACTGCCAGAGTATCTAACAACGATTGCCTGAAAGGGACTTATATTACTAGACTATTATATACAACAATAAGAAAGCGACAAACAGATTTCTGTGATCGTGTGATGAGAAGAGGAGCACTGAAGATAATTGTGACAACTGGAATGATCAAGGAGAAGAAAGGTAGAGGTAGGCCAAATGATGTTATGTTAGATGGACTGAGACAGTGGCATGGAGGAATATCATCAGCCGAATTGATCCAGAATACCAAAGACCGAGATCTGTGGAGAGACATGGACGGCTACGCCAGTTTGCAGGGTACTTTATGATTATATATAAATATATATATATATATATATATATATATATATATATATATATATATATATATATATATATATATATTGGCACCTTGCCGTCTTGACAGGCGATAGTTTGTGCTTTAAAAAGGCATAATAACCTTTACCTATTGCGGTAGCGAATGTGACTGATAAGGCCAATTTGCGCTGTAAATGTCCGTTCACAGTGGGTGCATGCGAACACGTGGTCATTTCCACCATCATGCACCATTTTACGTCTCACACGCTCTGTGTGTGCCTTATCTGCAATAATTTTCTCCCTTGTCTTTATTCCATTTCTGATATTTGCCCTCCATGCAACACGTTCAGCGGCGACTTGCTCCCAATGTGCATTATCAATGCCTGTATCAATCATGTCCCGCTTACACACATCTTTATATCGTGGTAGAGGCCGAGCTTGAGATCTATTACCCATCTGTAATTCACCAAAAAAAGATATCCTTTGGTATTCTACCATCATCCATCCTCCTAAGATGTCCTATCCATCTAAGCTGAGCATGGAATAAACAGTCACACAACCTGATCTTTCCAATACTTCAGTATTTGTGATTTTGTCTTGCCACTTAATACCAAGAATTCTTCGCAGACACCGCATATGAAAGCTGTTTAATCGTTTCTCTGGTGTGAGTAAGTTGTCCAGGTTTCACTGCCATAAAGAAGAGTACTAAGGACACAGGCTTGATAGACAAGGACTTTTGCTTTGGCAGTAAGCTTCCTGTTCTCCCAGACTTTTTTTTTTAACCTGTTCATTGTTGTTGCTGCCTTACCAATCCGGATGTTGATTTCCTGATCTAGGGATAATTTGCTATTTACCCCTGATCCTAGACATGTAAAATGGTCTACCATCTCTAGTTCGGCGTCGTCAATAAAGATTGATGGTACCCCATGTGCACCTTGTGTCTTCTTTTTGCTATATATATATATATATATATATATATCATCATCATCATCATTATCATCCACTGCCTTGCTAGCTGGCGTGGGCGATCATGCCTCTAAACAAATTACGATCTCCGAGGTCATGGATAAATTCGTGTGTTGACTTGAAATTCGTGTGTTGTCAGCCCTTCCGTGCCATGACATAAGACTGTCAAGAATCTTCTCTCGCTGTCTTCCTCTATCTCTCTTTCCGCAAATATTTCCGGTTGTCAATACATGTTCCAATGTTTGTCTTCTCATAACGTGGCCCCAACAACAACAAATAAAAACGATGACTGCCTCTTTCTGATCTTTGTGATAAGTTGACTTTGCGACTCAGCTTCCTTTCAAACGTTCAGATTGCTCATTTTGGCTGTCCAATTAAATATCAGCATTCTTCTGTAAAACCACATCTCCTCTCTTTTACTTACTTTCAAGGACAGCGTCTTATTGCACAAAACGTTTTTTCATTTGATATAATGCAGTGTTTGCTTGTCATTTTCTGGTCTTTATCTCAGTGGTGCATCTTCCATTTGATGTTATCCACGTGCCTAGATGTCTAAATTTCTGCACTTGCCCCAAAATAACGTCCTGTATTTTAATAGAACATTTAGGCACAATCTGTTTCTTTGAAAGCACTATGACTTCTGTATTTCTATTATTCAAACTAAATTCAATATTTTTCACTTTCTACAGTCACTGTTTGTATCATTTCCTGTAGATCCTTCTGACGTGTTGTTATCAAGAAGATGTCATCAGCATACGTAAGTTATTTATATTATGTCCACCAACCAGGATGTCTGGCATATTTTCTATAGATTTCATTATATAGTCACTGCACAATGAAAACAAATCAGAGACATTAAACAAACCTTTTCTGACATCCTTCTTTACACACAGAAATGTCCCTACAAGGTTGTTGATTTCTATTGCTGATATTTGCTGCCAATTTATATCCTTTATTATTCGCAGGTCTTTGTCATCAATGTTCAGTTGCTTTAGAAATGTTATTATTTCGTCATGCTTCAGATTGTCAAATGATTTTGTGTAGTCTATAAAGCATAAGTACATCATCATCATCAAGTGCCCTGCTAGCTGGCGTAGGCGTTCATGGCTCTCCACAGATCTCGGTCCTTGGTGTTCTGGATCAACTCTGCTGATGGTATTCCTCCATGCTACCGTCTCAATCCGTCCAGCATCATTTCTCTTGGTCTGCCTATGCCTCTCTTTCCCTCGATCTTTCCAGTTGTCACGATGTTCTCCAATGCCTCTCTTCTCAGCACGTGACCAAAGAAAGATGTTTGTCTCTTCCTTATTGTTGTATATAATGTTCTAGTTTAATTAGCCTGTATCAGGCAGTCGTTGTTAGTTACTCTGGCAGTCCAAGGAATTTTCAACATTCGTCTCAGGAACCTACATCTCTGTTGCATCTAATTTCTTTTTAATGTGTTCATTTACATTCCAAGATTCACTGCCATACAGCATAAATGGTTCCACATGGCAGTACAAATCACATGGCATAAGCACAGATCTGTTTTTACTTCTATACCTCTTTCTAATAGAGTTCTGAGAATATATATATATATATATATATATATATATATATATATATATATATATATATATATATATATATATATATATAACGTTGTTTGTGCACTTTCCCTCCACAAATCCACACTGCCATGCCACGCTGCCAAGCCATCCAGGTATTTACTTCTCTGCCTTCCACTTGTTATCTTCTCCTCGATCTTGCCAGTTGTCAACAAGTTCTCCAATTTATTTCTTCTCATAACGTGCCCAAAAATGTTGACTGCCTACGTCTAATTTTTAAAATCTTTGGCATTTCTGTCTAATATTCTTTGTATTTTTCTCAGAAATCACATCTCCACAGCCATCATATGTTATTCAGTTTGTCTGTTCATTGTCCACGATTCACATCCAGACACAAATCAATGATGATTCATATGATTTCTTCTATATTTCTGAAAATATTTACAATGAACAGGGAAGAAAGATATGGATACCTTACACACCCCTATCTCACACCTCTCTTAATAGGCTGATATTAACCAACTACATTATCAATCCTTATGGCAGTTTATTGTTTCCAATATATGTTATTTACAAGGCTAAGGTCTTTCACATCAATGGTAGATCTGCAAGCATCTTTATCATATTGACATGTCTTAAGATATCTAAAGCCTTTGTGTAGTCCATAAAGCAAATATCTGGGTCTTTGTTATTTCTATGATTGATCGACTGATTGATTTAGGAACCGACATCACAGCATTCGGGGCATTCCCATAAGCGCTCCTTCCCCATCCTCAGCAGCCAGCGAAGAGTTCCAACACTAATAGTACCAGTAGCAATCTGATTATATGTCCGTCTCGCCTTTCCTCTGAGCGTCGATCGTCAGCCAAAGCCTCTCGTCACCCCTCGCTGTCGCATTCTTGCCAGACCATGGTGATCCATTTGCTTCTCCGAGGTGTACTGTAACAGAGCAGGAACTCACAAGACGTGTTGGTTTTATGCAAATACTGTTTATTCACTTGATGGTGACAACATGGCTCCTCTCTAGTCCAAGGCTTGATGTTAACTGCCCTTGCCAACCCAATACGTCACGATTGAGCATCTCCCATCCTTTCACTCTCAATGCTCAATCGTGCTGTATCTGTTTCCCACTAGATCCTAATAATACCCCAGTACTCTATTACTGTTACACCTCCCCATGTTTATTAAAGAATTTTCCTTATAAAGGAAAAATCTTTACTCCTAATCCCCTTACTCTATTCCCTCTTTTTCCTCTAATCTTCCATAGTTCTTCTAATCCTCCCCAAACCAACTCCAATTTAATTAAACATTCTATTTCTTTAACTCTTTCCCCAGCTATATAATCAACCCACTTCTTCTTCGTTCTTGGTCCTTTAACCAAACATAACATATTTACATATCTTTAATAACATTTCAAATTCAACTATATACAATACATCATAACATCATAACACGTCTTCTTAAATACTCCATTTCCTCTTCATAAGTAAATTTCAAACTCTAACACCAACTCCTTATTTTTATCACCAACGCTACTAATCCCCCACTTTCAACTAACCTGAAATTACTTTCACACGATAGGAAGACAAAGAATCGGTGGCCACCGGTATTTAAAAGAAGCAGTAGAACTCTTCCACACAAAGACCACACTCAGCTAAAAAATCACACACCCCCTTTACCAAACCATACTCCTTTACCCTCCTATGTCATTTGAGACTTTATGTAATAAAGTCTAAAACCACACTCACCTAAATCACACACCCCCTTTACCACTCATTATGGTAAACGTTTATGCTGCTATCTACAGCATCAAAAACATTATTCACATCCAATATATATTACAGACACTACTACTTTTATGTCTCTGAACCTTACTTCAACCTCTCATTGTAATGTCAATCACAAAACACGTCCCGAGGACACAATTAAAAATACAGATCACTTCACATAATATACCTCTCTTGCCCCCTTACTGTCCATTTATTATGGGCACAACTACTCAAATCTCTCTTCATACCGTTATCTACAGCAACTTAGTACTTCGAAATCTCCCCTTAAATGTCTATAAACACCAGTAACTTCGGAATGTTAACCACAACATCGAAATCTGACCATTATATACCCTACTCCAGCAACCCACTTATTATTCTATCTCTGAAGCTTCATACACCCAAAGGGATAAACATTTACATCCTGCCCAAGCCATGTAAGCCAATGCCTCTCTAACATCTTCTACCTCTCAATTCATAATTCGTGCCGTAACCCACAGCAGCAAAAATAACCACTCATATCTGTGACTGCTTGCAATCAACTTTATCTCAGTCCCTTTCTTACGGACCTACAAACACCCCAAGTCACTATGTCTCGACTACACACTTACACCCCTTTATTCTTGTACTGTTATCCACAGTGTCTAGTTAAACATGGATCCAATTCATGTTTTTGTCTGGGGTAACCCGTTGCCCTCTTCTTTTTCTATAACCCCGCAATCCTGTGTACATCATGGTTATTCTGACCCCATGTAACCCATGTTTAAAACTTTCCCTCATTTACTCTACTTCTGTATTCATTAATCTTTTCTTCTCCCATGTGGCTTCCAATCCTATATATTTTTTTTTTAATTAATGCTGACTTTATTGTATCTCTAAACTTTCCCATAACCACTTTACTTGTGTAGTAAGCTCGTCCCCTGTTTCCAACACTTCATAACCATCTCAACCTCTCTATGCTGATTATCACAGCACTATAATATACCCATGGACACATTATTCACCAGGATGATGTGTCTCTCTACTAGCTCTCAGTAGTTTTATTAACTCTTTTCTGAACGAAGGATCCCAAATAAATGTCTCTCTTCTAGTCCCCAGTAGTTTATTACTATTTTCTAAACGAAGGATCCCAAATAAATGTCTCTCTTCCAGTCCCCAGTAGTTTATTACTATTTTCTGAACGAAGGACTAAAATAAAGCCCATGTATTGTCTTTATTCTAGACAAAACCCTGTAACTTAAACATAACTTAACTAACTACTATTTAACATACAAAACAGCGAAATAAAATCACAACAGAATATCATACCCCCCAAAATTTTTGTAACAATCATTTATGTTTCCCCGCAACTCAACTAAAGGTATGATGATGATGGTGATGATGATGGTGATGATGATACAACATACATCCTATTCTATTTTTCCTACTACTACTGGTCTCTTTTACGGACCAGTAGTTTACACACAAAAGTCTACAAACACAATAATCCTATTCTAAAATAATAAGCATCATTTTACAGGAGCAAATCAAGCAACAACAAAAAACATATTATATATGAGGCATTAAAACTCACCATAAAACAAGATAAAACAATTGTCTTCTCTCTACAGAGAAGGTTTTCACAAAAATACAACTCCCTTCAAATTACTACTTATAGTGGCCCATCAACCTTGGCCTCCCATAACCGAGAAAACTAAACACCTCACTGCTACGTATGTATATCTGTTAACCACAGACTAACTTCTTTAATTTAGAACAATATTTGTTCTCCTCAACCACAATCACCACTCCACAACTGACCGTTCCATTTTCTGGAAGTCAACCATTGATTATCTCCCCTCACAATATTTTACAAAACTAACTCCTTAAACTTGAATTATTTGGAATTCAATCACTGTAAACTACAGTATCTTCACCATGCTACTCCCATCAAAAGAACTTGTCTATTTATTATAGACCTCTCACCAAAACCACCAATTCCACTTCCACTTTCTCGTCTACCCGACGCAATTAATATTTCGTCCTCCTGCTTCAATACTTTCACGTCTCACCAACACTACTATAGCTATCCTCAAGTCTCTCTTAGCACTCTTACATCGTGACGACAATCAAACCGGTCACCCTCCTCGGAACACGTTTTCCAACACTCATTTAACTAACCATGTTTACCTCCGCATCTTTCATTCTTCTTGTTATTTCTCGGAACTCTTTCAGAACTGCAACCTACGCCACTTATAACCAACAGCAGACCTCTCTTTCCTCGTTTCTCAGTCTTAGGCACTCTTGCTTCGCCATTTTCCTGTCAAGAATACTAAACATTCATAATGTTAATTCAGCATATAACTTCCATAATTTCCTTCCAAGTTCAGATATTCTACGAAAAGACATTACAATTTTCTTTCTATCTCTCGATTTTCGCATGTTCTATGTTCCACCACGATTTATCAACGTCACTTATCAACCGCTCTTCTCATATTCACACGGACAATGACACACAACCTCGCTCTCATCTCACGCCTACTCTCGCATCGCGACAACCTAACGTCTCCATACTATTATTACAACAAAATACTTTAGATGCCACCTCAACATTCCAGCAATCATTCACCACATATCTACACGTACTGATCTCCTCTACACACATTGACACAAGACATATTAATGCCACTCTTACATTCTATCTACGTATTTCACTTAGGCGACTTCATCACACCTCTCTCCTACTTCCTTCATTACGCCGAACACCTGTCTGACTACAGTTATATTCACGTATGAACAACGCATAACCAGAGGACTTTCTCAATTCACTGTTTTCTTATATCTCTACTCCTATACGAAGGTCAGACCCTATACATGACATCTCGCAACTTATATTGCTTTCACAGCACTATCTACTATCTCTTCAAAACAAACTTCATTCCAACATGTCACAAATCTCGTAACTATTATTCTATACTTCTCCAGACACAACAACTTTTTCTTTCTCCACAAGCACTACGTAACTCGTATTTTTCAAGCATCCACTTCTACAGTCTTTTACTCTTAATATTCTCGTGTTCAACTGGCTACTTTACACACAGGACGCTCAGTACCACCTCGATCTATACCACCTCACCTGTCAGTCTTGGTTCACCTGTCAACAATACTCAAACCAACAAGCAAAACTATCTCGGACATCACGTCATAGCTCTGAGTCAAACCACTTCTAATACGAACATTCATACTTAATTTATCTCTCACCCTCTACTAATTCTCTCTACTAAGTGCTGAATCCACCCTATTTTATTTAATGTACTCTCCCTACATTTTAAGCAAACAGAAGATATGATATCCTGTATTACGTAATCCACGTGGAATATCATTTGCCGTACTTCCTTATCCTCAGCACCACTATCACCTACCTTGTACCATTCTACCCCAAAAATTTCATCTGTCTATTTTAGAGTTCCTCTCCTAAGCCAAAACTATTTCATTTTCCTTCTTCACCCAAGGAATTTTAAGCGTTATATAGTGTGCCCAAATTAAACACTTCACTGTCTTTCAATACATTCACCCGTCTTTCGCTTATAATGTCATCCTCACTATCTGTTGTCAACCTGTTAAAGTACTCAGGTCTTAAGGTCATAAGGTCTTCTATTTTCCTTAAGTCACTTTCTGTCGTTGAGTAAATTCCCGCTAACTGTCTACTACTATTCTTTTTCTTAAATGAGTTCCTTCCTTTACTTCTGTCGTCGGTCTGCTCACTGTTTCCTGTCAACCTTACGTAACGTTTACACTTCCCCATCTCGTCCTCAGATGACACACTAATAATAGTTCCTTCATCAGATTCATTATAGTAGTTCACCGCAGCCACGTCGACTCTATTCTCATAGTCGCCTTTAGAACGTCTGACTTTCTTTCTCTTTCTCGGTCTTCGTCCCTTAGCCTTTCCTACCTTATTGTCATATAATCCAGTATCTACATAGTCACTAACCAAAGCTCTGTCCGTCTGTCCACCAGCAACTACTCCATATGAGGGAACATCACGCCTCGATTCAGGATCTGCTCGTAGTGCAACACTCTCATTCTCCGAATCCTCAGTAATAATATCCGTTTCAGCATCACTATAATATTTGGCTGTAGGAATATCTTCTCCATAACTTGAACTCTGGCAGCTAATATTCCTACACCATTTGGGAATTAGTTTCCTGTCTATAGCTGAAGAACTAGACATGGCACTACCTCTATTTACAACCATACTATTTCTTTCTTCAATACTTCTTCTCTTTATCTTTCTTTCGTTCTTGGTCCTCGTCTGTCCATCTTTCCTATCTTCAACCTTGTCTCTCTTAGTCAATTGAGTTGGTTTTGACTGATTCTCTATTAAGTCAGTTTGAGTTCCCTTTGTTAACCTGCTGACTGGTTGTACCTGAGTCTGCGTACTACTTTCTACTGTATTATTTGTCTGCGTCTGTGTCTCTCGGTTTATTTTCCTTACTAACACCGTCGTCTTCTTTTCCTGTCCCATATTAATGTTGGCAAGTACTTTAGGTGTCGTTGAATTCTTATAATTCTTATCTTTGTGTTCCACTCTGTCTTTCGATCCTGACTTCAAATATTGTCCTTGTCTCTTTTCAAACCAGTCGTTACGTCTTTTTCTGGCGGTTTCACTATGAGAGGGCCAGTTCCACGATTTCTTTGCAAGGTTTCTCTCACGCCCACTACTATACCAGTTTGACCTTTCACTATTATGTCTGTTCTTCTTACTGTCTCTTACCCTATAAGCATTTGGACTTGGTTCGTCATAACCAGCCGCACACATAGACCCATATCGTCTTCTGTCTTCATTAAGCACTGGCTGTCTCTTGTTATTCCCTCCTACTCTGTTGTTCCCTTTTATCTCATTACCTCTTACATTGCTCTGTAACCAGTGTACAAAACATTCTACCTCGCTGACTGCCACCTTTAATTCTCCTAACCATGCAGTCACGTGTCCTAAGTCTCTGTTCAAGTACATTTTTACTCTTTATGCTATCTCAGCCGAAATAATTCTCACTTGTGTCGTGATGAATCTGCTCTGCTAAAATATTCCTAAACATAGCTAAACCTGTGCTAAGGTGTCCTGTTCCGCCATGCTGAAATAATACTGAAACAAGGCAAGCAAAGAAACACACAATTTCAACCTCTAAATTTAAAGAATACACTTACTTATTATAGACACAATTTTACCTTCTCAATTTAAGCAATGCACTCACTTATTATAGCAATGCGCAGTTATTTTCTGGGTCTAAGTATCACACAACTTTACTTCTAAATTTAAATAATGCACTCCTTGTAGACATTTGCTTCTTAAACCACAATAATATCCTGTACTCCGCTCTAATTAAGAAATTCGGAACATCACGGGAGACCTCGAAATACACAATTTTACTCTGACCCTATCTTCTTAATTAAGCAGTTACCTTCTTTTACTCGCTGACGGATCCAGTTCAACCAACAAGAGCCCGCATCAACCGAAATTTAGTCTCGGAATTCAGGTGGCGGAGTTCAGATATCCCTTCTCTTCCCTCGGTAATTTCGTCCTTCTCGTGGGCTGCCAGACAATCTTCAACCCCTGGTCGGGTCACATCTCATGGGCTGCCAGACAATCTTCAACCCCTAGTTGGGTCCCTTCCTTGATTCTCGAGTGGGTAATTCACCGTCGATTTAAATGGGTCATAGGAATGACGAGGCCCAAAAATGGATTAGGTGTGTTTGGGTCATAGGAATGACGAGGCCCAAAAATGGATTAGGTGTGTTTGGGTCATAGGAATGACGAGGCCCAAAAATGGATTAGGTGTGTTTGGGTCATAGGAATGACGAGGCCCAAAAATGGATTAATATCAGCCAACGGCCAGTGATGATCTGACCTTGAACGAGTTCTGACTTCAGATGAAACCTTGAACTTAAATTGGAGGCAAGTCCCTTGAAAATGGCAAGGTTCATGCAACGGCCAGGGTAGGCCCCTTTAAAATGATAAAGTTCAGACAACAGCCGTGGTAACGAGCAGGCTGTGTGACAACGATTCAACCTTGAAGTCCCTGCAACAGTGGGAGGTACGATCAGAAGTAGGTATCCCCATGTCGTCCGCCAAAATCAATTTCGTCAGCAAACCGCTCGAACAACAATGCCACAGTGCCCGGCGAGGACTTGACAGTGATAGCGGCCTTCACACACCAGTAAAGCTCGAAAACGATCTAGAGCTGACTCAGCGAAGCGGGCTTCACAACCGCATAAAGACAGTGGAACTGAACTTGCAAAGCGGGCTTCACAACCGCATACAGATTCTTGTAGAAACTTCTTGAAATCTGTTCAGCAGAGGTTTGATAACGTGCCAGTGTCAAGGGCACCGCATTTTCCCAACAAGCGCAGTATGAAGTATTGGCGGTATCGAATATAGTGGCCCAGTACCTCCGCTATGTGCCGCGACAAATTGAAGTTGTTGTTAATCCTGGTCACGGCACCATTTCGAGTCCTGTAACAGAGCAGGAACTCACAAGACGTGTTGGTTTTATGCAAATACTGTTTATTCACTTGATGGTGACAACATGGCTCCTCTCTAGTCCAAGGCTTGATGTTAACTGCCCTTGCCAACCCAATACGTCACGATTGAGCATCTCCCATCCTTTCACTCTCAATGCTCAATCGTGCTGTATCTGTTTCCCACTAGATCCTAATAATACCCCAGTACTCTATTACTGTTACAGTACACGTGATCCCACAAGGCCGCAACCACGTCTGCCTTATCATGCATCAATACTCCACCAAGTTTTGCAGAGCCAGCCAATCTGTCCGCCTGTACATTTCCCAGCACACCAGCATACCTCCGAAGCGAAGCAAGCCACTCTGCACGAAGCTTGCCTGTCCTCACCCTACTTAGCATGCCTTCTGAGTCAGTTACAATCACGATGTATGTGTGTCTCGTATTCTCCATCCAGCGGAACGCCACATTGACCGCCTCCACCTCCATTCTAGCTAGATGTTGTGGTATCATATGCCAGGCTCCCCTGCACCAAACGTCGACCATTAGCTTTTACTAAGAACCCCCAGGCACTTCTCCTGCCTCTCAACACCTAACCATCATTGTATAATCACATCACCCGGGCGTATTTATTTCTAAAGAACGTCCAATTACTTTTCTGAGCATATACTTAGAATTTACTGTACCCTTGCCTTCTACAAACCCATATTGTTCTTCTCCTATCTCGGGTTGTATTTTCTTCTTAACTCTGTGCATGATAATTCTTAGCAAAATCTTCGCGATGTGGCTCATTATACTAATTGTTCGATGTTGGTCACATTTCAAGGCTGCTGATTTCTTTGGGATTGCAATACATATATAATTACATAATTCAGGGGGTATATCTCCAGTATCATATATTGTGTTCAGCAGTCTGGTGACTTGGTCTATTCCATATTCTTCTAAGGCATTGATAATTTATGTTGTGATGTTGTCTGAACCGAGGGTCTTGGCCAGTTTTCATATTGTTAGGAGCATTCTGAATCTCCATCCTTAAAATTGTTAATCCTTCAATATTATTTCGATTATCATACTGGTAGTATACAATGCCCATTTGCAACCCCAAAATCAGGAGCCAGCCTCCGTCGCTCCGCAAAATACATTCCAATATAAGCTATTTACATGTATTTGTGTGACGTCACAAACAGTCTCCTGAACAGGGTATGACGTCACAAACAGGCAATTGAACGGGGTGTAAAGAACAGATACCTGCTTTCGGTGTTCTTACCTACTGGTGGTCTTTTCTTTTTAAAGTTGCATATCCCTTACATGAAGTTGCAGTCAACACCAACATTTTTCAGCTGCTGTTGATGTTCTTGGCAAGATTACGCTCAGTAGTTAGCCACTGCTTTCTGAGCGACCAGTTCACATACCCCGTAAGTAATAATCGCGACATGATCCGCTGCCGAATCTAGCGCAGCTGTGTTCCTCACGTGGGTATACGGGATTACGCAGAAAGTCGTTAACCCCATCGCCAGGGAGCAGCTTTTTACAAAGGTGAAAATTAAAGATGGCTGTTAAGTGGTGGGATGACGGGGAGGTTGGGAAAATTAAAGATGGCTGTTAAGTGGTGGGATGACGGGGAGGTTTGGAAAATTAAAGATGGCTGTTAAGTGGTGATGTGTCGTCGTGGCTAGTGGAGAGGTTGGTGAGAATTAAAAGATGGTGATTCGTTATTAACAGAAGGGGCGGTGGGGTGAAGCCGTGGTTGCCAAGTTGACTATCGGGTTTGAAGTGGGAGGCGTGATGGAAGCGGAAACTTTGGTGGCGTGTTGTGGTTAGGGGTACAATGCTCTTCCACTGGTTGGCGGAGTGACCAGATACAGACGTCCGTTCCTTGTTAAGGAGTTGAGTTGGGAGGAGTGGGAGAGGTGGAGGCGTGGGGATATGGGAACATTAACGGACTGTAAGGGTTAGGGGTACAATGTTTTTCAACGGGGCGGCGGAGTGGCCAGATACATGCGTCCTCTCCTAGTTAAGAAACAGGGTGGCGAAGTGGTGAGCGATATGATTGAGGTGGCCCCTTGATGGTCGAGTTTTGCGGAATGACTAGCGAGATGACTGGGGTAGCTCCGTGATGAGTGATTTGAGTGGAATTGCTATCAACGTGGTTGGGGTAGTTCCGCGATGGCGGAGTTGGGCGGAATGGCTAGCGAGGTTGTTGGGTGGCTTTGTGATGATCGAATTGGTAAAGGGTCTATATCTGTGTGTGTGGGGAGGGGGTGTAGGGGGTCTCTCAGACGGCTGGTCCAGTGGTGAGAGGTGGGGTGACTGATATCCTCCTCTTCTTCTTCTTCCTCTTGCTCTCTGTCTAACCAACTGTCTCTCCCTGGTAAGGTTATGAGGGGTACCTAGTGACTAGTTGTTTATAAGTCGAAGTACACTTGTTACTGCAGCGAGACGCCGTTGTTATTTGGAGGTGACAGGTTAGAATCATGGTCGGTAACTAGACACTATTTCCGGTCCCATGGACCCTAATTATGGTTTTACCCTAACCACGACAACTACCGAGTTACATCTGAGGAGAGTGAACCCACTATCTCTCTCTCTCTCTCTCTCTCTCTCTCTCTCTCTCTCTCTCTTTCTCTCTCTCTCTCTCTCTCTCTGTCTAGCTTTAGTCTTGGCAGCATAGAGTTGGTAGAAAGGCTGTTATAGAGTGCTTAGGGTCATTTGGCTTTAATTAGACTTATAGTATGGCTTTGATTCAGAGAACACGTGTTGCCCATGCAGCATGATCCCTCTCTCGGCCTTGCCTTGTTTTCTACAGAGGAACGTATGACCAGTACATGTCTGGAACAGGGTAGGCTGCAGATGCTACCGGCTCAGCAACAAACCTCCAAGAGCAGAAGGTGGGTAGCGACCAAGCCCTCACATCCGGAGGATTAGACTCAGAGCCGTTCAGCCATATCCTTCAGCTGAGTGCCTCAAATCAAGCGTCTGGATCTGCAACAAAACAGACCGTTATAGAGATTCACATAATTGTGACTTTGAAAGTTCAGAGAGCATGTAACCATAGGAAATCCTACGACACCCCAGGTCCAGCCAACATCGCACATCCTGACTAAGGTTGTCAATAAACTTTCTCATGTTGAGGGTGGAATCGCTGTCAAAAAGAAAACTCAATATCTCAGGTAAATATGTTGAAACTTGCATACCAGAGCCTCGCAGAAACCTAACAGACAACCAACAGACTGCTGCTGCATTGCATGGACAGTCAACACTGACTTTACTCGACCTTTCAGGCCATTAGTCCAACAACAGACGACAATGAATAGCGGGAAACAGTCAATACAACCCGTGTTATTTCTTGGTGTTCACAGCCGTACTTCTATCTAGGCCAATTGCCTAACGTATACTGTCAGCACTTATATTAATTCCTTATATTAATTATTGTCTACTCACACTGATACTGCCTATTTGACTCCTACTCTGTAACCTGTAATGTAGACAGTGGGTTTCTATTGTGTTCACCAAGATCGTCCACTGTTTGGTCTGTCCAGGTTGTTGCATTTTGTTGCGGCCAGGCCTGGGTCACCGACCATCATTTTGTGGTGTCCAGGCATGTGTTCAACATGCCAGGTTACATTGAAACTCTTGAAGATCTGCAGCATTTCATATCCAAGATGGCTGGCGAACCGCTGTGTCTGGATCATCCACTTTGGGAGATACAGGTTTGCAATAGTTCTTTAATATTATAACTCCATTTATTACATTTTTATGGCGTTTATATTGTCACAGGGCGTTTCGTTGCTTATTATTATTATTATTATTAGTTATTATTATTATTATTATTATTATTATTATTATTATTATTTCTTTTGTGTTTGTTTTACTTAGCCAGCCATTGCACTTATGTCTAAGTAATTCTTCTTACATCCTGGACAATGCCAGCGTGTACTTCTGACACATGATATTTGTGATACTCACATCTTGACTCATTGCAATCTAAGCCAGCGTATTAGGGTGGCTGTGCGTTAATCTCATAGAAGTAACAGGAAAACCTCTCAGCACACCACGTTTGAGAACCACAGTTTTGACAATATTCTCCCCAGTTACTAGCAATATGGAAGAAGTCATGGTAGTATTTTCTTCCTGTATTTATTTATTTATTTCAAATGGATAAAATAGCAATCATATAAATTATTGTGAGTCCCAGGAAGTTGTTATTTTATGCCAGTCTGGGTCAGAAGGATTTAACGTATTAACTGCCTGCGATGGAATGAGTTAATTTATTTAGTGGGATGAAACAGTTTTACTGGGGCAGTAGACTTCAGTAGCCTTGCCTGCTTCACCTGCCCGTATATTATATCTGCATGCCTCTCAATATTGAGCCATCCGTGTAGATGATTACATCACATGGGTGCGAATTGTCGCGTATAATTTATATATCTTGCAGTTAATTCATGTTAACTTGTCATATGCACTTGGAAAGACTATAATCGTTGAAAGCAGTTTAATCTTGGCATTGTGAAATCTCAAAACGGATAAAGGATTTGGGTCGCTGAATGTAGGAGTAGGGTACCAAAACTTGGTGACGCTTGAGGCAACCAAATACAGATAACCGTCGACGCTGCTGCAGAAACATCGATCAACATTCAGAGAAGGCCATCTGAGGTAAGTGGATTCACAGCTCCATCAAATATCAAATATCAACCTTAGGGAAATTCCAACTATTGAAGATATATTCTGGCTTATGATAGAAGATATATTCTGGCTTATGATAGAAGATATATTATGGCTTATAATAGAAGATATATTCTGGCTTATGATAGTTTGATTATAGGAGAGTGTGCATTCTGTAACATTCCCAGCCCAGGACTGTATATTAGAGTAACGCGTGCCATTTATTCACCCTGGTCTTCAGTGGTAGAATTGAGTTCAATTCCCCATTGCTTGTTACCTAAATATGTAAACTTGGGACACATGCCTCTTGTATTGATTGTATCATATTGTATCACTACAGATACAGTTCTCGGGTACCCCAGTATCAATCATGTTTTAGCTGGTTTAAGTAGATAATTTAGACATTGAAATTGTTATCTCGAGAAGTAGGATATAGGTACTTAGCTATCTAATGGGAATTTAAGAGAAAGCAATTATATAAACAGGTAACTTCGCGACACTTCTTCTTTAATTCTAAAATTTCGAACCCTCACGTAGTTTCAGTTTAAAGGTTTCCTAAGCTCTTACATCAAAATATATACTTACATTTGGAAATATATGTTAACTGAACTGTGAATTAATAACTACACAGCACTTTACAGCAATAGTTCTACCAGTTCCAATGTCTTTTAATGTTAGATGGTTAAACGACTCTCCTACTGCCGGAAGCGTTTCAGCTAACCATTTCGCCTTTCCGATTCATGATTGCCACAAGATTTCAAGGACGCATCAATAGTCTACCTTTACAAACGTAAAGGAAACCGCCAATCCTGTGACAACCACCGAGGCATCTCCTTGCTCTCAGTTGCAGGGAGGATACTTGCCAGAATTTTTCTCAATCGCCTTACAGCCCATCTCGACCGTGGTCTAGTTAGTTAGTTAGTTAGTTAGTTAGTTAGTTAGTTAGTTAGTTAGTTAGTTAGTTCGTTCGTTAGTTAGTTAGTTAGTTAGTTAGTTAGTTAGTTAGTTAGTTAGTTAGTTAGTTAGTTAATTAGTTAGTTAGTTAGTCGACAGATCTTCCTCATTGCACATCGAACCATTCAGTCCATAAGTGCTCGGATCCCCTCCTCAGCAAATCCCGCAGCGTGTAGCGGCTAACGACACCAGTTCTGTGTTGGTTTATCAGTCTTCTTTGGCTTCCTGCGTAGTGTTCTTGTTTGGCCACCCCTCTTTTGCTTGCTTGCTTGCTTGTGTTCGTTGGCTTGAGCTCCAACGCGAAGTCCTGTATGTCGGATGAAGGCATCCTGTTGTCCAACATCAGTGTGATGTCATACAGGACCTGAGTTTTGCGTGAGTATCCGTTGTCCCATGTCTGGCTTATTGGTGTGTAGACTGGTGGTTCCTCGCCGTACAGGCAGACACTCTCCGACTTCGGAGGAATCGGCGATCCTACTGACTTTAGCCAGGACCCCGAAGGGACCTGTTGCCCAGGACGCTCGACGAGGACGCGTCAATAGGTCTTGGCCAGTTTATAACCCGGCCCTGGTGCCTTGGAAACACCTCTGCGTCCCGCCACCCCTCTTTTAATTTGCTGTTCTCGCAGTCAGTAGATTCAGTAGATTCACAACCATCACTTGGTTCTCGCAAAAGTCTTACTTCTCGTAGAGCATTCAGAATGTCAGCCTGGTCCATGGCGCGTCCGCCCTGCACAGTAGCGTTACCTGCGAGCTTGTCAGCCCTCTCATTCCCTTGTACTCCTGCATGCCCTGGCACGAAGATGAAACTAATCTTTGCCAGCCGAGACCGCTCCAGAGACAGCAACCATTCTCTTCAGATCCCCCCCCCCCCCCCATCTCTATCCTCTGGAGCATGTTCATTGAGTCGCTAAGGAAACATGCCCTAGTGAATGTCTGTGTCTCGAGCCATGTTATTGTTTTACTAACTGCCATAACTTCCATAGTCAGACTACTTGTGGTCTCAGCAAAAGCACCAGAGTCCTCCTTCACAATTCTCCCTCCGGCCTGAGCCGTAAAGGCCCATAAGCCATAAGGCCCATGGGTTTTGTTAGTTCCTCCCAACATTCGGCGCTAACAGAAATTAACACCAAACACAACAGAATGTTTGTTTATCTGCTCTTCTAGAAACAACAGCGTGTATATGTGCTTGATCTAGACGCTACAAAATACGTATTTCTTTTATCTGATATTTAATAATGTATATCTGTTTGTTTTACACACCACAGAATATATATCTGCTTGTTCTAAACACCACATAATAAATTATTTGTTTGTTTTAAACACAACATAACGTATATCTGCTTATTTTAACCAATAGAGAATGTATATATGTTTGTGTTTAGATACTACAGAATGTATATCTGTTTGTGTTTAGATACTACAGAATGTATATCTGTTTGTGTTTAGATACTACAGAATGTATATCTGTTTGTGTTTAGATACTTCAGCGTTGAAGTCAGATCTTAGTCAGATACGACTGAGCTACCGTATGATAGTGCCGAATGTTGGGCGGCACTCGCCAAACCCGACACCCCACATTGTGACAACGGTGTCGGGCGGAAGAGCGCAATTGGGAGGGTACAAGCCTTATCCTGGTATGAGGAAATGCAACCTAAAGACAAAATGTCATGGCAGGGCAGACCCTAAGCCTTGGTTGACAGCTGGTCTAGGATTAAAGCTCTGACAGTCGGACAGTTAGAGCATTGCTTTGCTGATCTGGCAGCTTCTGCAGCTTGTCTTGTTCCAGATGTAGGGGTGTTACCTTTCCTCTGGAGTACACTAGACAGGCCGAGAGAGGGATCATGCTGCATGGGCAACATATGGTCTCTATATTTTAGCCCAGGCTTTGTGCTATGGAGAGGAACCGGTCTACCACTGATATGATATTCTCATTGCGACAAATGCAAGAAAAATGCCGTGAACAGAATCAACCACTGTTTATTGCCTTCATCGACCTCACAAAGGCATTTAATTTGGTCAGGCGTGAGGGTCTGTTCAAGGCACTAAAGAAGATTGGCTGCCCACCAACTCTTCTGTCCATTGCGAAATTGATCCACACGGGCATGAAGGGGACAATAAAGCTTGATGGTGCAACTTCAGAAGAGTTTGTAATCAAGAGTGGAGTTAAGCAAGGTTGTGTACTAGCTCCCACCCTCTTTGGAAAATACTGTTCACTTCTACTGAAATATGGCTTTCGTGATCAGGATGGTGGTATATACATTCACTCACGCTCAGATGGCGGACTCTACAATGCTCAGACATTGAAGGCCAAGACCAAAATTAGGAGGATACTGATCAGAGAGTTGCTTTTTTGCAGGTGATGCTGCAGTTACAACCCACTCTCAGGAAGAATTACAATGTCTACTATCTGCATTCTCCAATGCTTGTTCCGTATTTGGTTTGACAATTAGCAAAAGGAAGACACAGGTTATGTCACAAGGTGCACATGGGGTACCGTCAATATTTATTGACGAGGCCGAACTAGAGATGGTAGACCATTTTACATTTCCATGATCAGTGGTAAATAGCAAATTATCCATAGATCAGGAAATCAACATCGGGATTGGTAAGGCAGCAACAACAACAATGAACAGGTTAAGAAACAGAGTGTGGGAGAACAGGAAGCTTGCTGCCAAAACAAAAGTCCTTATCTATCAGGTCTGTGTCCTTAGTACTCTTCTTTATGGCAGTGAAGCCTGGTCAACTTACTCACACCATGAGAAACATTTAAACAGCTTTCATATGCGGTGTCTGCGAAGAATACTTGGTATTAAGTGGCAAGACAAAATCACAAATACTAAAGTATTGGAAAGATCAGGTTATGTGACGATTTGTTCCATGCTCAGATGGATAGGACACGTTAGGAGAATGGATAATGGTAGAATACCAAAGGACATCTTTTTTGGTGAATTACAGATGAGTAAGAGATGTCAGGGTCGGCTTCTACTACGATACAAAAATGTGTGTAAGCGGGACACGGTTGATACAGGCGTTGATAATGCACACGGGATCAAGTCGCCGCTGAACGTGTTGCATGGAGGGCAGATATCAGAAATGGAATAAAGACAAAGGAGAAAATTATTGCAGATAAGTCACACACCGAGCGTGCGAGACGTATGATGGGGCATGATATTGGAAATGACCATGTGTTCACATGCATCTATTGTGGATGAACATTTATAGCGCGAATTGGCCTTATCTGTCACATTCGCTACCGCCATGCGTTGTAGTTATTATGCCTTTTTGAAGCACAATGTAACAATCGTCTGTCAAAACGGCAAGGTGCCAATGGACTTCAGTGTGTGTATCTGCTTGTGTTTAGATACATCAGCGTGTATATCTGCTTATTTGAGACATTACAGGATGCATATCTGTTTGTTGTAGACACTACATAATGTATACCTGCTTGTCCCAAATGCCACATGACATACGAGTATACAAATAAATCCCCTAGGCGTGGTTACACGAAAACAGCGCGCTTTTGTCAACATTTAAAAAGAATGCCACATTATATGTGGAAACTGATGCTCATCAGATTGTAAACACCAGATACTACGTTTCCCTCATCCAGTCGCTGTCAATAATGATGCTGTTATAGATAATACGTTTGCGTGACCAGAGCGCTGAATGCTACCCACACGACATGTCAGGTCCTTGCGCTGTGCATCTCCGTGGTCATGATTGGCCTGTAGATGCTCTCCAACCAAGCGCTTCAAGAGTGACAGACACGAAAGCCCTCTGAGCCGGGCCAAGTCTGTAAGGGGTGGGGTATGGGGTTGTAGGATTCTCTGGTTTCAGCCCGGGCTATAGCACATGGCTTAAGGCCTTGAGGCGAATTGAGTATATGGTGCTAACCTCATATATGTACAGACCAAACGGCACTAGAAGGGTGGGTGATGTGATGAAATCACGTCAACAGTTGTTATGTCCTAGACATTTTCTGGTACCTATGTTAGGTTCTATCGACGTAAGATCTTTAACAATTCGGAGAGCATGCGTAAATAGCTGAGGGTGGCTTTGACACGACTGGAGTTTCTTGATATACAAGTGTTCATATTTGTTTACTGGCAACATACGAGGTTTATTCACTTCCTAAAAACCCCTCGTGTACACTGTAGTAGTGGTGTATGTCAATTGTGTGTGAATTAGTTGTAGATCCTACCTGATTTATAGTATATGTGCTTCCTCTGTATCCTACATATTTTTGTATGGATTTGTTCTCATGTCTACAGTTTGTATGTATACATTTCTTCTTGGTTCTACATGTTATATGTATACATTTGTTCTCGTTTCTATATATTGTGTACATGTATGTATATATTGTTCTAAACTCTATCCAGTGTATGTATATGTTTGTTCCAGGTTCTACATAACTTCCGTGAACCTAGAGATACCGTGCTACTGTTCCGTATTCACGCATGCGTGACAGACGGAGTTTCTCTGGTGCATGTCCTGGAGAATGCGCTAGTAGATTCTCAGAAGGTGAGTAGCGTGCGCAGTTCATCACAGTGATCGTTGATGCCATGATGTGCACTCAAGCCACTGACATCAAACATGTGACTGACCATAATCCATATAACTGTATGTTAGAGTAACATTAGCAAGAACGCACCGCACGTTACGGATCTGTGAGGGGTTGTATTATATTGATATCGGCATTATTATGTCCTGTTCTGCTGGGTTACAACTGGGATATGTCTGTTATATAGGGGTCTCCGTTTCGAAATGGTTAAGTCGCCTGCCATGAGTTCCCATAGTTGTGGGTTCTATTCCTGTGGGACAGTTAACCGGGGCATGCCGGTGTGCTGGGGAATGAACAGGCGGACAGATTGGCTGGCTCGGCAATACTTGGTGGAGTATTGATGCATGACAAGACAGACGTGGTTGCGGCCTTGTGGGAGCACGTGTACACCTCGGAGGAGCAAATGGATCACCTTAGTCTGGTAAGAATGAGACAGCGAGGTGTGACGAGGGGATCTGGTCGACGATCGACGCTCAGAGGAAAGGCGAGACGAACATATAATCAGATTGCTACTGGAATTATTAGTGTTGGAACTCTTCGCTGGCTGCTGAGGATGGGGACGGAGCGCTTTTGGGAATGTCCCGAATGCTGTGATGTCGGTTCCTAAATCAATCAATCAATCAATCAATCAATCACACTCTGTGATAATGACAGTACAAAATACGTTAGGCTATTTTACATGTCGCCGCTCCACTGTCGAATAATTAAACAATATCTTATAGGAATGTTGTTACACTGTAACAGTCAATACTGAGCAGTTAATCTTCTCTCGTACACTATCTGAACCTTAGTTAATTTAATCAGGTCAGAATTACAGTTTATAAACTTCACAAATTAATAAAATCTGGACATCGGATTTTGTACACTGCAAGGTTGTTATATATTTCATTCACTTGGAATATTATTTAGTTCCAATATGATGGTGAAATTGATTTAGTCAAATCTGACAAAACATTAAGAGTGTGTGCGTGTATGCGTACGTGCGTGCGCTGAAAAACATCATATCGTAGTGGAAATGGAAATGTAGTTTCTGAGGAAAATTTTAAAAATATACTATGGACAGACAGAAAAACCGATGAACAGCTCCTGCAAGAAGTAAATTAAAAGCATAGAAATTAGACATAGACAGTCAAAGTTGTTTAGACACAAACTGGCACAATTAGAGAGAAAGTAACAAGGGGGAGGCAGAGAATTAAATATCTGAATGGCTTGGCCACATAGCATGGTCGAGACACTAACACAGAGTTCGTGACTCAGGTGATCGCGTGAGATGGCTTATCGTCATTGTACATGATGATGATGATGATGATGATGATGATGATGACGATGATGATGATGATGATGATGATGATGATGATAATGATGATGATATAGACGTGTTTGGACCTTTCGTCATAGAGATATTGGCATGTACATGCACAGTTGCTCTTCTGTTACTCCTCCCTTAGCTAGCTCATCAGTTCTCTTGTTTCCGGACACTCCTCGTTGAGGTGGTATCCACTGTATGGTGACGTTAACATTATCTGTCTAGTTCAGATAGTAGTATCCATAGTCCTGGCAATTTCCTTCTCATACCGGAGCTTCTCACATACTGATTTTGTATCCATAGTCCTGGCAATTTCCTTCTCATACCGGAGCTTCTCAAATACTGATTTTGTATCCATAGTCCTGGCAATTTCCTTCTCATACCGTAACTTCTCAAATACTGATTTTGTATCCATAGTCCTGGCAATTTCCTTCTCATACCATAGCTTCTCAAATACTGATTTTGTATCCATAGTCCTGGCAATTTCCTTCTCATGCCGGAGCTTCTCAAATACTGATTTTGTATCCATAGTCCTGGCAATTTCCTTCTCATACCGGAGCTTCTCAAATATTGATTTTGTATCCATAGTTCTGGCAATTTCCTTCTCATACCGGAGCTTCTCAAATACTGATTTTGTATCCATAGTCCTGGCAATTTCCTTCTCATACCGGAGCTTTTCAAATACTGATTTTGTATCCATAGTTCTGGCAATTTCCTTCTCATACCGGAGCTTCTTAAATACTGATTTTGTATCCATAGTCCTGGCAATTTCCTTCTCATACCGGAGCTTCTCAAATACTGATTTTGTATCCATAGTCCTGGCAATTTCCTTCTCATACCGGAGCTTCTCAAATACTGATTTTGTATCCATAGTCCTGGCAATTTCCTTCTCATACCGGAGCTTCTCAAGTATTGATTTTGTATCTATAGTCCTGGCAATTTCCTTCTCATACCGAACTTCTCAAGTACTGAATTTGCGTCTGTCAATAGCACCATAGGCCATGGGCAATGACTGATATTCAGTGATTTATCTGTTTCTATTTTGTTTGCCTCCATTTCTGCATCATATTTATGGCTGTACTTTCCTGTTGGTACTCTGGCCGTGTCCCTAATATTAATTGGATATTTCATTAGACTCCTGCTCCTCCATAACTAACAGTATTTTGTGCTGACCCATCTGTGTTGCTCGAATCCAGGAGTCCCGTGAGTATTCAAGAAAGATGGGAGTTGCTATTCTGAGTTGCACACCGTTCTGTTCTTCCCTGTCGAATGTTCCTTTCAAGTTTGTCTGGATTTGTACTGATAGTCTACGGTCCTCTCTCCGCGGATTTCAATCTGGGTTAGTTGTGAGGGGATAACAACTGTTGGTAATCAGTGGTTTGTCTGCAGAGTCGTTTTGCCTTGTGGATAAAACTCATTCACATCTGCGGAGCCTGACCGAGAACAACTGACCTAATTGTTCAAGATACCTTACGGGGTGGGGGTGGCGTGGGGGAGGGTGGGGGAAGAAGTAAGAATGGCACGAACCAGCCTAGGTCTAAAAGACACCTGTTGTTCAAGAAGAGAAGCGAAAAAGTCGTCACCGACATCAAGGGCGTCAACACGACGGAGTGAGAGAACCTACTAGCTGTTTACAATCAAAGTTTCTCGAAAGTAGCTGCGGTGTGAAATGAAAATACATCACATTCACTAGCATATCTGAAGCAGTGGATGTTACCATGTTTCAAACAAACATTAATGTGATCTTCCAAATAGTTCTTCTTAACCATACATGTTTAAACATACCATAAGGAAAACAGAGAAGAAGCTTGGAATTTAGAGTCCAAAAATAACCATGTCCACGTGCATTATGAATTGGATGCTGTGTGAGTGAAAGAGGCATTGATGTTTTTTTCAAATACTTCCATTTGTTTATTTGGTTGTTTCGGGATTTGAAATTGAGCACAACCCACTACTGGAAACGCTGATCGTATCCTGGTACAAACCTAAGGCCTATCCACGTCAATATGGAAGCACTATACTCGAGTTTCGCTCTCGTTTGAGCTCGTCAGTAGTGCATATCCCTGACCGGATCAGGAAACAAGCCCCGGATCACTGGCGCGTGAAGCGAGTGTGTAACCACGCGGCACACGCTGGACACGCCAAATTATCATAACAGAATATTACAACGTTACCCATCGTAGGCTATGCTCAAGATTGCCCAATCGCCGCGACTGACATCCATCAATCGATGTGGACCCGAACGATCAGGACTTCTCACTGGCAAGGAACACCAGGCCTCCTAAAATCCAGTGAGCCATAATCACATTGATTATTTGGTTGTTTCGGGATTTGAAATATAAATATTGATTGACGGATGTCAGTCGCGGCGATTGGGCAATCTTGAGCATAGCCTACGATTGGTAACGTTGTAATATTCTGTTATGATAAATTTGGCGTGTCCAGCGTGTGCCGCGTGGTTACACACCCGCTTCACACGCCAGTGATCCGGGGCTTGTTTCCGGATCCGGTCAGGGATATGCACTACTGACGAGCTCAAACGAGAGCCAAACTCGAGTATAGTGCTTCCATATTGACGTAGATAGGCCTTAGGTTTGTACCAGAATACAATCAGCGTCGCCAGTAGTGGGTTGTGTTCAATATTTAAACTTCCGTTTGTATTGTCTATGACCTTTTTATTGTTATACACAGATTTCTCATCAAAAGCGAGCATTCAGCGCTGAAGTTGCCAACACATCCCCTTTCAAGGTTCTCTTCTCAGGTCCTGTAACTTTCTTGTCAAAGTATTTGTTCTCGCGCCCTGATTTCAACTTGCTGCATGGCAGACACGTACGTCCCTCGGGGGAAATGGTTGTAGCTTGGTCAGAGCCATTTAGGTAAGTATACAGTTTTAAATTGTTATGTACTGTGTAACCGTATAATATGAGAGAGAATGGGAAGAAGCGACACGAACATTGATGGGAGTAGCAACATTTTAAGTGCTACAACTGTGGTGCCAATACATGACACAATAACAAGTTCCAGTGACCTGTGTGTTTGACATCAGCATCAGCATCACGTATTTTTACGTGGCTTTTTGCGTTTTGAGTGGCTGGTTCTGTGTCGAAGTGCACTGGTTCCTTCAGTGAGTGGCTGGTTCTGTGTCGAGGTGCATTGCTTCCTTCAGTCAGTGGCTAGCATAGTTGACGTGCACTGGTTCATTGGGAGAGACACTGCTGATACTTGGAGATCATAAGTTCAAACCTTGACTAATTTCTGGCTCCAGTTTACTGTTCCTGGCACAAGGTGTTCTGCTAGTGTTAGACACCCCATGACTGTGTTGTCTTAGAACGGTGTTTAAGTCATACACAAACACTAACACAAACACCATCTCTCTCTCTCTCTCTCTCTCTCTCTCTCTCTCTCTCTCTCTCTCTCTCTCACACACACACACAGACACACAGACACACAGACACACACACACACAGATACACACAAACAGACACACAGACACACACACACACACACACACACACACACATGTTGTTTGTCTATCAAGAATTATGCTGACCATTCATTTCATCCATTGGAGTTTAAAGTATGGAGCCGTGGGTTCTAAGATGGCTGATAAGGCCTATTTTGGCTCGAAATGTTCTTTGACAATGTGGACAAAGAATGCTTGACGTTCCTGGAGGAGGATCTCCTGCAGTAGTTTTTCTGTCCAGCCTTTTTTTCCACGGCTCTTGCAGTCCTGGTTGCCTCACAAGAGATTGCACCTTTATGTAATGATGTACGCCGCGAATTACGGTCTTTCGCAGCAGTCTCCCAGGTGTCAAGATGAATTTCAAAAGCTTTCAGTGAGATTTTCAGAGAGTCTTTAAAGCGTTTCCTCTGGTCGATTTGGGAGCGTTTACCACAACGCAGCTCGCCGTAAAAAATTTGTTTAGGAAGCCTGTGATCTGGCATACGAGTTAAGTGACCAGCCCAGCGAATCTTATTTTTCAATAGTACAGTGTGGATACTGGGCATGGACGCTCTTTGATATATGAAGTTGGATGAAGAATGACTTGCGCGATGAATTTCATTAAAGTGAGGAAGAGTTGCGCAATTCGTCGACCTCACTCTCACGCCTGAGTCCCACTGAGTCCAGTGGCAAGACACGTCAAGACGACTGGAAACGAATACATGTGCAGTGGATGACCAGGGCTCTCTACGTACCTTGCCGTGCTCATTACCCTCCACAACGCTTTGCAGGTAAACGCCGTCTTGTCCGTTGAATCATCAGTGATTTCATCCGCGCAGTCTGCAGAATCCCGTCTTCACATGCTGGGTAGGCATACCGCTTGGTTTCACGCCAAATCGGCTACCCACGCTTGGTTTAGCCAGCCTCTCACAGCTGTTGCCCTGGGGGTGGCCGCTGTCGCATGCTGACAGCTACTAGGAGCTACAAGCTTGAGCTGGATGTCAGGCTTGAAGCAGTGGGGGATGGGTCCTGAAGAGGACATGAGAGTCATCCTTACCAAAGGTACTAACAGGTACTACCAATGCCTAACAACCCGTATACCCCCACGTACACACACATACATATATATATATATATATATATATGTATATATATATATATATATATATATATATATATATATATATATATATATATATATCTTCGGGTGGAAGAGCGCAATTGGGAGGGTACAAGCCTTACCCTGCTGCGAGGAAATACAAGCTAAAGACAAAATGTCATGGCAGGGCAGACCACGTCCAAAGCCTTGGTTGGCGGCTGGTCTAGGATCGAAGCTCCGACAGGCGGACAGTTAGAGCATTGCTTTGCTGATCCGGCAGCTTCTGCAGCTTGTCTTGTTCCAGATGTAGGGGTGTTACCTTTCCTCTGGAGTGAACTAGGCAGGCCGAGAGAGGGATCATGCTGCATGGGCAACACATGATTTCTATATTTTAGCCCAGGCTTTGTGCTATGGAGAGGCAATAACTCCATCCCTGGTCTTAACTGGTTTCGGAATCAAAGCGAGAGGCAACTGTTACGGGTTATAAGTCCCTGTCAATTGGCGTAGACATGGGGCGCCACGCGTTGCCTCTGACGGTGGGAGACACCTACAGGTGTCACTGATGAGCTACCGCCCGCCTCAAACCGCCCGCCCGCCCGCCTGGGAAACTCCCGGCCAATTGGGTGCTGATCCACCACAGCCTGCCTCCTTCAATGGGTGCTTGGGGCTAGGACAAAATCTGAATCGCAGGCTGTAAAACCAATGCACCATGTACAAATAAAATTAAAAATAGAAACATCAAGCTACGGCTTGCAACCTGGTACGTGAGAACCATGTGTCCAGGATTTCCACTCACTTGACCAATATTGACGATGTGAGAAAAACGGCTGTGATTGATGCCGAACTCCATCGTCTAAACATTGATATTGCTGGCCTGCAGGAGACTCGCCTCGCCGAGGAAGGGTCACTCAGGAAAAACAATTACACCTTTTTTTTTGGAAGGGTAGAGGGCAGGCAGAAAGAAGGCAACACGATGTGGGCTTTGCAGTGAAGAATTCGCTACTGGGAATGATTGAAATTCCAGCAGGAGGAAATGAAAGACTATTATCCCTGCGCTTGGCAACCTCTTGTGGTTTTGCCACAATTATTACTGCATATGCACCGACACTCGATTACTCTGATGATGTGAAGGATTCGTTCTATGAGGAGTTAGACTCCGTGATCAAGGCAGTTCCAAAATCTGACTACATTTATATGCTCGGTGATTTCAATGCTCGTGTGGGCAAGGACTCGAGTTCATGGCCTGTGTGCCTTGGAAAATACAACATTGGTCGCATGAATGAAAATGGGCAAAGGCTGCTGGGGAATTGCTCCAGAAATGACCTATGTATTACAAACTCCTTTTTTAAAACAAAAGAGATGCATAAGGTCACATGGAAACATCCAAGATCCGGCCATTGGCACCAGCTGGACTTCATCATCACACGGAGACAACATCTGAACCATATATCATTGACTCGAAGTTACCACAGTGCTGACTGTGATACGGATCATTCTTTGGTTATTGCAAGGGTTAGACTGAGACCAAAGAGAATCTACACAGCTAAACACAAATTTAGCCCCAGGATTAATATTATTAACACTCGCGATCCTGAAAAGTGCTTTCAGTTTCAACAGCAACTTGAAGACGCTTTCACTGATACACCAGACAATTGTACAGTAAATGAAAAGTCGGGTCAACTTAAGGAAACTCTTTATAAAACTGACGTAGGGGTTTACGGCACTGTGGATCATAAGAGGCAGGACTGGTTTGCGGCAAACAGCGAGACTCTGCAGCCCTTGATTGATAAGAATAAGATAGCTCTCTTAAGAAACAAGGAAAGATCAACGCGAAACACTCTGAGTGAGCTAAGGCAAGCTAGGAAAGATGTGCAAAAGGCTGCCAGGCAGTGTGCAAATGATTATTGGATCAAGTTATGTGAGTCCATTCAAATCGCAAGTGATAAGGGAAACATAAGAAGCAAGTATGAAGGAATAAAGAAAGCCATTGAAAACCTTGACTGGAGAAATCATCACTGATAAGAAACAGCAGATGGACAGATAGGTAGAGCACTATTTGGAGCTTTACTCAAGTGAGACCAAACTAGCGGATGGTGCCCTCAACGCCATAGAGGCTCTACCAACTCTTGACCACCTGGACATACTTCCCACCATAACAGAAGTTAAGTGTGCTATAAATGAACTTGCATCTGGCAAGGCTCCAGGTAAGGATGAGATTCAAATAGAGGTTATCAGGAGTGGGCAAGACACACTCGCTCTACAGATCCACCAGCTAATAGAGCTATGCTGGCGAGAAGGACGCGTCCCACAGGATTTCAAAGATTCAAATATCATAACACTGTACAAGAACAAGGGCGATCGGAGCGACTGCAACAACTATAGGGGTATCTCACTTCTGTGTATTGTTGGAAAAGTATTTGCCAGAATTGTTCTGCGCAGACTTCAAGTTCTAGGAGATCAAGTCTACCCCGAATCACAGTGTGGCTTTCGACAGAACCGGTCTACCATTGATATGATATTCTCATTGCGACAAATGCAAGAAAAATGCCGTGAACAGAATCAACCACTGTTTATTGCCTTCATCGACCTCACAAAGGCATTTGATTTGGTCAGTCGTGAGGGTCTGTTCAAGGCACTAAAGAAGATTGGCTGCCCACCAACACTTCTGTCCATTGTGGAATCGTTCCACACAGGCACGAAGGGTATAATCAAGTTTGATGGTGTAACTTCTGAAGAGTTTGAAATCAAGAGTGGAGTTAAGCAAGGTTGTGTACTAGCTCCCACCCTCTTTGGAATATACTTTTCACTTCTACTGAAATATGCCTTTTGTGATCAGGATGGTGGTATATACATTCACTCACGCTCAGATGGCGGCCTCTACAATGCTCAGAGATGGAAGGCCAAGACCAAAATTAGGAGGGTACTGATCAGAGAGTTGCTTTTTGCAGATGATGCTGCAATTACGACCCACTCTGAGGAAGAATTGCAATGTCTACTATCTGCATTCCCGAATGCTTGTTCTGAATTTGGTTTAACAATTAGCAAAAAAGAAGACGCAGATTATGTCACAAGGTGCACATGGGGTATGCCAAGACGCTGACATACATAACTTGAACGTTAACTGTAATATAATAGCTCGCTTTCAATAAATAGCGCTTTGGTAATGAAATCATAAGAATAAATAAGGTCGAATCGTAGACGTGATCGTAACTGAATCAATCGCTGTTTTAATTTGTTTACACAGCTTATTAGTTGTTGCATATCATCAACTATTCATCAATTTATACCGTGCCTGGTGGACTACCAGGGCGGTCGGTAACTATATAATTGATATTAATGCTAATGTTAGCTTTCACAAACCTTTAAATGATTGTTCTTGATTTACGGTCTATGTCTTTCAATTCACCTTCTGTTATCCTGAAGGTCCATTTTTTGCCGCTTCTGAATTCTCATTAATTTCCTCGGCAGTTGGTTCATTCATTCTCAGCGTCATCTCCTAAGAGCGTGTTACAATATCTTTTCTATCTGTAACTCATATTCCAGCCACTTTGTCCATGTAAAACTATTGATTCGCCAGTTTGAATGTCCTGATCGTTTCATGCACAGCCTGCCATTTCAAACCCCACAAAGTCACTGTTTGTTGTTTGGTGACGTCAGAATGACTTTTCTCTCTGTTGACAACTCCTCGCTTAGTTTCTCTAAGTTTTCGGCTTCTAGGATTCCATACGTACTTTCGTTTACGTCAATTTTGGGTCCTAGCCCTATGGCAGGGTACCATCAATCTTTATTGACGACGCCGAACTAGAGATGGTAGACGATTTTACATATCTAGGATCAGTGGTAAATAGCAAATTATCCCTAGATATGGAAATCAACATCCGGATTGGTAAGGCAGCAACAACAATAAACAGGTTAAGAAAAAGAGTGTGGGAGAACAGGAAGCTTACTGCCAAAACAAAAGTCCTTGTCTATCAAGCCTGTGTCCTTAGTACTCTTCTTTATGGCAGTGAAACCTGGACAACTTACTCACACCAAGAGAAACGTTTAAACAGCTCTCATATACGGTGTCTGCGAAGAATTCTTGGTATTAAGTGGCAAGACAAAATCACAAATACTGAAGTATTGGAAAGATAAGGTTGTGTGACGGTGTATTCCATGCTCAGTCTTCGTAGACTTAGATGGATAGGACACGTTAGGAGGATAGATGATGGTAGAATACCAAAGGATATCTTTTTTGGTGAATTACAGATGGGTAAGAGATCTCAGGGTCGGCCTCTACTACGATACAAAGATGTGTGTAAGCGGGACATGATTGATACAGGCATTGATAATGCACATTGGGAGCAAGTCGCCGCTGAACGTGTTGCGTGGAGGGCAAACATCAGAAATGGAATAAAGACAAAGGAGAAAATTATTGCAGATAAGTCACACACCGAGCGTGTGAGACGTAAGATTGTGCATGATGGTGGAAATGACCACGTGTTCACATGCACCCACTGTGAACGGACATTTACAGCGCAAATTGGCCTTATCAGTCACATTCGCTACCCCCATAGGTAAAAGTTATTATGCCTTTTTAAAGCACAAACTATCGTCTGTCAAGACGGCAAGGTGCCAGTGTATAATGATTTTAAACGCGTACCTTGCAGAAATATGTTAACAGTGAATCGCGTAGTTACTTATCGGATGTCAACAGACAAAAACATTAAAATAATCAGACTATGCACCGTGTGAGTAGACATTTTAAAATATTAATATATTATCATTGTTGGCAGAATATATTTAAAAGTAAAGCTTTGTCAAGAAATATTAGAACGATGCTGATAAACATATTCAAATTAAATATTTTAGAACTGTTATTGATTATTGAACTATCGAGTGAAACGTTATTTTAGGACACGTGTGAACAATAGTTTGCTTAATTATTAGAAATCGGTATTTAAATTAATTATCGTTAGAACTAAACGTTATTTTATAAATCGGTGATTCATTTTTGCTTGTATTGATTAGCATATGGCTATTTAGCAGTTAATACAGTTACCTGGTCCTTCAGGCCAAATGGTACCTGAGAGTTGCCGCAGACAGGGATCACCCGCTGCATGCAGCAATGGATATGGTAAAGGGTCATAGACTAAGACGAGGCAGGTTCTGGATGGCACATGCAGAACTTTCTATAAGTCAGGTGTGTGATCTAGTATGTTTTTCATCTTGCTAAAGGCTACTTTTGCCATGGCGATTCTTGTTCTAATCTCTTCAAGGCATCTCCGATCAGATGTTATGACTGTTCCGAGATAACTGTACGATTTACTTGTTTAAGAATATGCTAATTCACTTGTATATTACAATGTGGTATTTCTTTCTTACCAGTGACGACCATAATTTGTGTCCTCTTACAATTAAATTCTAACCCTAGTTGTTCACTGCGTGTAACAACCGCATCTACTAAATTTTGCAGGTCCTGTTCATTGTCTGCAATCAAGGCTGTATCATCTGCATATCTAATGTTATTGATGCATTGTCCCCCAATGTTGATTCCTTCCATATCTTCAATATTTCTGAAAATACTTTCACTGTACAGGGAAAACAGATCTGGAGACATTACACATCCCTGTCTCACACCTCTCTTAATAGGCTGATATTGTCCTACTTGATTATCAACTCTTATGGCAGCCTGCTGTTTCCAATATATGTTTTTTACAAGTCTAAGGTCTTTTCCATCAATTTGTAGATCTTCAAGCATCCTTAACATGTTGACATGTCTCACTTTATTGAAAGCCTTTGTGTAGTCAATAAAGCAAAGGTGTAGATCTTTATTTACTTCTATAGAACGTTCGATTACGGTTCTCAGTATATACACAGCATTTACTGTACCCTTGCCTTCTACAAACCCACATTGTTCTTCTCCTATATCAGGCTGTATTTTCCTCCTAACTCTTTGCATGATAATTCTTAGCAATATCTTCGTGATATGACTCATTATACTAATTGTTCGATGTTGATCACATTTCAAGGCTCCTGATTTCTTTGGGATTGCAATAAATACAGAATTACATAACTCATGAGGTATATTTCCTGTATCATATATTGTATTAAGCAGACTGGTAACTTTATCTATTCCATATTCTTCTAAAGCATTAATCATTTCTGTTGTCACGCTGTCTGAACCTGGGGTCTTGCCAGATTTCATATGATTAAGAGCATTCTGAACCTCCATCTTCAAAATTGCTGGTCCTTCATTATTATTTTGAACATCATACTGTTCGTCTCTGTTATCGTCATTAAGGTTGTTCACGTAATCTGACCACGCATGTAAGATCTGATCTTTTTCTATTATGACTTTTCCATCTTTTGTCTTCAGGCAGCCTGCTGATGTACGTGTTCTTTGATTAGTAAGCTCCTGAATTCTTTTGTGCATTAGTTTCGCATTTTTACTGTTGTGTTGTTTTTTTTTTCAATTTCTCTGCAATTTTTCTCAAGCCATGTTTCTTTTGCCTCCTTACATAAGGTTCTGACTTTTCTGTGAATTTCTTCGTATTTGGCAGGATTATTTTTGTTCTGTCTTCTTGTTTCCATTAGTTGTAAAACTTTCTTCAGTCATCCATGTCTTACGGCCAACTTTCTTTACTTTTGGAATAGTTTTTTCTGCTGCACAACTGATTGAATTCTTCAGCATTTCCCATTGATCATCTACATCTTGAAATAGGATCTCTAGATCAGACAATAAATCAGATTTGTTCTTTACTTCTATGTTAAAATTATCTTGTATTTCTTTGTCAGTTTTCAATTTGCACAAGTCATATTTAGGGTTTCCAGCTATATACTTGACTTTCTTTAACTTTACCCTCACTATGCCTGTAATTAATCTGTGATCACTGTAACAGTCTGCATTTGGAACTGTTTTTACGACTGTTAACGCATTTCGAAATCTTTTGCTAATCAGGAAGTAATCTATCTGGTTTTTAATCCTGCTCTCTGAACTCCTCCATGTCCATAATCTTCTAGGATGCTGATTAAACCAGGTGTTTCCTACAACCATTTCTTGTTCTTTTGCCCATTCTACAAGTCTGTATCCTCTTTCATTTCTCTCTCCCAAACCATGGTTGCCTACACTGCTTCCATCGCTTTGCTTTCCTATTTTTGCGTTGAAATCACCCATTATGATATTTATTTCTGATTTTTTACAGTTCTTCAAAGCAGACTCCATGTCATTATAAAATTCCTGTATACTTTCTTCACTGCATTCACTTGTTGGGGCATATACTTGAATGACATTTATTTTAAAAGGTCTTCCGTTTAATTTTACTAATAGAACTCTGTCTGACACAGCCCGATATCCTTTGACAGAATTTGATGTTTGCTTATCTAATATAATGTCTACACCTCTTTACTGTTCTTCTCCCCCAGAGTAAATAATCTTACAATCCTCTCTTGTCCTTATCCCTGCTCCTTTCCATCTCGTTTCCGATATTCCTAATATGTTAATCTTCTCTCTCTCCATTTCTTTTTTGATGTTTTCTAATTTTCCATCTGCATTCATTGTTCTAACATTCCAAGTTCCTACTTTCAATGATATTAATCTTTGCACCTAGTAGCCTGTTGACGGTCTGGAGTCTCCTGGTGCAAATGACCATCCCTACCGGGCGAGGCTGCTCCTATGGAGCACCCATTTACGCCGTTTTTCTGATTATCGATGAGTCCACATAACATGATTTTCTTGGCATCTGTAAAGAAGGTAGTTTGCCATTGCTTTCCTTCCTAGCAGTGACCATACTGGTCAGTGACCGTAGCCATTGTCTCCTCAAAAAAGAGATCCTCTGCCTACCGTCGTGAAGGTGGAGACCATAACCTACAACTATCCGTCGGCTGCTCTACATCTTCATCCACCACCTGCACCCATGGCTTCACGTAACCCTGAATGGGGGGCTAAACGGGTACTCCACCTTGTCCAAAGGTGTCCCGTAGGCTAACGGAGGGAAGGAGGCGCCTTACTTCTCCTTTGATAGGGGATATTCCTACCCCGCTACCCGCTAGAACCCCAGCTAAGCGAAACACAACTTGGATTTAGGAAAAAACAAGGATACACAGATGTCATTTTTGCTCTTAGACAACTTATAGAAAAATCAATCGAATTCAATGAAACACTCTACTTAGCCTTTGTCAACCAAGAAAAGGCATTTGATAGAATAGATAGAAACAAGTTGTAAAAATCCTTAAACAATATGGAGGGAGTACACATCTAACAAACCTATGTAGAAGCTTATACAACAACAGCGAATGCCTAGTGAGAGCAACTGGAGGACACTCAGAACTGTTCACCATAAGATCCGGAGTACGACAAGGTTGTGTCCTGTCCTCTCTCTTTTTTATAACATATATAGACAATATATGTAAAGAAACCAGCCAAACAGAGACCGCAAGAACACAGCATGACGAGAACACAGAAGAAGGACCATCTGCAAATCTTACCATTAGAGAACTGCTGTTTGATGACTATGAAGCACTAATAGCACAATCAGCAGCTGAATTACAAGACCACATGAATAGTCTAAACGAAATGTGTAGGGAACATAACATGAAAATTAGCAAACGTAAAACAGAGGTATTGACCATAACTAAAGAAGAAAAAGCAACAAGGATTCACCTAAACGAACATCCCTTGAAACAAGTAAAGAGTTTCAAGTACCTAGGCAGTATAATATCATCAAATGGCAAATCAGAAGACGAGATCGAAAATATATGCAATAAGGCAAACCAACTCATTGGACAAATGGCACCAATACTAAAGAACAAACATGTATCAATAACTACTAAGAAAGCACTTTACAACACAATCTTCCTACCAATTCTATGTTACCAATCCAAACCTGGACAATGACAGAAAAAGAGAAAAGAAAAATCACAACAACAGAAATAAGATTCCTGAGAAGAATACTCAATATATCAAGAAGAGATAAGGTCAGAAATTAAGAAATCAGGACTAAAGTGAGGGTATAGACGCACTAGATTTTATTAGAAGGCAGCAAGTCAAATGGTTTGGCCATGCAAGTAGGTTACCAACTAACAGTATACCACAAGAAGCAATGATGTACAGACCAGAGGGAAGCAGAGGAAGAGGCCGACCACGTAAACGATGGACGCAGGGAATAACAGAGTCCATGGGAATATCGATACATGAAGCCCATAAGCGGGCACTCTCCCGCTGTTTATACATCACCTCGACACCGCAAGGTACAGGAGGAACATGATGAATGATGAAATGAGATGAGATGAGATGAATGTTTACATTGTAACAGTTTCGGTTTTTAAAAGTCTCTTTAAAAATTTCCGTAATTGTCTTAGTCTAATGACACCATTTTGATGTTCCAATTTAAAATTAGAACTGTCCATATTTTTAAAGCCACAATAATTATAGCAATATTTTAGTTAAATGGCTCATAACATTATATATGCTAAACTAATGCATATACTGTGACACATTTCTCTTTTGATACGTCCTGTTTTAAAATCTCCCGGTAAAATGGCGACGACGTAACGTTCATTCTTCGGGAGACGCTGTTTTTAGTATTTTCCTGTGGATTATGTGGTGTTATTTCGTATTCGATTATTGGAAGTGTTTACAAGAAGCCACAGAAGGCAGGTGGTGGATGATACTTTGAGGGCAGCCGATAGATAATTGTTGGTTTTGGTCTCAAGTTTCGCGACGGTAGGCAGAAGATCTCATTCACGAGACAATGGCTGCGGTCCCGGGCCAGTATGGTCACTGCCAAGGAAGGAAAGCAACGGCAAACTGCCTTCTTTAATAGTGCCTAGTTTATTATGATTCGTCTAACTACAGATCACTGCAAGACAAGGACAGAGACATTAACATTAGCAACATGGAATCTTAGGACGTTAAACGACGATGAAAAATTAGATAACATCAAACAAGAAATAGACAGAGAGAGAATTAATATTTTAAGATTGTGCAAAACGAGATGGACAGGATTAGGCATTAAGATAGATGAAGATTTTAAGATTATTTATTCTGGAGGAGAAGATCGACAGATAGGGGTGGCAGTTATCTTGGGTCGGCAGACATCAAAATCTCTTCAATGATATTTGGCGGTGTCAGAGTTCTACTAGTTAAATTAAGCGGCAGACCTTTTAGCATAAACGTTATTCAAATATATGCCCAAAAGGAGAATCCAGTGAAGATAGTTTAGAGGAATTTTATAATGACATTGAGTCTGCTTTAAAGAAATGCAAAGATTCAGAAATAAACATCATAACATGGGACTTCAATGGAAAAGTAGGAAATCAAGGTGATGGATACACTGTAGGAAACCATGGATTAGGAGAGAGAAACGAAAGAGCCTACAGACTTGTAGAGTGGGCCAAAGAGCAGGAATGATTGCAGTAAACACCAGGTTTAAACAACACCCTAGAAGATTATGGACATTGAGGACTCCTGATAGCAGGATTAGAAACCAGATTGACTACATTTTGATTAGCAGAAGGTTTCGAAATGCGTTAACAATTCCAACACAGTTAGCAGTGCTGATTATTATAGTGACCACAGATTACTGACAGGTGCATTGAGGGTAAAGTTAAAGAAAATCAAGTATATAACAGGAAACACTAAATATGATCTGTGTACACTGAGAAATGACATGGCAATACAAAACAAATTCAACATAAAAGTACAGAACAGATTTGATGTATTGTCTGATCTAGAGATCATATTTCAGGGTGTGGGTGATCAATGGGAAATGTTGAAGTAATCAATCAGTTTGGCAGCAGAAACAACTATTCCAAAATTAAAGAAGGTGGGTCGTAAGAAAATGGATGACTGAAGAAATTTTACAACTAATGGAGACAAGAAGACTTGACAAACATAATCCTGCAAAATATGAAGAAATTCACAGACAAGTAAGAATATTATGTGAGGATGCAACAGAAGCATGGCTTGGGGAAAATTGCATAATTATTACGTTTCACTCGATTCAACGCAAGAATACATATTTCACTGTTCAGTTTATGAAAGTTATTTCGATACTTTAGATCAATAGTTAGTTAAGTGAAATGTCCGTCTCTGTTGACATGTATTTATCAAATATACATTACTGTTTGACACATGCACAATCTATTACACGTTGCTAAGTAATGATTCCATAATATGTTGTGACGTAATGAGATTTTCTTGGGTGCTATCACATATTCTGATGAATTCCTTTTGCTTCTGTATATCTTTCTGAATTTTATTATTCTCTCATTTTGAGAATGTCTCTGGTTCCAAATTGCTGTATATAGCCGGGGCGCAATGTTGGGGTGACAGCCCAACATTGCTTATATACCCCAATGGCTCGTGAATACATAACCTCTGCAGCAAAAGTCCAACTCCTGGCCTTCACGTGGCGGAACTGTTTAAACTAACAGGACAAGGGGCGACGGCGAGTTTTTGGCGCCGAAAAATAACCAGTATGCTCTAGATGTGTATGCACGTACATGCACATGCATGCGCAGGCACGTGTATGCGTGTGTACACATCTAACCTCGAGTGAGACCACAGTCTGCTCTAGCAAGCTATGTTGCTTGCAAGAAACTCACCTCAGCGAAAAAATAGCCTTCAAAATCAGAAGCTACCAGTGTTACCGATCTGACCGAAAGGACAGGCGAAAAGGTGGGATACTGACCCTTGTCAAAAATAACATCACTGCTTCCCTAATCAAAGTTTACATGGAAGGGGCTGAGTATCAGACACTCAAACTTAAGACAAGCAATACAGACCTACATCTGATCAATTACTACTGTCCAAGCGACCGCCCACAAGCACTGGACACACTATCATTAACAGAAAAAATTATTGTGTGTGGCGATTTCAACAGCCACTCGCAGAGCTGGGGCTATGATCATATGGACCAGAGAGGAGAGAGACTGGAAGACTGGCAGGATGAGAATAGATTAATCTTGATTAACAAGCCATCCGACCCACATACTTTCTACTCGAGATCATGGCACACTACAACTACACCTGACCTGGCTTTTCATTCACCAGACCTGGAGTGGAACATTACACGAATTGTTGGGAAACAGCTTGGTGGTAGTGATCATCGGCCAGTCTTTCTAACTGTAGAAAATGAGCTTGTAAGTGAAAGCAGCACCCTCTCGAGGTGGAACTTCAAGAAAGCACACTGGGCAATGTACAAGAATCGCACCAGCATACTGGTTAAAAACCTGAACACTGAGAAAGACATAAATAAAGTAGTTTAAAAGTTTGGGAAATGCATATTGCAGGCAACGCGAGAAACGGTACCAAGAGGAGCCCGTCAACAATATAAACCCTACTGGAGTAGTGAACTGGAACAGTTGCATAATGATGTGGAAGTGTGTAGAAAGAAAGCAGAGGCCACACCCAGCCAAGAGTACCACAATAAATTCCAGCATGCAAAAGCCAAATTCCAAAGGGCCAAGCGGCAGGCTAGACGGAAAAGCTAGCAGGAGAAAACGGAGTCTCTGAACTTTGAAAGAGACACAAGGAAATTGTGGAAACTAATAAAACAACTTAACGATGAGGGCACAGGGAGAAACTAAAAAATTGCACTACATAAAGATGGAAACATCTTAACAAGAAAGCAAGCAGCTGACCATTTTGCGGACTCATTCGCACAAGATAACAATATCAAAATTAGTCCAGAGAAACAAGAGATTCGGGAGAAACAGCAACATACGGGACAGAAGGAAATAGTACATGAGGTTCTGGAGGCACCCATCACAATCAGCGAACTGGAGCTAGCCATATCAAAACTGAAAATGAGAAAGTCACCAGGAGCTGATGGTATCTCCAATGAAATTATCAGGAACCTAGGAACAGAGGCCAAAGCAAAGCTGTTGCAGATCTTTCATAACAGTTGCACCTTAGGCAGTGTTCCACAACCTGGAGAGAAGCAATCATGATACCCCTCATAAAATCAGGGAAAGATAGTTCCATTGCCTCTAGCTGCAGACCAATTAGCCTCACCAGCTGTCTCTGCAAAACAATGAAGCACATCATCAGTCACAGACTGCAGTTGAAAGTGAAAATATCATTGTGCCACAGAGGCTGGCTTTAGGCAGTGCTACTCTACGGAAGATCAGACAACCTACCTCTCTCAAGAAATTGAGGATGCATTCCAAGAGAAGAAACTAGTGCTTGCAGCATGGATAGATCTGAAGAAAGCCTTTGACAAAGTCTGGAAAGAAGGTCTGATGAAGAAACTGAGAAACTGTAAAGTCAATGGAAGAATGTACAAATGGGTGAAAGCATACTTGCACAACAGAAAAGCCCGAGTACAGATAGACGGACTCAAGAGCAAGAAAGTACTACTGCGTCACGGTGTTCCCCAGGGCGGAGTCTTGTCCCCCACACTTTTTCTAATCTTCATCAATGATCTCGTTGCTAATCTACCACATGGAATTAAAGCAGCAATGTACGCCGATGACCTGGTTCTATGGAGTACAAATGAACATGCATCAGTGGCCACCAGATCGCTACAAAGAGCTTTAGATACATTTGTTGCATGGGCAAATAGATGGTGTGTCAACATAAACACTGACAAGTGCAGCATCACTCTATTTACCCTCTCTCCAAAACAAAAGGCAGGGGTCATCTAGATACATGGAACACCCCTAAGAGAAGATAAAGAACCAACATACCTTGGAGTAACATTTGATGGCAGGCTGACATGGAGAAAGCACATCAACAAAGCAGTAGCAAAAGCAAGAAGGAAAATAGCCATCCTGAGAAAGCTAAGTGGAACCACATGGGGAGCCAGTGGGAAAATACTTAGCAAAGTTTATCAACAGAGCATACGACCACACCTGGAATACGGGTCAACTGCGTGGTGTTCGGCATCAAACACCACACTACAAGAGCTGGACAAGGTGCAAAATCAAGCACTTAGAGTCATCACTGGAGGGATGAGATCAACCCTTATAGTGGAAATGGAGAAGATGGGGAGGACACAAGCACTAAGAGAGCGCAGAGATACGAAAACGCCAATACAAGCAGAAAAGTTCCTCTGCTTGCCAGGCCACCCTATGAAGAACATATTTGATAACCTAGCTATGGGGCGGTTGAAAAGAAGTAGTTTTATCCACCAAGCCAAACGACTCTGCAGAGAAACCATCGATCTGCCCACAGTTGGTATCCCTCTAACAACTATTCCAGAGCGAACTCCATGGAAAGATGAACATAGACTATCATTACAAATCCAGACAAAAGTGAGAGGAATATTTGACAAGGAAGAACAGAACAGTGTGCAGCGCAGAACAGCCACTCACAGCTTCTTTGATGAAGAATACCCACAGGACCTCTGGATCCGAGTCTACACAGATGGGTCAGCACAAAATGCTGTTCGAAATGGAGGAGCAGGAGTGTACATAGAATACCCAAATAATACTAGGGACACAGCCAGAGTACCGACAGGAAAGTACTGCCATAACTATGATGCTGAAATTGAGGCAATCAAGATAGCAACAGAGAAATTACTGGGTGCCAGCAATGATACACAACCTGTGGTGCTATTGATAGATGCAAAATCAGTACTCGAGGCGCTTCTGTCTGGGAAATTGCCAGTACTAAGGACACTACTTTCTGAACTTAGCAGTCAGCATAAGGTCACCATACAGTGGATACCATCCCCCTGTGGAGTACCCAGAAACGACAGAGCTGATCAATTGGCTAAGGAAGGAGCCAAAGAAGAACAGCCTCATGTGCCCGTTACATACCACCAAAAGACAAGAATGATCAAATCAGTCAGAAAGCCACCAAAACCTGCTCAAGATGACTACCACGTTATGGATAGACCAGAACAAGTCATTATTCTGCGCCTCAGAACAGGACACAATAGATTACGCAACCACATATATACAAAATTCAAGATTGGTGAAACAGCCATGTGCACATGTGGATTGGTGTCGCAGACAGCAGAGCACATACTCCAAGACTGCCCAAAATATAACATATCTAGGTAAACCTTCTGGCCTAGAGCGACGACAGTGGAAGATAAACTCTATGGTCCGCTGTGTGAACTGAAAAAGACTGTTAGATTCATACAAGAGACAACATTGCAGTTGTAGACATATTTCAAGCGAACGAAAGAAGAAGAAAAAGAAGAAGAAGAATGTCTCTTTATATCAAACTTGTCGATACTTTTCCTTCAACTTTGTCTTGAATCAGGCTATTTCCTTTAATCATCAGATGCCTTTCAATTGTCAGTTTTTATAGAAAAATAATTTGTCTAGGTTTCAGGTTCTTTACCATTGTAAGTCCCAATGTTGCCACGGCGCGATTGTGGGGGTTACTTTAGAAAATCCTCGCGTGGTTATATTATTCTTTGGCTCGTTCATATTTGCAGGACACAAATAGTTGTGTTTAGCAGTGTGCTCTCAAGTAGTTGATTAAATCAGAACTGCACTTTGGAATCATTAAGTATATTGACAGTTTACTGTTAATGTTCAACGTTCACTTCCTTCACTGTCATACAAAGAGTCACAGAATAAGACTCTAATTCGATTAACACAACCAGGACGCTGTAGGATTTCATATAATCTATTTTCACAGTAATAATTCATATGGTTCATTACATATGTAAACTTTTATACAAATCACCGCATCATGCTATCAATCATAACCACTCGTATACTAACACGCAAGGCGTGAACATGATCAGCGCTCACAACTCAATCATTTTTCACGGTCTAGTGCGTGAATATAATCTTAACTCTAGAACTATGCCAAGACTGCTAATCTGAGTCATGGCAGTATATTCTGTCACTTTCTGTGATTAATCTTCCTAGATATTTTAATTCTATAACTTGTTTCAGAGGTGGACTATTTTTCAGTATTTTTAGTGGACTAGAAGATCTGGCAACCTGCATTGCTTCAGTTTTAATTGTATTTATACTCATATTGTATCTGCTGCACGCTGAACTCAGTTTAATGTTATGATTGTGCAGTCTGCCCTCATCTGTATAAAATAGGCACTGATAGTCTGGAAATAGAGCTCATTGATTGAGGGTGGATCTGTTGTTTCGTCTAAAGTAAAGAGTTCGACATGTTCTGACTCGGCTCTGTCAAGACATTTGTGTGTGTGGATATTCTGTCTATGTAGATAGTGAACATTAGGGAGAGAGCACACACCCCTGTCTCACTCCTGTATTGACTGGACATATCTGATATTCCTTCACGTGCTCTTGCTGCACTTTGGCTCCAGTGGTACATGGCTATGATTTGCTTGTATCCGGTAGTATTCAAGGATGGTCAATAATTTAAATCCAACTACTCATCGAAAGCCTTTTCCTGGTTTACAAATTCAATATTCTGCTAGTCGTTGTATTCGATAGTTTTTTCCCCTTCTTTTTGTCATATTTGTCAAAGTGTGTATAATGGTACATCTGTGCAACTTTAAGCTGTCCTGAAACCACATTGTACTTTGTTTAAATGTTATTCGAGTACGAGTCTAGCTCTTTGCTCCAGTAGTTTTGTGTACATTTTCCCTATGCGAGAGTAACATACCCCTGTATGTTTCGTACTCTCTCTTGTTACCTTTCTTTTTCCATGTTGGTATTATTATTGCCTGTTTCTTCCTATATTAAAAAAGTGTTGTTAGTCATGTAATTCTTGTTTTCGCATTGTCCCCCTGACACTTTTTACCTCTGATTAGACTCGTGGGCACATGAATTATTGTTGTGTATGACACAATTATGGTTTATCCTTGGGGTCGTGTTAGAGGTTTATAGGATCATTCTTAAGCTTTTCTGAATTAGCCTTTTGCTTCGCTGACCTGCTATTTAACTTCTGCAATACCAAGTCCTCAGACCTGCATGGTGTTTTCCGTGTTTATTTGTTCGATGTTGCCCAGGGTATTCTATGCTCGTCATTATTGTTGAATTACGGTCCTTGCGTTTGTGCTTATGTTTGTCATGATACTACACAAATGTCATACTGGTCTTTTATTTCGTCCTCCTCATTCTGAAACCAAAAACAACACACTTATTTACGAAAACACTTCACAGGAAACTGAAACGTTTCACATCCTGTACTTTCTCATCAAATCAAGAATGCAATTCACAGTCATGTTGTCTCTCTTTAATATCATATTCTAAAATATTCTATCACACAACATTCGCATGGCGGCAATCTCCTGCGATCGCCAACTTCGCTTTCAATCCGTCCTGTTCCTGTGACGGTATCCGCTCGCGTAAACCTTTCAAGAACTCTTTTGTTCATTCAGTGCACGTGATCTAGGTCGACGCATGCTGCATGCTTAAATCGGACATGAGCTCACAAGGTTCCTGTCACCAACAAGCTTGAATAGCTTCTTTGCTTATAGCATCTGGACACGGTGATTTGTTTCTATAGTGTGTTCACAAATGTATGCCCGCGTATACAAATCCATAACTCAGTAACCAGCTGAGGGAAAATGATGAGATTTAGCATATAACCTTTTCATTAAGTACACCCAACAAAAACACTTTTGTTCTGGATATTGTACAGCAGATATCAATCTTTGTTTATATGCGGTATATACTTTGCAGTTCAGAGATGATATGCTTGGATTACGTCTTTACATGGAAACATCAGTGTTCAATAATTAACATTCTCTGTGGTGCACGAGAATTTCCTTATAAGCACGTCACATAGTGGAATGGAAATGTTCAGAGGTCATTACTCAAACTGACGTGCATTACTGTAAAACAAGTTTGTTAGTGTGAATTCAATATATTTTAGCCAAAACACCAAAGAAATATCCCCGCTTTCCGTTATTTCAGCTGCCTTTGGACCTATAAAAGACATATTCCTTGGGTGGGAGTAAATATAAGACAACAGGAAAGATGTTCATAACGATGCAACAGATATTTTTTTTTCAAAAACATTGAACATTAATGAGGACAAACTTTTGTGAACGCACTAAACGATTTTTCTGTATAAGTGGTTTACTTTTGCTGGCATGAAGGTTGGTTCTTGTTGTTCACATCTTTTCGTCGCAAAATGGGGGTTTTCTTTGTTATGTATAGGGTTAAGTAGTTTTTGAAATTATTCTGCCCATATTGTTAGTCTTTGTTGTGGATTAAATAAAGATATATCTCCTTTGTTATTGTTGATAGTGAAAGCAAAAAAAAATCCAAATTCGGTCTCGTCTAACCTGCCTCTTCGGCTTTGGTTATTGTTGAGATCCGTGGTTTTTGTGGGTATTTTTACCCTCTTTCTTGTCTTGTGCGCTCTTACGAGTAAGTCCTATCTGGAACTAGTTATGTAAGCGTTTGTATCTGTGACGTTAGCTGGGGGAATGGTCGGCGGCTGTCATTTGTTCCCGTCTTCTCTGGTGGTTTCTTTTGTTAGTGAAGGCTCCTAGGTCATCTGGCTTGACTGGTTGTAGTCCTTGAAAGGACTTTTTATTTGGTTTTTTTGCCTCCTTTTTTGTGTATTTTCTATAGGAGCTTTTCGATGTTTTCATTTTCCTCCTTGCGCCTGTTTTCAGTGCCGAGTTTGAGAATCTCATCAATCTGGCTTTGTAGTTGTGCTCTTTCAGCTTGCGAGATGCACGTGGCTGTCTCGCACCTCCGCATTGCTTCCTTATATGGTGTTTTTGTGGTAATGACGAGCTTTAAGACGTCTCTGTGTCTTTAGAGGTACAGACAGCCCAAGTATCTTGCTCCATGCTTGCCCAGGTAGTTGGCGCACTTTTGTTTCCTGTTTGGTGCTCGGAAGCCAGCGGATACTCCTTGAAGGCGTGGTGATCGGCGCAGTACCGGCAGATTTCCGTCTTACTGCGACATGCTGCTTTGTTGTCGCCGGCCCTCTGGCATCTGGAGCATTGATTGACTCTTGGGATGAATCTCTCTGGCTGTTGTATTTTCTTGTTGATTGATACTGTGGTCGGCATCTCGCTGCCCTCTGTCGTCACCACCGCCAAAGTTGTAGGAATCTTGGAGTAGGCGAGGAGCCGCTCCGCCTTCAAGAATCGGATGTTGAGATTCTCTTCTCGTAGCTGCTTCAGGATTTCTTCGTCTAATAGCCCCACTTGGACAACCCACTTGATTGTCGGTGAGTCGGTGTTTCTGACTCTGGTGTCTTTCTACTCTCTCTGCTTCTCAGTAGATTTGGCTCTTCTTTGTGGTGGATTGTCGTCGTCCTTCCTCGTGGTAGTTTCGTTAGAGGTTGTTTGAGGTTCTTGTTGTTTGCTGCAGCTTGCAGGTAGATTCTCTCCGCTCGTCTTCTTGTCGGCTCCCACGCTGCACATCTTGGATGCCACGTGTCTTTTGGTGTTCTTGCTACGTGCCATTTTCCCCCGTATCAGGGACTATACAAATATACGTTTAGTAAAAAATGTCCAATGTATCTTGAGGTGTGTACATGATGTTTATGCTTCACGTGACAGGTGGTGAGTGCCACACTTCACCTGTATTATCTCTGTGCGTGTGTATGTGATTGCGTGCGCGCGCGCGCGTGTGTGTATGTGTGCTAGAAGCCATCTGTTGTATGGCAGTGGCATGCAGTCAGTTACTTACTCCAGCAGTGTCAGGGTGTTCAGTCAGACACTGTCTGCAGCTTCACTGGCCCAGCATGTCCAGGGTGTTGACCAGCCTGTGGAGATGTATACAACCAAAGTAACACTTACCACTGTTGAACTGTTGACCAACCTGTGGAGATGTATACAACCAAAGTAACACTTACCACTGTTGGACTGTTGACCAGCCTGTGGAGATGTATACAACCAAAGTAACACTTACCACTGTTGGACTGTTGCAGCCTCAGCGCCGCCATGCGTGTCAAGCAAGTGGCCAGGTGTACACTGAGTGAGCTGCTCCTGTCTATCACAGCCGGCAGCATGAGAACCTACCTGCAGGTGAATGGCATCTCCCACCCTTACAATATCAAGTGTGCCTTACCGGTAGACTTCCAGTCCATGAACGGAGGGACAGTGGACATCAGTAACAAGTAAGTAAGCAACAGCCCGTATCGCAGGCTCCCAGTTGTAATGTGCTCTGCACCATTCCGTTCAAATGTCACAACTGTCTGTATTGATGTTTGCTACTGATGACTTTATGGTCGCAACGCAAACTGTTTTGCTTTTGACCGTGTTAATATTAAATATATTTTGTTTATAGCCACAGTCTTGGTAGCAGTACAATAGCCGCTTGACTACGACGAGTAATCAATCCGTTATTCACAATTGAATCGGTCTTCATTTAACTGGATGTCAGTCTGTCGTTTCCTCTCTTTCTCTCTCTATCTCTCCCCCCCCCCCTCTCTCTCTTTCTCTCTCTGCCTCTCTGTCTTTATATATATGGAGTCTACACACACACACTCATATATATATATATATATATATATATATATATATATATATATATATATATATGTGTGTGTGTGTGTGTGTGTGTGTGTGTGTGTGTGTGTGTGTGTGTGTGTGTGTGTGTATATAGAGGGAGAGGGTGAAGGAAAGATAGGGGGTAGATAGAGTCATCGAACAGTATAGTCACTGCTAGGAAGGAAAACAGTGGCTAACTGTTTCTGTCAAATTCTTAGAGAATCAGAGAAACGGCATAAATGGGTGCTACATGGGAACATCCTGACCCGGTAGAGACAGTCATGCGCACTAGGTGACTCCAGACAGTCAGCATGCGACTCAGTGCAAAAGAGTCCTCATCATCATCTTCCACTGTTGCCGTCAAGCGTTGTGGGGAGGAAGAATTGGCACTCCAGAGCCCGATGGGTGGCACTGGATAGTATCGTTCCATGTGCTGGTACAATGTCATTAACGTAGTCAATACATTTTCATCTCGGGTGTCCTCTTGCTCTGGTAGCAGTGGTTCTGTGATGTAGGGCCAGTGCTGGTAGTTGATGGTGTTGCATTCTAACGAGACGGCCAAACCGTATCATCTTCTGTCTTTCAATATGGCACAAGATGTTTATCTCACTGTCTGTCTGATAGTACAATATCGTTTTCGGTCTCGGATAGTTAAGTTGGCAAATCTCATCAATCATCTCATCTCAAAGGTGTTGATTCAGCGTACGTATTGCTCGGATAACGTCTACAGTTGACATTGGCAATGTAGGGTTGGTGTGAATATACCATTTATTATCTGTCGTGTGTGGACATACGTATATTTGGATATTTTAGTATGGGTGATAAATGATATATAAGCTCACTTGCTTTTTTTGACATATGGTTTTAATGTCTCTGTCTATTCTGCCATATTTTGTGATCATACTTCCAAGATATTTGAATTCTTTATCATGTTTCAGAGATGTGTTATTTATCAATCAGTATACATAGTGTTCCAGGAAATCTTCTAACCTGCATTACTTCAGTTTTGGCTGCATTTATATTCATATTGTATTTGCTGCATGTTGAACTCAGCTTATTTATATGATTTTGCAGTCTTTCCTAGTTGCTATAAAACAGGGACTGATCGTCAGCAAATAAAAGCCCGTTTATTGCGGGTGAATCTGAATCTGTTGTTTCACCTGAAGTAGAGTTCAAAATGTTCTGAATCTGTTCTGTCAAGCTTTGCTTCTTTATTTATTCTGTTTATCTAGATATTAAATATCAGGGGAGATAGCACACATCCCGACTCACTCCTGTATTGATTTTGAACATATCTGATATACCTTCTTGTGTTCTTACTGCATTTTGGCTCAAGTGGCACATGGCTATAATGCTTTATAGCAATTATCGTTGTATCCCATAGTCTTCAAGGATGAGCTATGCTTTTTATATATCGAAAGATGTTTCCTGATCTACAGGCACAATATACTGCTCGTCATTGTATGCGATGTTTTTCCCCCCACATATGTGTCTTAGTGTAACGTAGCGTTAGCTATTTGATAGATTTCTCATTCAAAGTAGCGACAAGTAGACTTTCGGAAATAGAAAGAATATTCACTGCCGAAGATAAGATAGAAAATGGCTCGTGAATCTAGGCTGTATGAAATTACAGGCCCCAGAAGTGATCAAGTATTCGAATAGCGACCAAGCTGGAAAGGTAAGGCCACAAACGGTACTAGATATTAGACCGTAGACCTACTTTTTCCGCTACATATGCATGAGAAGTACAAGACCCCCCGAGTACTACACTTTCTCACGACACAGAGAGAGGAAAACAATTATAAAGTTATGAACCTTTCACCCTGTCACTCTGAATCACTATACTAATCTTAATTAATATTTGAACAGAATCTGTTGTATAAAAAATTTAAATTACAATACGAATTTATTATAATCACACTGGATACACTCCACGGGAGATTACTAACACTGATAGGGGGATTGCAACTCTCCCAGTTTTCCTAAATTACTAAGGTCTCTTTCTCTGTTGAATTCACTATTATTAGTATTATGATCTTCACAATGCTCTAAATTTAATCACTGACTAATTCACTCTGACCCTGGCCTTGAAATGGCAACGAATTTGATGTCTCAGACGGATGAAGACAATCACTTAGCTTGCATAGCTTAGGTTTCCAGTCCTGGTAATCGGTTATCTTGGTGCTAAAGGTCTGGCTTCTCCTCCTCTTCACACACAGCTTTCCAGTGAGACTTGGGTTGCCTGGTTTTTAGCTTATTTACTTACCGTATTTTACGGAGTATAAGACGCACTTTTTTTCTTCAAAAAATTGCCTCCAAAATTCAGGTGCGTCTTATACTCGAAATTAATATAAAAATGGTAAAAATGTTATTTTTAAAAAAAAATTGTTTACAAATTAAGGTGCGTCTTATAGTCCGTAGCGTCTTATAGTCCGTAAAATACGGTATAACTGTTCGTGTTTCCTTTTTCTCCCTGTTCATAGTTTTATCAATATTAATAAGGTTGGTGCTCAGCAGTCCTTAATTTCTTGAAAAGTTAGTCACAAATGTTATGAGGCAAGTAAGCCACATAATATAATTGTATGACGTTTAGTTCGTTAATTGGTAGTAAGTTGTTTGGTTGTGAGTTGATTCAGTCAAGTTTAACGCTCTCAGCGATGAGGGTGCAACAATCTGTGAACACACTAGATAGCGACAACTAGTGAATGTTCTGTCGTAAACAACTGGTGGAGCAATCGTCTTCACTTTGATGGCCCAGTATTTAGTCTCACATTCAAATTGACTCAATATTCGAGTAGCATTTGCCAACTACCCATGTTACAGACATTTCCTTTTATACTCGAACTGCCATCCCCACACAGGGCATAAGGAGAAAGTACACAGGTGCTATTATGTTCCGTAAACAACTCTTATTTAAGCCTGATCGATGTTAGAAACACAAATATATATTTCACAGACTAATGAAGTATCATTTTAGATTATATACTAGGCTGGTGAATGCTTTCAATAAAGACAAGAATAATGATGAAAAGTCACCTTGCCCACCGCTAGATGTGTTTTACCTTTGACAAACTTGATAGTGAGTCGAACCGTGTGAGAAGTAAACGTTATATTTGATATCTAAATATCCCTTACTTTCCGTCAAAACTAACTCCTTAGAATCACACGTTATATTTTGTAAATACATTAGTTAACTTGCTAAACACTAATCTAGTGCAGATTAACTTTAATTCATAGAGAAATCCGAATTTCGTGTTCCGGACACGTGTTTAGATTTTCCACCGGATTGGTTCGCCATTTTGTGACCCGAGCTTTCTTCATCGATTCTTGATTTCGCTATGTCCTTCCTCAAGCGGCATGGTTTTCTCAAAAGGCATGGTTTCCTCAAACGACATGGTTTCCTCAAACGACATGGTTTGGATTCTTGTACAGTTATTCTGGCCTTAGTCTAGTATCTAATGTTTTTCTAACATTAACTATCTCTCCTCTCCGCCAGATGAAATTTCACCACAATGAAATATTGGACATGTCAGCAGAAAGAATAATTAATTAATTACTTATACATACCCATCTTTTCTCGTAAGCACACGCACGTCAACTGTGAGACTGGTGCCACTGGGATTCTATAACTATTACACAACAGGAGGCTCAGTCAATCAATCAGGTGCCGTCTCCGCAATGAAGGTTGGCTGCGATGGATCTCCAACACTGTCTGTCTCTTGCCTTGACTGTACATTCTGTCAGGCTGATGTGCGTCCATCTCTTGATGTTATCCTCCCACTTGTATCGTTGTCTACCTCTTGCTCACTTGCCCTCAACCTTGCCTTCCAGTATGGTTTTTATAAGAGTATCATGCCTTTTAACGTGGCCAAAATATTTCACTTGTCTCCTCTTTATTTCTTTCATCAACTCTCTCTTCATTCCCAATTTTTCTATGACCTCTGCATTTGATTGTTTTTGTTTCCATGAAATACGACCTATTCGTCTGTATATCCACATCTCCAGGGCTTCTATGCGACTTTCTAGTTGCTTGTTCAATGTCAAGGCTTCCGAGCCATACAGTAGCGTTGAATATACGTAGCATTTGACAATTCTCATTTTTAATGCCTTATTAATCTCTCTAGATCAGTGTTTCCCAACCTTTTTTGTACCGTGCCCCACTTAAGCCTTTCTAAAATTCATATTGCCCCCCTCCACCGCCCCATACCCCCCCCCCCTCAACATATACATTATTTTTAATATTCAAAAATTTAAATGTTCACTAAAGAAACTTGAATGATAGGTTTTAGGAAGAAATCACTAGGTAATTATTGAGCAAACACAGTAAGTAAATTTTCAAAACATATAATGGAGAACTGAAATTCAAGTACAAAATAATTTTAACGAAAGATTTTACTATATTATTTTAATTATTAGTAATTATTTATTATTTAAATTTAGTGAGATCCTTGCGCTTGATGCTTGCTGCAAAGAGATCTTATGTAAGGTTCCAATTTAGTTAACTTCAGTCTCAAGTCTCCCTGTTTTGTTATATTCAGCCGATTTCTTCCATTTTCGAATTGCCCCCCTTAACAGTCAAATTGCCCCCCTGTGGGGCGTGGGCCCCACGTTGGGAAACACTGCTCTAGATGTTAATACTGATTTCATGCCCTTGAAAGCATTTTTGGCCATTTCTATTCTCTTTTTGATTTCCATTTCACTTATTCCATCATCTGTTATTATATGTCCAAGATATGAGAAACTTGTTACTTGTTCTAGTATCTGCCCGTTTACTGTGTTCATTGATGATCTTTCCTTTTCACTGCTAATTATCATAGTTTTTGTTCTTTGGATGTTAATATATAAGCCACATTCTCCACTGTGCCTGTTTATTTCTTCCACTAGGTCTTGCAACTCTTGCTCACTTTCTGCTAGTAACACGGTATCGTCAGCATATCTAAGATTTTTTATGATTCTTCCATTGATGCTGAGTCCAGGCATTTCAGCTTGTTTAAAAATTATGTCTGTGTATAGGTTGAAGAGGCTCTAAATTTAATCACTGACTAATTCACTCTGACCCTGGCCTTGAAATGGCAACGAATTTGATGTCTCAGACGGATGGAGACAATCACTTAGCTTGCATAGCTTAGGTTTCCAGTCCTGGTAATCGGTTATCTTGGTGCTAAAGGTCTGGCTTCTCCTCCTCTTCACACACAGCTTTCCAGTGAGACTTGGGTTGCCTGGTTTTTAGCTTATTTACTTACCGTATTTTACGGAGTATAAGACGCACTTTTTTTCTTCAAAAAATTGCCTCCAAAATTCAGGTGCGTCTTATACTCGAAATTAATATAAAAATGGTAAAAATGTTATTTTTAAAAAAAAATTGTTTACAAATTAAGGTGCGTCTTATAGTCCGTAGCGTCTTATAGTCCGTAAAATACGGTATAACTGTTCGTGTTTCCTTTTTCTCCCTGTTCATAGTTTTATCAATATTAATAAGGTTGGTGCTCAGCAGTCCTTAATTTCTTGAAAAGTTAGTCACAAATGTTATGAGGCAAGTAAGCCACATAATATAATTGTATGACGTTTAGTTCGTTGATTGGTAGTAAGTTGTTTGGTTGTGAGTTGATTCAGTCAAGTTTAACGCTCTCAGCGATGAGGGTGCAACAATCTGTGAACACACTAGATAGCGACAACTGGTGAATGTTCTGTCGTAAACAACTGGTGGAGCAATCGTCTTCACTTTGATGGCCCAGTATTTAGTCTCACATTCAAATTGACTCAATATTCGAGTAGCATTTGCCAACTACCCATGTTACAGACATTTCCTTTTATACTCGAACTGCCATCCCCACACAGGGCATAAGGAGAAAGTACACATGTGCTATTATGTTCCGTAAACAACTCTTATTTAAGCCTGATCGATGTTAGAAACACAAATATATATTTCACAGACTAATGAAGTATCATTTTAGATTATATACTAGGCTGGTGAATGCTTTCAATAAAGACAAGAATAATGATGAAAAGTCACCTTGCCCACCGCTAGATGTGTTTTACCTTTGACAAACTTGATAGTGAGTCGAACCGTGTGAGAAGTAAACGTTATATTTGATATCTAAATATCCCTTACTTTCCGTCAAAACTAACTCCTTAGAATCACACGTTATATTTTGTAAATACATTAGTTAACTTGCTAAACACTAATCTAGTGCAGATTAACTTTAATTCATAGAGAAATCCGAATTTCGTGTTCCGAACACGTGTTTAGATTTTCCACCGGATTGGTTCGCCATTTTGTGACCCGAGCTTTCTTCATCGATTCTTGATTTCGCTATGTCCTTCCTCAAGCGGCATGGTTTTCTCAAAAGGCATGGTTTCCTCAAACGACATGGTTTCCTCAAACGACATGTTTGGATTCTTGTACAGTTATTCTGGCCTTAGTCTAGTATCTAATGTTTTTCTAACATTAACTATCTCTCCTCTCCGCCAGATGAAATTTCACCACAATGAAATATTGGACATGTCAGCAGAAAGAATAATTAATTAATTACTTATACATACCCATCTTTTCTCGTAAGCACACGCACGTCAACTGTGAGACTGGTGCCACTGGGATTCTATAACTATTACACAACAGGAGGCTCAGTCAATCAATCAGGTGCCGTCTCCGCAATGAAGGTTGGCTGCGATGGATCTCCAACACTGTCTGTCTCTTGCCTTGACTGTACATTCTGTCAGGCTGATGTGCGTCCATCTCTTGATGTTATCCTCCCACTTGTATCGTTGTCTACCTCTTGCTCACTTGCCCTCAACCTTGCCTTCCAGTATGGTTTTTATAAGAGTATCATGCCTTTTAACGTGGCCAAAATATTTCACTTGTCTCCTCTTTATTTCTTTCATCAACTCTCTCTTCATTCCCAATTTTTCTAGGACCTCTGCATTTGATTGTTTTTGTTTCCATGAAATACGACCTATTCGTCTGTATATCCACATCTCCAGGGCTTCTATGCGACTTTCTAGTTGCTTGTTCAATGTCAAGGCTTCCGAGCCATACAGTAGCGTTGAATATACGTAGCATTTGACAATTCTCATTTTTAATGCCTTATTAATCTCTCTAGATCAGTGTTTCCCAACCTTTTTTTGTACCGTGCCCCACTTAAGCCTTTCTAAAATTCATATTGCCCCCCTCCACCGCCCCATACCCGCCCCCCTCAACATATACATTATTTTTAATATTCAAAAATTTAAATGTTCACTAAAGAAACTTGAATGATAGGTTTTAGGAAGAAATCACTAGGTAATTATTGAGCAAACACAGTAAGTAAATTTTCAAACATATAATGGAGAACTGAAATTCAAGTACAAAATAATTTTAATGAAAGATTTTACTATATTATTTTAATTATTAGTAATTATTATTATTTAAATTTAGTGAGATCCTTGCGCTTGATGCTTGCTGCAAAGAGATCTTATGTAAGGTTCCAATTTAGTTAACTTCAGTCTCAAGTCTCCCTGTTTTGTTATATTCAGCCGATTTCTTCCATTTTCGAATTGCCCCCCTTAACAGTCAAATTGCCCCCTGTGGGGCGTGGGCCCCACGTTGGGAAACACTGCTCTAGATGTTAATACTGATTTCATGCCCTTGAAAGCATTTTTGGCCATTTCTATTCTCTTTTTGATTTCCATTTCACTTATGCCATCATCTGTTATTATATGTCCAAGATATGAGAAACTTGTTACTTGTTCTAGTATCTGCCCGTTTACTGTGTTCATTGATGATCTTCCTTTTCACTCCTAATTATCATAGTTTTTGTTCTTTGGATGTTAATATATAAGCCACATTCTCCACTGTGCCTGTTTATTTCTTCCACTAGGTCTTGCAACTCTTGCTCACTTTCTGCTAGTAACACGGTATCGTCAGCATATCTAAGATTTTTTATGATTCTTCCATTATGCTGA